>CAJNOP010000219.1:146594-194973 GCA_905250075.1 Rotaria sp. Silwood1
CGAGTAGCAACCATCGCCACAATAGGATAAGAAACATGTTTCATCTTTCAAAATGATAATCGATTATATTCTTCATTTTTTTGACTAGAATTTGTTAGTGATGTCATTTTATCTGCAACATGCTTAAAATGCAAATCAATTTCGAGTGTATGTGATGAAGCTTTTGACGAACCGTGTTGATCAGTATAATCTTCGTCATCAATTTCTAGATTAAAATAAAAATCTGTCCTATATATAAATGAGATATTTGTTGATAATGAAACTGGTTTTTGGTTTGGAGATGATTTAATATTCTGATCAACATCAAAAAGTTACATTTCTGATTTTATATATTCAATACATTCTGCCCTTTGTCTTGTTGACGAATCCTTCATTCTTCGTGTTTTAGGATTGAAGAAAGTTCCAATGAGATGCATGGTATCGAAAGAAATCATTTGTTCGATTACTTGTCTTGCTCGTTGACAGAAATAAACCGATGCCTGTGAAAAAAAATTATTTAGCCAAAGTACATAAAAAAAATTGAAATTATAAACCTTTTTCTTATTTATAATCATTTGATTTTATTTCTAATGAGGAATTTATTACAAATATACTTGGTGCTACCGTATGTATTGATGATACTCGCGATGATTGAGTACGTTTCATTACGTGAGTCCATGGTCTTAAAAAATCAATTATTTTATCGAACATAAATGAACTTATTAATTCTTTTCTTGTTAAAATTTTTTTCATTAAATATTTCAAGTAATGGATTTAAGGTTTTTTGGACACTTTCCACAAAGTTATATAAAGAAAGCCATCTGACGATTGTATTTTAGATCAGAACAGCAGTCTCTAGTTCTTCGAGTCCTTAACTGAAATTGACCTAAAAAAAATTACATTTTTTATTGACTCCTTTTCTGTAAAAAGAAGACAGACATCATACAGAACCTATTCAATGGATATCATTTTATGAATCTTTTAAAGGATCTAGATTTTTGAATTAGAATTTTTTTTCCTAAAAGTTTCACAGAAAAAAAAGTTGTAGTCGAAAAGTCTAGAACCCTTAAAAGATTCTTAAAATGGTACCCATTGAAAAGGTTCTATCTAGTAAGAATTTTGTAAAAATGTTCACATGTTCTATTTTCTCTGAGTTAGCAATAAAAGGTCTTGATATTGAATTTATCTAATTTATATTTCACCAACTTTTTGCACTAGATAATAGTTACTAAAACATGTTTTGCATCTGATGGTAATTGATCAAGAATAGTGATGACATTGTTTCGGCTTGATGTTGTAGAGGAATAACTAACAGATATGATTCTCTTATCAACTAATTTCTTTATCACCGCAAGAGCTATCATCTTCTTCGCTGTTACTTCCATTAATTTGATTATATTCATCTTCAATTGAATCAATATAATAATCCTCAAATGCTGTATCTTTTTCTGCCTTATTTATTTCAGCTTGATAGAATATTCTCTTCAGATTACTTCTTCTATCACATATCAAAACTATATCAAATACAAATGGTTGCAAACAATCGGGGGGTGGGGGGACAATCACTTTTCAATCACCTAGATAATTATGTGGAAATCAAATTTAATTTGTAGTAAATGACAAACTTATTTGAATTAGATTTGTCACAGTTTTACTAGACTTTCTTTATAGTGTAAACTAGAAAATAAGTAATAGAGTTTAGTGAAAGATATTCGAGGAATGCTCATATGAATTCATCAATGAATTTTAAATTCTTTGAAAATGAGGTATTTAAAACTTTCAGAATAAGAAATTTGACTTTCTAATTAGAAAATCGCAAGTGAATTCATATAGGCATTCCTAGAATTTCGGATTCTATTCAGCAATTCGAGTATTTTTTAAAAACTCGAAAATAGAATTTTATTTTCATATATGAACGTAAAATTTATATAATAACAAACAAATAATTTTAATTGAAATTGAAATAATATTCTAAATAATTAAGTCATATAAATGCACCAAATAATATGAATAGACAATTTAAATTCAAATTTAAATAATAGCATAAACATTTAATTCATCTAAATCTATCAAATAGCATGAATAAATAATTAGAATTTAAATTGAACAATATTTTAAACACATAAATGCATCAAAATAACATAAATAAATAATTTAAATTTGAATTTAAATAATATTATAGACATGTAATTCATAAAAATGCATCAAATAACAAATAATTTGAATTTAAATACATACTAAATGAACTGACTTACAGAGCAACTTTAAAGATACAAGTTATCAACTCACTAGTTAGCTGCTAAAGAATATAATGAATGAAAAACATTATCGGCCGGCTTATATACGTGAATTAATAATGGCTCAATAGCGATCATTGTTCAGATGATTATTTCAAATCAGCATTGATTTTCGAGTTTTATTAAAATCAATGTTGATGTTTTACTTTGTAGAAAATGATTTCTTTCGAAAATCAAATTCAATCTCTGTAAATTGGAAAATCAAGCATTTTTGAAGTATTGAAAATTTGTCGAATGAACCATAAAACCTCAAAAATACCTCAGCTTATTTTAAATCGATTTTCCAAATAGTAGAATTTTAAAAAAATTTACAGTGTACGATAAACAAGCGTTGTTTTTCTCCACACGATTTGCTGTTCGTCTATGCAAATTTCTATTCAGAAAAATATTAAAACTATCTTTATAGCAAGCGACATCTGATTGTAACCTGAATATTTCTTTTGATGTTGTTTTCTTTAATATAAAAAAAAAAGAATCCACAAAACGAAAATAACTATAGCGGGTATAAACGATTACGAACCAAATCGAACTGATTCCATCTCTGATATGTAATATCTGTTTTAACTTTAACTTGATCATGATCATAATTTGTTATATTAATTAAAACACGCATCAAATCGGCTTATTGATATAATTGCATTAAGAAGCTTTTTGACTGGTTTTTTCTTTAAATACATATTCCTAAAATAATTCACAGAACATAACATAATAGCTTGATTCTTATTCGACGAAATACATAAGTCAATCTTCACCAATTTCAATTTTCGTCTTGACATTTGATGATCAAATGATTGCCTTTATTTCGCCAATACTTGTCGATCACGAGAGACTTGTTGTTTCAACACCCATGCTAAAAAAACCTCTAAATGAACAAAAACAATAAGTAAAGATGGAAAAAGTATTCGATCTTCTATCAAACATATCAGATCTTCACTAAATATTATACCAAATACCAGATATTTCGGCATAAGTATACTTTACGTAAACACCTTTCTTTTTGCAACGTTTTTACTTCTAGGGTTTTATTATGCCCAGAAAACGATAGAACAACTAAAAAAAAAACTGGGCCGCCATTCATCAGGACATCATTTTAGGTCATTCAAAAGTTTCAAAAGTGTTTGGTCCCATTACATAATTTTTGAATCAAATTTTGTTTCGTTTCAACAATTTCGTCCTAATTCAAATTGTTCTTTTGCTTAAAAAGAGTTTTCTTAGTTTTTTCATATTTGATTGTTCCTGAAGATATGCCGCTCAATATTCGATCAACTCTCGATGTATGTAAAGAGAAGGAAGCTCTCGTCCGACAATTGCAACAATGAAATCTAATTCCTGAGGAGTCAAACTATATGTGCCCTGAATGTTCTAGTCCGCTTCGACTTGATGGGATGGAGTTGCCACAATTGGTTTGAAACTGAGGGGCAAAATTGGAAAAAAAGAAGCGGGAGAACAAGAGATGCACTTATCAAGCATGATTTCACAAAGGAACGTTCTTCGCTCGATCTCACTTATCCATTTGGCAAATCTTGGTCTTTGTGAATTTGTGGGTTATGAACGTTGGTTTGAATATTATTGGTACCCAATAATTGCATGTCTGATTCGTTTGTTTTGCGTAGTTTAACTGTTTGTATTTTACGATGCTTTCATTCTTAATAAGCGAAAGTTAGGTGGCCATGGAATTGAAGTGGAAATTGATGGATCCAAATTCGGACGCAGAAAGTATTACAAAGATCACCGAGTCGAAGGCTAATGGGTGTTTGGAATGTTTGAACGAGGAACCAACCGTGTTGTGATGAATCCACTTGAGAAAAGGTTTGTTTTATTTTGAGAGATAAATTAGTATGAATTAAAAGTTCTAGTATATTAATCTGATGTTCAGTTGTTAACATTTTAGAGATGCAGTCACATTGACTCCTATGATCAAGGACTGGATCCTCCCAGAAACTACTATCATCTTCGATTGTTGAGACTCATACGACAGTTTGGGAGATGAGAGCTATAAACATCTGAAGGTTAACCATTCGATCACTTTCAAGGATTCTGAAACTGGTGCATGTACCAAGTCCGTCGAAAGCTCTTGGAGACATACAAAAATCGTCATGGTACAATATCATCGCAAAAAGGACTCCTTCCCATCTCGTTTGGTCAAATACATGTTCATGAAGCGTTGTCGTACGTTGGATTTGGATCCTACTGTTGAGTTTCTTCGAATGGCCGGTTAGGTATACGACCCCATTCGCAATGACGAACAGTAGGTCTTGAAGGACTATGAAATTGAGAATGAAGAAGCAGAGGATAATGATTTCAATTGATAATCTTTTCGGATGTGTTAGTTAGGGTGGGAGTGTGGATGTTGTTCTCGTCTTCAACCCATACTCACACACCTCCCCCCACACCCACAACTACGGACTCTCATTGAATGTCGCGTTTCTTTTTTAAATTTCTGTTGTATGTCCTACCACATTGATTTTTTTTATTGTGTGCATTTGTTTTTTCGTTTGTTTCTGAGGATTTTTTCTTCAAGTATATCTCTTTATCTGACTCTCCCTTTATCATATCTTCTAAGGTCGATAATAAACTCTTTCGCTAGCACGCAATGCATGAGTCTGTTCCTTTTGTTGTCATTGATGATGATTTGAATCATGATGGATAATCAGAAATTGTTGTTTCATATCATACTGGAAATTTTACAATTCAATCGATGTATTTTTTGAGAGTTATCTGAATATACTAATATTAACTTTTTGACGGCTACCCAGGAGCAGTTCACTTGTCTTTATTCTAGATAAAATGGTATTTTTCGTTGATATGTTCGTAGTGATGATGCATACGTTACACTACAGAATATCTCGAGCGCATGTACACTTCTACCTCGTAGAAAGGACAAAGAGGTGTGTTGTCATCGTTACGACTTAAAATAAAGTATAAAAATATTAGTACCTAAGAGATTGTATATTATTGACTAATGATAAAAATGACTATAAATACTTACAAAAAACATTTTACTGCTGATAAAAATATTCTGTCAGCTCGTCTTACTGATTCTACCTTCAATGTAAGCATTCCTTCTCGTAATAATTCGAAAAAAAAACATTTCCATCCTATGTTAAAGTGATCATAGTCGATTATTGAAATAAAAATGCATTGGCTAAACCTCTTATTGGTCAAGATATGGTCATTTCGACTGTGGATGGAGAAGGATTATTCAATAGTTTTGGTACAACTTTAGTTGAATCTGCAACTGATGTAGACATCAAATGGTTTATTCCATCTGAATTTGGTGCAGATTATGATCATATTTGTACAAGTATTCCACTGAGTGTGGTTGGGCTGTGGATGCGGCTGTAGATTTGGTCTAAGATTTTCAGAATAATTGCACGCGCAAGCGCGCCCACGCCCACACCCACATTCTCACTGTAGACTTTTAGTTAACAGAAGGAGGAACTTCAAAAGCATACACAAAATTATTGGTATGTCTATCTCGAATTACGAGCATGTAAAACACATCCAAAATGTCTTCACTTGCCCACAGGAGACGTCACCAAAATTTGCATTGTTAATTGTGTAATAGCAATAACTCGAATTACATAGTGTACGACATGTAGATGAAACATTCATAGAGAGAGAATTTGCCGAAACTGTCGATCCACCACATCCAGGAGTGGCACTCTTAATACCATAGAAACATGCAGCAAGTGTAAGAGTTTTTCCTGTTGTGCTGGAAACATTAAGTATATCATTTTCATGACCATAGAAAGTTTGTTAAATCCACCACCTGTGAAGATAAAAGTTAATATAGGTGTGGGTGTGGGTGTGGATGTGGGTGGGTGTGGGAGGGGATGTGTGGGTATGGGTGTGGGTGTGGGGTGCGGGTGTGGGTAGGTGTGGGTGGGGGGGGGGTGTGTATGGGTGTGGGTGTGTATGTGGGTGTGGGTGTGGGTGTGTGGGTGTGGATGTGGGTGTGTGGCTAAGTGCTTAAGTGAATATCAACACCCACACCCACAGCCACCCACACTCACACCCACCCACACACTACCCACACCCACACCCACCACACCCGCACACCCACACCCACACATCCACTCCCACACCCTATATTGGGACGATTTTCTAGAATGAATAAGTATGCTCACCTTTTCCAATTCACTTTCTTCTTTTCTTCTCATAACAATGTTGTCTTTTTTTCCGGAAGTTCAATGTTTCTATGCACAACAAGTAACAAAGTAAATCTTCTCTCAACTATATTAATCAATTGTCTACGAATCTTTTCTGTGGATGACTATCAAATGGTCGAATTCAGAGAAAAATATCGAAATGCAAGACAATTACATTAGGTCAATTTAGAAATGGTTCTGGAAGAAACTAAATTATGATTTGGAAATCGTTTTAAAGGTAAGAACATTTTTCTCAATTTGCTTAAAAAGGACAAACGAATAATCATTTCTGAATAGAATTATTTTCAAAAAAAATATTCAGATAGAGAAGAAACCATTCTCAGTTGATATGTTGCAACTAAAAAAAATTTTCTTGTCTCTTATCAATCAATCTTTCGATTTCTCTTACATATCAATATCTCATCTTGATTTCATTCAATCTTAGAATATCTTTCTTTTAAATATATAAGAAGAGTCCTTTTTTCCTTCTCGTTTCATCTAGAAGATTTCTTCAGAAGACAATTAATTCTTTTTTTAATTTACTCAATTCTTATCTATAATATTAGGTTGATCAGTTATTTTCAGCAAGATTGTTGGCTAAGAAAAGGAGAATACTTTTCAATGAACATTTTCAAGTAACATTAAACAATTGATGTCCTTCACTGAGATATTTTTCAATGACAAACTCACTTATTCAATTCTTTAAGAATTAAATTGGACAGAAAATACATCGTGTTTTATCTTGATCGAATTGAAAAGAAACTCTTCTTTTACTTGAACTTTATCATTGAAAAAGAAAAGAAGAAGATGATTGAGTAAGGAAGTGAAGCTTTCTATCTCTTTTTTAGTCCTTATTGATAACGTATGTGTCAAATGAAAATGATCATATCTATAGTTAATCATAAATTCAATTTCTTATCTGAGAAATATTTATAGAAATAAAAATGACTCCGATGTTTAGAAATAGAAATGAGAAGAGAAAATCTTTTTTCCTAACTTTATCTATGACTTGGTTGAACAACTATTCGACGAATATCAAATGGATATATCGAAAATGTTCCAGTTATTCGAAAAAGGAAACAAATCAATATTCGTTTAAAATAATTAATAAAGAAGAATATTGATTAAATCTTTTATGTTAAATAAAATTTTCAATGAAAATCTGGACTATTTTTCCATAATCTTCGGAAATTTATTCTAGTGAAATAGTTATTATTAATCAAAAAATGGGAATGAAAAAAAAAAGAACGAATGTGATAATTTGTCTTTGTTGATTAGTCTCTCATTCGTCGATTTATCTCATGAACCTTATTCCTTTTAGATGAGTCTCAATTTTTTTCAAATACTTATTTTTATCGTATTTATTAAATATAAGAGGAAATTCTCGTTTGGTCTTATTTCAATTAAGGATATTCTTCTTCATAATGAGGAACTCAGTTTAACTAAAACAATCAATAACATAAAAAGGATTCGGATTGATATTTCAAAGAAAATATCATGAAAGAATATCTTTTCTTCTTTCTTTATTCATATCTATTCAATATTTGATCATCTGGCCAAACATATTCCAAAATATTCAAAGATTTTATCTTTTCTTCGATCAAAATCGCATTGTTATTTAAATCAGATTCAAAGTAATGAAAGTCCTGAAACTGAAAGAAACCTCGCTGCTATAGATCATCTCTATTTCTTATCAATAAAAAGCAACCCATGAAAAAATTCTTAAAAGTAAAACTGCAAAAATCAGACCATTTATGCGTTTCTTAAAAACCGGTCAAAACTGCGGTTCGTAAATACCGCGGTGACAAGAGGAACAATCACGATTAGACTTGCAAAAACTTAGTTCAAACCGCAGTTTTCTGTGTCATCACCGCGGGTTTTGACCGGTTTTTTAGAAACGCATAAATGATCTGACTTTTGTGGTTTATTAAAATGTGGTTTTTACTCGAAAATTTTTTCCTGGGAATAATAATGAAAAAGTCTGTTAACGAGTGAAATTAGTACAATGATTAGAAATCGCTCGGATATGCATCACTGATTTTGACTAATTTCGGAAGAATTTCATTGAATTTGTTTATATTGGTTTTCGACCAAATTCAGATATAAGATGATCTTTAATTGATATATTGAAAAATAGAACAATGATCTCATATCGATTTGTCTTTATTGTCGATTCTACAATGATCTTTCTCAATTGTATGATCTTATTCATTTCTAATAGAAATTCAATGGATGAAATAAGATTATTCACTAAATAGAGACGAAACTTTCTCGATCAAACCTATTACTGATCAGTGAATTGATCCTCAAGATAGGCCCATTGGAATGATTTCATATCGTTCAATGAATATTTCTAAGCATCAACAATATATTTCATTGATTAGAACGTCTTTCTGACAGTTGGTCAAAGAATAATTATTTCTTGATTAAAGTTCACTTTTCTCTTTCCTCGTTGCTTCTAATCATAACACGAAATTGTCCCAAGTAGAATTTGATCGATCTAAGGAGAGTGATACGAAGTCCATGAGATTTGCCAATAGAACTTTTCAATCAAAACTAATTCGAAAATGTCAATGGTATATGCAGATCTCAATAGAATGAATAGAAATATTCTTCTTCTAGAGGAAAATCAATGATTGAACAATCGAATAAATCTAAAAAATACTGATCAATTATTTTTTATCGAAAAAAAAACAATCGATGTAGATGAAGACTATTTTTTAATAGAATTATTGATTGCATCAATGAGAGAAATTGTTTCCAACCATTTCTATAAGATATATTGATGTTCTAGAAGAGATATTTGAAGAAATGCTTTGCTTTCAAAGTGAAATTGAATGTTGGTCAAAAGATTTGATTTGAATTTATATAGTTAAACTGATGAAACTTCACCTAAAAAATTCTATTAGCTCTGATCGTTCTCATGATTTTTATTCTCATTATTAATTGGTTCTTGTTAAAAGAACAGACAGAAATCTTCGAATTTCAATGAAAATTTGCTTTCTTCTCTGTATGAATATTCGAAAAAACAAACTGTTGATAGTTATGATATCAACGTAGATCTATTGATTGTTTTTCTTCATTTCTTCACAGTTATTGACAAATAATAAAAAAATAGATGTATGAAAGTCAAATGAAAGAAAGCAACGAAGCAGAAATGATCCATTTTTGATCAAAGAAAGTTTTATATAAAATGATTGATTCATCTTCATTTGGTTCTCTTGAACAAATTGATCTATAATAAAAGAGGCTCGAATCGAATATTCATAGAAAAGGGTGTGGGTGTGGGTGTGGGTGTGGGTGGGTGTGGGTGTGGGTGTGGGTGTGGGTGTGGGTGGGTGTGGGGTGTGGATCTGGAGTGTGGGTGTGGGTGTTAATGAATAGTACACCCACACCCATCCACACCCACACCCACACACCCACATCCACACACCCACCCACACCCACGACACATGACTTATGCATTGTTTTGCTCTCTGAAGAAATCTGAATATGAAAATCATGCAATATATACACAAAAGAATCAAACGAACTGTCAGATAAATCAGCAAGTTTATTGTACAATGTGCTTCAATAAATGAAAATCTAAACAAATACATAATAGTATAGTTCATTGTCAATCAGAAAAAAACTTTCGTTAGCTTTTCTAGTGACATATATATATAAGGGTTAAGAAATATGACAAATCCTTTATATAGAATCCATTGAGTGATTGAAAGTCGGCAAATCACACGAAAAAAGTTAGTCTGTTCCATTTCTGTTCTTTTCTAAATCACTAATAAAAAAAAGCTACTGAATTAGTACCGACAGCTCGGGTACAGGTCAAAACTAATGTTTTGTAGAGATAGTCTTTAGAAATCTATAGTTAAAGAGTAAACTGAGCAAGAGTCTTTGAAACTATAATTTATTCGATATTGAAATAAGTAGGCATTTCTTATCAGTTAAAGACTTATTCTATTTCGAAATTTCCAACTTGACTTATACTTCTGATTGTAGAGAAATGAAAGTATTCCATAGAACATTTGCAATGTTAATTAATTTTTAGGCTGCAGGAAAACTTGATTTGTATAACTTTTGCAATGATTTTATTCAGGAAAAGATGTAATATGACTTAGTATAGTCTCATTATTTTGAAGAATGACGACAGGGATACTACTAAAAATATATTAGAAAACCTAATATGATATCTAATATTTTATTGCTACTCTTAGCCTGTGATTTTTCGATTAAAACACAAGAAGAAACGAAAGCATTTTAAAAATGACAGCCATCTTTCCTGTTCATACTCGTAACACTCATGCTGTATTATCTGATCGTCAGATTACTCGGGCAATCAAACAAAGTGATGCCATCATAAGACAAGAATATCCTTTTTTTATACCATCAAGATTGGATATGTACACTAACATTCAAAAGTTCATTATTATTAATGTTCTTATTTTCATATCGGTATGTATCCAACTACCTTTCAGCAATGTCGACTATTATTTTAATGACATTGGTCATATCTTTGATACATGAATTAGAGCATGATATTATTCATAATTTATATTTTAAAAATTACAAATGGATTCAAAATATTATGTTTCTATTTATTTGGGTTGCTAAATGACATATTTCACCTTGGAAACGTCGTCAAATACACTTGAAACATCATCTTTTATCTGATCAAATCAAGGATGCAGAAGAACGATTAATTGGATTAGGCTTATTACAAAATTATAAAAGAATGACTGTTAGTATGCACCCTTTTGGTGGCGTTTTAGTCACTGATGAAATTAGTAAAGATGCGAAATTTTTTAAATTTATTTACACTGCAACTTCATGCAGCACCAAAGTTACATACATTTCTCCTTGTAAATTTAAGTTTTCTCAGTTATAGTGTATTATTTTTTGTCTATTCTTGTTTAAATTATGATATCAATACAATCTATGATATTGGTACATTTTATCCAATTATTCATACTTTAGGAATTTGCTTATGTTCATCAAATTTGTTAAGACAAGCCTGTTTAGTATTGATGTCTACTGCTTGTCATTATTATCATGATATTCCCTTGAATACTGTATATTATCAAAATCAAATATTAGTTTCGTGGTATGTACTTCCTTTTCAAATATTTTGTTTTTGATTTCTGTGTAACACATATCGTGCATCATTATATTCCCTCACAACCCTTTTATATTCGACATTTTACAGCTATGGCAGTAAAAAATCTTATGATTGAATTAGGTGTACGTCATAATGATTGTGGTATATTGTGGAGAAATAATCATTATAATATCGATCCAAAAAAAGATGAAAAACGGAAATTATATACTAAATGTTGGTTTGCTATGTGTCTATTGTTAGAATTTCCTTTATATATAATATGAGATATGATAGTCTTCCACAAACTTAATAAAAATATTCTAAATTGCATTCGAGAAAAATTATCCAAGAAAAATATAACAGGCGTTAATAACAATAATGATAATGAATTAAAAAATAATGAGAAAATGGTTAACAATTGTGAGATAATAATGAATAATGGTATAAGTCAACTGAATACACTAGTTAATCGAATTGCATCAAACTATGTATCAACAGACCAAATCGAAGAGATTAATAATAAAGCCGCTGAAACTTAACAAAAACTAGTGACTAAGGGTGTAGGGGGTGCGTGTGGGTGGGTGTCAATGTCAGTGTGCGTTTGAATGCGATGAATACCAACACCCACACCCACATCCACATCCACACCCACCTATACCCACACTCACACAGGGGTGCAGAATCTACCCGTGTGCGTCGACGGTCGTCGGGGGAAATTTTTCAAATTTTTTAGTAGCTGGGGAAATTTTCGAAGGTTTAGTAGTGGGATTTGAGAAAAATTTTTGATATTTTCCCTTGTAGGGAAATTTTCGAAATGAGTCTTGGTTTACCTGTATATATTAGTAAAGTCATGTAATGGTCGTTTTTTTTCTTCTCATTAAACTTTCGAAAGAGCGATTATCTATTTTCATAAACACAATTAATGTAAGTGTTATTAAAAGGAAAATGGCTGTTATGCGATAATCTAATTATACATGTAAAACAATCGATCAATGCCCTTCACAAATTAGTTAATCGCGTCACATTTTCATAAAATTGTTTATTGTTCAATCAGTAGTATCGATTGAATGCTTTTTTGTCTTTGTCTGTGTTCTCAAAAATCAGTTTGAGTACGATATGAACCTACTTCACTTAAAAAAAAAAGTAATTTGAATAACAATATATCCAAGTAAACAACAGGTGTCATGCTTTTATTGTGAATAGGTCGGACGAAAAGATAAAGCAAGAAACCATTGGAAAAAATATCATCCTGAAGAAAGATTTAAGTTGAAGATTTCAGAAAACGGTAATCATGTTTTTGGTCGAAAAATTTTTGTCGAAAGGCACTTGGTCGAAAAATTATTGCCGAAAAATTTTCGTCGACATGACACTTCGTCGACACGGCACTTCGTCGACAAGCATTTCGTCGAAAAATTTTTGTCGACACAACACTTCGTCGACAACGCACTTCATCAATAAACTCAGATAGATATCTGTTTTTCGTCGAAAGTCTTTTCTTGGTCATAGAAAGCACTCCAAATATGAAGGTGAGGACAAGGAGCACTTCAAATGTGAGGCAAAGGTCATACAGGGTACTTCAAACGTGAAGGTGAGGGCAAGAACCAGGTGAGAGCACTGGAAACCAGAGTGTGGAAGAAAATTCGCGGACCTCTTAACAGTTCTGTAGAAGAATTGATGGGTCCGTAACAGTCTCGAAGGGCTGCGAACCTTTCTTTGAAGTGCTTTTCGACGAAAAACATGTAATTCTATTCAACGGTACCCTGAAATTCTTCCATCGTCACCAAAGGAAGAAGGTTAATTACGAGATACTTTTAAACTTGTCTCCTGGCGGTGAGATAAATAAGAAGAAAATAATTCACTTGCGACGAAACGCTTTTCTACAAAAAAATTTCGACAAAAATTTTTCGAGAAAGTTACTTCGACGAAAATTCTATCGACGAAAGTGTCATTCGACAAACAACATAGCATTCTCAGAAAATAACTTGACCAAATGCCATGTTCGAAAAGAAGTAACTGAAGAATCCACAACAACTCTCAATGATGATGACAATACTGATATATATGAAGAGCAACAACAAGCAAATGTCATTTTGTTGCCTTCATGTCTACAAACCTCAACATCAACAGTATCAACAATGAATAATGCCACACTGCTGTCAACAACAACTCTAGATACTCCATCGGTTCCAAGTGCAACATTAAATATAAATACATCATCAGGACCCACAGAACATTTATAATTAGTGAATTCTATGCAAGATCAGTTGACATTCACGGCACAACAACTTACGAAAATTAGTAATACAATTGAAAATATTCAATTAAAAAAAAATAATAAAGCATCATCATCACCTTCACAAGAAGATGAGATCGAACAACTATTTGAGAACATTACATGTTCAAATGATTTCTTTAAATTGAAATATTTAGAAATAAATTATCAATTAGATATGATCACATGTATTCCTAGCTGCGCATGGAAGAAACAAGCACCAAAACGTTTATTAAGTTCAATAAAATCTTCATTTGGTATGTTTCAACATATTGAACACAAGACAGGTCAATCTCAATCACAAAAATTTCGAAGTTTAAAAACAAGTATACAATTACATTTTTTAAACAAATTACATGTATGGGAGTTCACTCAATGATTATTTTAGTCATACAAAACATAAACAATGGTTATTTTACAAAAAAAGTGAACAATATCAAGTTTGGAAATTTGTTTCTCCTGGCTCAGTTGTTTTAAATCGTTTACGAAAAGTAAAATTAGCAAGATCACGTGAACCAAACGATATTGAATAATAGTATTGGTTTCTTAATGTGAATTTGCAATGTGTTAAATAGTAGTAGCTTTTTGGAATAAATATTTTAATCCAGAAAAGTCAGTATTTAATTGACTCTCATACGTGGGGAAATTTTTCGAAAAAATTTTGTCGTCGGGGGAAATTTTTAATTTTACCGGCGGATTCTGCACCCCTGCACTCACAATTCTTTTACCCTTTTTATTTGTTATAACAATTTTAAATATTATGCATGGAGGTCAATCTGTAGAGAAAGCTTTGTCTTGGAAAAAATGAATCAACGATGATTAATGTGTACATGTCATCGTGTTCGCTAATGAAGAACATTTAAATGTAAACTGAGGAATAACGATTTGTACATTTAAATCGGTCAGCGTATCGTTCTCGAAATTGGTTTTTTCTTCTATTCTTTGTTTTTTCACTCTATTAATAAAGCTGCATTTAAAATAGTCTTGCATTAGTTGTCGATTACAAGCAGAAAAAAAGAAGAAAATATTCAATTCAAAGTGAAAATTCTCCAGTTTTCAGATTTCGAGAAACGTAAGTCATATACTTACTAGGTAATATTATATTTTTATCAACTCTCACTAATTCTATTTTGGATATATATTGCAAAAAAAATCATACATGAGCCTACGAAGAATGACGTTTCTTAATTTCTGATTGTGACCTTTTTTCTGTGTAATTTACTTAAACAAATGCTCGACACAGAATCCCGAATATCGATTCCAGTATCAATTGGTACTCTAACCGAACATTCAAACGCATTGCATCATGCGGAAACGTTAGTTACAATAGGTGATGGCCAGCTAACGGTCACCCTCACATTCGAAGGTTTGAAATTACAAAAGTGAAAGAAAACTGTCTCTGCAATCGAAAGTACACTATTGACGGATTAACAACCGCATTGCAAGCTATGAGATACATTAGTTATGAGTGATATAATCCTCATTTTTTTTCATTATATATATAAAAAATAAATTTATTGACTCATTTCAAAATAAAGTATGATTTTGAATCGTGTTAAATTACATTTTTTGTCGAAATGATGATCAGCAATTTTAATGTGCATTTGTTGTGAGAATAAAACTTGATTACTGGAACGATAGGACTATCTTTGTACTACTCGAAAATTAGGAAAAAGATATATTTTTATTATGGTAATTTAAAAATTTCAGGTCCTCAAACCTTCCACTTTGAAACATGAAATTCCGTAACGATTGAAATTCCGTAACGAACAGTATTTTTAGCTTTTTTATTCTATGCAATCATAGTTGTTAGCAGATAACGTGATATTATGATAGCTTGTGGAGAACTGAATAACTTATACGTAAAACAGTTATGTATATGTCACTTCGAGTCATAGTAAAATGCTCAACTCTCACATCACCCTCAAAAAAGATTCCATTTTTTGAAATTCCGTAACGGTCACTATTCTTGGAATAACTTAGCTCTGGCTAAGGAAAAAGCCGATGAAATTTTTACTAGTAATAGAACTTAATAGTCTCTGTCTATGATAAAAACTTCAAAGAGTTAGCTTTTACTACTGAGGAGATATAGGTATTACAATGTAAAAAAATGAAATTCCGTAACATTTGGCCATACCCAATACCACTTATGTATTATATTACTCTAAATTCGGTTTACTATGAAAAATTATATCGATCTCTTCATACGTGTGGTACCAGTACTGATGATTCAATGAGTATACGAAAAGAGTTTTTATGGTAACAACATATATGTTTATTTTTTTTTTTGCTTCATTTCAGGCTATACAAATGTAAAATGTCAAACTGACCCAATATCATCTACTGTTGTTACTACAGAAACGTTTGACGAAATTAATCTTGCTTCACCATCACCATCACCAGTAGATTCTGATATAGAAGATAAAAATGTTTAAAAAGATACGGACAAATCAACAGCCAAGGCTAAAACGAGCAAAACTGAAAATTTCGTGAATTCATCAGCAACGAATATGTCACCGTGTCTTAATAAAAGCTCATCAACAAGTTCAAAATCATACGATAATGAAATGAATTTTAATTAATATGTTAGAATTCAAAGACTAACTAGCGATGAGATCTGTAAAACGTGTTATCGTTTAGATGAATTACCAAAAATTCCATTTAAAACTTACATGGAAAAATAAAAACAACCAGAAAGAAACGACCAATTCAAAAAGAACGACATCAAAAGTCCAATTTTAACAAGTCATCTGTTAGATAATACTCGCCGTAAATCTAATACTGAACAAGTGACGAATACTATATCATCACCGGCATCAACATCAACGCTATCGGCATTATTGAGTTCATCAAAAAATTCATCAAAACGTTAACGAAGTTCACTGACTTCACCTGAAAAAGCAGCAAATAAAACAAATAACGATCGACAAGAATTATTTAAAGCTTTGTCACGTACATTTGAAACATTAGATGATACTGATCCAGCATTAGAGAAAATTGAAAGTCATGATGACCTAAGAGATTGGTGTCTAACAAAATTAATACGTACAATGGAACAACATCCAGCAAGAACCAATGAAAAACAAGCTAATAGTCGTCACTTATGAATACATAAACTCTTACGTAGATTTTCTTGCATGTTTGTCTTAGTTTTGCTGTTGCTGTGGCTCTGACACAACAATATTTCTTTTTGTAGTGGTAGTACTAGTAGTAGCACTTTTTTTATTCAAGCATTGTCTATTATATTCTTGTGAATTATTTCACTTTTTATGGCTATCAAAATGTTTCGATTGTCTGTTCAAAAATTGAAAAAATTATCCAACAAAAAAATAGATAGTGAAAAGAGAACGAAAAATAAACTTTCTTTATTTTAAACAGATTTGGCCGATATGTCATTTGAGAAAAAAACAGAACTTGCTTAATACAGATATCTTGATAGAGCATAATGAACTTTTGTCTTTTGAAATAGTACAGAAATTTAAAGAGTTGAATATGTTTTATCACTTAATTCCCGATTATTTTCAATAAATTTCTTATTTTTCAGATACATTTATCATTCATATATTCATTGAAAACTCACCAATGGCTCAACCAGAAAAAGAATTTATCTTGAGGGTGGGTGTGGGAGTAATTGGCGATGATTAACCAACACCCACACCAACCGCAGCCTTTATTTACGAACAGGTCTTCTTGTTTATAAGGCATATTTCTATTGACTAATCTTAATTGTTTGTAGGGCTATCCCAACTTACTTTTTGGGATCTAAAGTTTCGTGATATTTTTTTTCTACGTCCTATCTTATGTAAGTATGATATATTTTGTAAGATCAATCTAAATGCATCTCAATATAGATCAGTTTATTGTTAAAATTTTTTCAGTCGATTTCTTTGGTAAACAATTTTTTATTAAACTCCAGTCTTTTGATTAGTATGTCAATGATATCGGTCAAGGCTATCTTATCGGTCCATTCCGAATATAGGAGTGTGGGTGCGAGTGAATTGACATGGAAGCCCTCGTCCTTCACTAACACAGACAATTACCCACCCACATCCACATTCCACACCCACATCAGCGCTCTATGAATAAATATTTGGGATCCAGATGCTGTGCATGCATAATTTCATCTGATAGAAAGATGATTCGAACCATTCACTGTCAATAACAAAACACGATTTCATCCAAGTTTTGCCCCAGACTTCAATCGAATAGCCGAATGGAAGTCATTTAAGAAAAAAAACTTGCAAAACGGTTACGGCATGAGATGGATGTCGGTGCAAGTGAAGAGATAACTTATACCAAAATCCACACCCACACAGAGTATTGAAACAAAACTAATAGCCAATAAATTGTTCTTGCCTCAAGAGACAGCTTCAGTTACAGAAATAGATGATGTAATTGCGCATAGCCAACCGTCCTCTCCATATTTTTCTGACAGAACGAGAAAAGCAAACTCGTATTGTAATGACGATTTTTCTTACTATGGTTTATACATCATACGATTAATCTTAGAACGGAGAACAGGGCGGCTCGCTTTACTTTTTCTTCCTATGAAAGAGTAAGGTTATGCAGCCGTTTTTTCGAAGTGAATTGTAAATACTGACCAAATACGGATGTTTCCTTTAAGAAATGCTCACAATATGAAAAAAACTATAATATTGCTAGAAACTATTGACGCATAATGAAAAATGGTCATATGAAAACTATTAAATGATTGTTGAAATGATGGAGAAGATTTGATCCATACATTTTGCAATCGATGAAAAAAAATCAATCTTTGACTACTTCGTATCAATTAACAACAGTACTCTGACATACCGAAAATACAGATTTATTCATCAAATAGTGATAAAATATCCATACACGTCATGTGTACTATTTTTTTCATTGACAATATGGAGAAAAGAAAAGAGAAGGGCTTCTCTTATCAGTATTGATTTCTTACCTAAAAATGAATCAGAGAACGAAAGGATTAATCAAGGCCGTGTGAAACTGCGCACAGACTGCTTATTTATACGTTTTACGAACATAATATACCAATATTCCTCTTACTTGTACAACTGAACTACAATATGACTGAAAACTCGATTTTATCGACTCAGAAAGCAATCGAAAAGACCATGACCGATACTCTCTCGCAAACACGTAAGTAGTAGAAGTCTCTTTTAACATTAACTGTTTTTCTCCAGTGGATCGTTATTTGTAAGCAAGGCCCGTCATTGAGTTTCTTGATTTTCCCGTCGGATAATACTTATACAAAAATTATGCTTATTTTTTTCAACATGAGAAGATTAAAAATGACTTTTCGGAAGAAATGAAGTCAATGTTATTCGGTTTTCAAGCTACATGTACGGTCGATGTATGCGTACCGTAGATCACAATTCATATAGTGACTTGCGTCCAAGTTCCTAGTGGATCCGATGTGTGATCAGATGCATACACACCAGTTAGAATTGTTCTCTTCTGCACGTCCTTCATTAATATTTCCAATGCCACTAAACAATCATGTTGCAAGCGTTTGCATTCTTTTTAATAGTACTTTTATTAAAAACGAAAAGTTTTACAAAAACAAACAGGCTGAGTGCGATACAACTTGTAGTTGGTATAGGTATGGATGAAGAAAAGACTAATGCCAATAGACACACCCGACCCTTAACCCACACCTACATTTCAATCGAGTGAGCTGCAGCGTACAGAAGTGGTTCGTCGAGTTTGTTCTCTCTTGATAAACACCAGCATTGCATGCTTCACACATAAATGACAATCATAGCGAAAACCGAAGCTTCTTTCGTGAACACAGCGCACATTTGTGTAAATGAAAGCTTGTATCGGATGTGTTTTCCATTATTTTTCATGATACTCAGCATTTTGCATTATTCGTCAGATTGCTAATCGATTATCAAATTAACTGATTAAATCATGGTGAATCGTTCTGATTCATAGACGATTGTGAGAAATCATTTTTCGTTACTAGAATCAAGGTTTTATGCCGACTTTTAGGAAATAGTCCAAATCAACTGGAAATGTACGACATGGAAAAACTCGAAAGAATGGCAAATCAACTTGAAACTAAAGGGCGACAAGACGTAGAAAATGACCATGTCGCTGATGTAAAACAGCATAGCAATATGATGAATCAACGGAAAGTGCTCAATAACGACATACATGCATGGCGAAAAAGTGATTCAATTACAAAGCAGCGTAATCCTCGCATATTCCGACAACTAAGTCAAGGTGAGAAGATTCGAATACTGTTATCTAGACTGATTGAACCGCTTAGCTGCTGTTCTGATATCTATCGTTTGAGTCAAGAATGCATATTACACATATGTAACTGTACAGATGCCTTTCATTAGTGGGGTTGAAATGACCGATACCAATCCACTCATGTCAGTAAAGATATGCGGACTTACATATGGAGGCAGAGGAGCTATCTGATTTTGTTTTGGTCGAATGACTATGACTTCTTCGTTTCACTTTTCAATTTTAGCATGTCGCGATCGGCTCGTACAAACACCAACGGTCATCGTAAGTTCAAGCTTCTATTTCATTTAACTTACATTTGTAAAATCATATATTCAAGATGATGGTGGGCTTACCGGCACGTGGCAAAGTAAGATTGTTCTCGCATTTTTTAGAAATGGAAAATATGAACCCTATTATATTTTAGACGTACATGGCTCGAAAATTAGCTCGATATTTGCATTGGATTGGAATCAAAACAAAAGGTTTGTTTTACATTTCTTCTTGAAAACTAATAATCATAATGAATTAATAAAAGAAAAGGACGAATGACTTTTGATCGATTCTATTAATAAAACTGATTGGAAACAGGAATTGAATGGATTCGTAAATTTTTCTCTGTTTATTTTGTCATGAAACGGATTTATCGTTTAACATTCTGTTGAAAACGCGTACTCTCTTATGCATGTCAACTGACTGTCATTAGACAATCATTCCAGAATCTCTTGAAGTCTTTCACAAGTGACTCTATTCACGATGCATGATGTCACCAACAACATATTCACATCCTCGGATGCAATGGTGAGAATCATTCATTAGTTTACAGTCACCGTTTCACCGACCTAAAGCGGTAACTGGTATAAATCGATATGCACCGTTATTTACCTGCATTCATCAGTATTCACCAGTTATCACAAATATTCACTAGGACTGGGAAGTTATCATTAATAAACATTTATGGTACTAATCAATGAGTAACAGCACTATTACCCAGTAACTGGTAACGAAACAGTTTCCAAGTATCCAATAGCAATGCCGTTACATTTCTCAGCTACTGAGTAACGGATAACGGAAAATTTATGAATTTCTTTTTCGTTAGAGAATAGCTATTGAGGAAATTACGATCTTTTATGAAGTTTTATTAAAGACTTTCAGGATCGGAAATTCCGAATCCGTAACCGGTTTCTCTAAATTTCATATTTGATTTTACCGTCAAGGAAAAATTATTTGAGAACTTTGGCCGAGTGATCAAGTATATATTTATGAGAAACGAAGTACAGATCGAATTTTTGGGCCACGCAAATCTGTGATCAAGCTTTATAGAAAATTGTAATTTTCTTTCAACAACCGTTCGTTGACGAAAGAATCAAATCCATGAACTTGCAGTTACCTCATAAATGGTAACGTAATGTTAAACTTCCCTTCCATCATATTCACCCATGTTCACAAATGAATACCGGCTACCGATTCATACTGATGACTGGTAAGACGGTTATCGCTCTGCTACGACTGTCGTTGGACCGGTTTTCATCACCGCTGCATCCCTATAAACATGAATAAAACTCGATGTATCGATTCAAATGAAGATTGAGAAAATCGTTCAGAAATTTTCATTTGAAAATGATCATATTTCTTTCACTTCGGTACATGGAACAGAGAAAGTCGTATGTCAACTAAATTACGAGGTTGACATGATATTCATCATTTTTAACTATTCTACTCTACAAACAAAAACCCTCTGGAAGAAAATATTCATATAAGATCAAAACTTCGCTTTTGTGTTTACAGTATTCAATGTTGGCGACTATCGTCGTGATGCTGTAAAATTCTATGCAGGCAAGGAATTTTTTGATCCTGACAATGCTGAAGCAGTAGCAATTCGAAAGTAAGTATTTGTCCATGTCAGATACAAGTTCATGTTGAACAATGTCAATTCAATTTATTCTTATAGTCAATGTGCCCAGAATGCATTGGAAGATATGTGTAACTTTCTTCAGAACGAAGGTGAAGTGGCCATATTTGATGCAACCAATACGACCCGTGAGCGACGCCGTACAATATACAATTGTTGTACTGAAACATACTGTTTTCGTGTGTTTTTTGTCGAATCAATTTGTGATTCGCAAGAAGTCATTGAAGCAAATATTCGAGTATGGAAGTGAAGTAAACTTCTTTCTAGTTTATAAGACTTGTTTGAATATGACAGGAAGTGAAACTCAAAAGTCCTGATTACAAAGACATACCACAAGCAGAAGCCGTCGTAGATTTTCTTTCACGTATTGAACTCTATGAAAAACAGTATGAACCCATTGATGATAAGATAGAAGAAAAGCATTATTCATTTATCAAAATTTATAATTGTGGTGAACGATTTCTTGTTCATAAGATCGGTGGTAAGTATAACATGTTGATAAACTAATATTTCACCTTTATAATGTTCATTCTAGGCAATATTCAAAGTCGTGTCGTTTATTTTCTCATGAATATCCATGTTCTTCCGAGAACTATCTATCTTACTATGGTCAGTTATAGGTTTTTTTAATTGATGAAAACTGATTTATTTCAATATATTTCAGCATGGTGAATCAGAAATGAATGTTCAACAGCGTATAGGACGCAATTCACCCTTATCACCAACTGGCAAAGCGGTATTAATTGTCATTGATTTTCGATATTCGCCATTATTTATATATGTTTTTATTATAGTATACCGACGCTCTCGCCCAATACATCGCGAATGGTGAGCTTTTCTAGAATAATGATTTTACAGTGATTTTCTTGTGTACAAAATAGAAAACATCAAAGATTTGATTGTTTGGACAAGTCAAATGCAACAAGCGATCGACACAGCAGCAAAAATCAATGCTCCCAAGGAGCAATGGAAAGCACTCAATGGAATTCATGCTGTATGAAGATTTAGTCTAGAGTCATAATGATAAACAAAGTTTTTGTATTTATCTAGGGTATTTTCGAAGGTTTGACCTATCAAGATGTAGCTGAGCGCTATCCTGAAGACTTTGCTGCTCGTAATCGATCAAAATACTACTATCAATATCCGGGTGGAGAGGCAAGTTGTCATTTTGTCCAGTTTCATAGACATGCATGAGACTTCTATTCTAATCTAAGAATAAATTTGACTTTGTAGCTTTAAAGTAAATTATCAAAAACTATCTATATCGATTCTCGAAACTAATGGGAACATGTCTTATATTTTCTATCGCTGATTTTCACTCTTAGTTCGAAATCGAAAACAAACTCGTATATCATATGACGCTGATTTGTAAATAGAAAAATTTCATCAGACACCATTGGCTCAGATTAAAATGCACAAATTTTTATTATGATGATCCATCACTTTAGTTACAGTTTGTAGAAGTTAGAAGTCGTCGTACGAGAAGATTTGGAATAGACCAACTAACTCTTAGTTACTACTAAATGTATTAGGCAGCTATGTGTAGATAAGATTGAGTTCAATATTGACTTATTTAAAACACTTTTGAACTGAAACAGATGTTTCTTTAACTTGATTAGTTGATGTTTGAAGAGTTTGCTGGTGATTTCATCGTTTATTTCTCTTTTTTTTTCATATAGTCTTATCACGATCTTGTTGCTAGACTCGAATCAGTGATTATGGAACTGGAAAGAGCAGAAAACGTACTTGTTATTACTCACCAAGCTGTAATTCGTTGTATTCTTGCTTACTTTCTCGACAAAGATCCTGGTACGTAGAAGTCATTCTGTTTCATATGATATTATTATATATGAAACATCACCTATGTTAATATCGATTATATGCATTTAAATATAGAGCGTCTACCTTATATGAAAGTGCCATTGCATACAGTAATTAAATTGACACCGATGGCTTATGGATGTATGATGGAACGTATACCACTATCGTTTGAAACTGCAAACACAAATCGTAGTAAACTGAAGGTAAACATGAATCCAAAACGAACACTATTATGCTTTTGTTTATTTTTCGTTTTCTCTCCTATCTAGAATTGTGAACCCAATCTAGCAGTTGTAGAGGCACTTAATGAATTTCCCAGAGTACGTCCGGAAATCAAGATTGGTCCAAGAACAACTCAGGTCATTTACCAGAATACTGGTACAGCTTTTGAAACAACTGACGCACATGGGAATCGAATACAACGTATGGACAGTACGATTAGTGATGTTACATGGGATAATAGTTTTCCATCGGTTCACGATAGTAATATCTAACAACCATAAACACCTAACTGAAGATATTGATCAACAAACTTTTCCATTTTTCACTATACGCATCCGACTATGTAGCTTGTATTTCTTATTTTATTTCTTCAAGTTTTCTTATGATTTCCTATCTTAACGATGTGGTCCTGGGTGTGAGTGTGGATGTGGATGTGGGCGTGTGTGTGGGTATAGGTGTCGATCTGGGTGTGGATGGATGGGGCGTTCGTGTAGGATATTGGTGTGTGGCTATGAATGTGAGGTGGGTATGCGTGTGGGTGCGCTGTGGGTGTGCATGTGGGTAGGCTGTGGGTGGGCTGTGAGTATGAATGTGAGTGTGGGTAGGTGTGAATGTTGGTCTTTTGTCGTCCTACACCCAAACGTACACACACATCCACACCTACAACCACACTCACACACACCCCACCACCACCCCGACACCCACCCATACCCACACCCACAAAAAAAGAAAAAATTCTGAACAGAAAAAAGGTAATCGGAGTAAAATTTTATATAGATTTTAGAGTGCGATTGAGGGAAGGAGTGGGAGGAAGGTACGAGTAAGAGTGAGGGGAGACCGATGGGAGAGAGAGCGCGGGTGAGGGTGAGGTGAGAGTTAAAGCAATTTAGGAAGCGTATTCTATTATGTTATACTTGTGTTTATATTTTAGCTGATAAAATTTATCCTCATTACCTAAAAAAGATACTCGGACTTTTGTTGAAAAAAATGGATGCTAATGCTATTAGCACTGAAATTCCGTATAAACTCTTCATTTTATTTTACTTAAACATTATTTTGTTTTTGTTTTTCGAAAAGTGATCCATTGAGAAATGGTACAGATGGTCGATCAATATGAGGAAAAGATTTTGAAGATCAATGTCATCCCCAATTAAAACATGATCGCCCATATACATTGTCAATGGGAAATGCTGGGCCAAATACAAATGGAAATCATTTTTTTATAACTGTTATTCCATGTCCAGGGCTTGATAACAAACATACCATTTTTGGAAGAGTTTCAAAAGGAATGGATGTAATTGAAAAAATTTCTAAAACAAAAGCAGATCGACTTGACAAACCTTTAGATGATATTAAAATTATTTCAATATCTATTAAATAAATGAGATATTATTCTCTCGCTGTTCTAAAACAAGATTATCTATATGTGTATCTAATAAATGTTGACCATACGACAAGGAGAAAACGGCGGATTTCGGATTTCCGGATTCTCGGGATTCCCATTAATTCGCGGAATTTTTATAATCACAAATGACATGCCCGAAATTCATATTTAACCTCTATGATCCTCACTCTCGTCCTGAACATCTCATAGAACTCAGTGTCAATGCTTCATTGCTTTATCAGATGGTTAGAAAAACTGTGTTAAACTATTGAGGACAATCATTTCCAAGGCGAACCTTTTTTTCGTATGCTTGACCTGTGCAGACGTCAAGGTTTGTCTATAGCATACAAGGGAAAATGACGTACGCCGGTACTCCACGGTATCTATGTACTCCGGCTGGACTCCCTGGACTTTCAGAGTGTAGGGAGTTCAATGGAGTCGAATCGGAATGCATGAACTTCATGGACTCTCACAGTAATCTGGAGTTGATGGAGTCCATAGAATACAGTGAGAGTACTAGAAGTCTAGGATGTACGGAAATACTGAAGTACATCATGTTTCCCTTGATTTTATATTACACTCGATGTACTCCATGGTACTTCAGGTACTCCGACTTTACTACGTGTACTCCAGGAATACGGATGTACTTCGTTTTCATTTTGATAGCACATCACTTTCTTGTTCAAGAATTTCAAGAAAGTCACGCGTATGGAAGAATAACTTTCATTAAAACCGTGATTAAAAGCATTAGATATATTTTTATAAGTCGAACCTATTTTCAGTTGAAAACTATTCGATCTGGAAAGTGATTGACATTCGAAACTACCTTTTCTTATATAGAACTTTTTATTAGGCGCATGAAATACGCAGTCCTCAAGATGTGTCCATAACGCATGACGGTCTTGCTCCAGATGCTCATGTGTTTTATGCGCATAGTCCAAAATAGTTCGCCAGAGTTGTCTATTTTGCAAAATTCTATACAAGTAACCTAATTAGATTAGTATCAAGTCCATTGTGACAACACGATAATTTACTTTCTAATTTTTATGGGAAAATGTCCGAGGTAGAATAAAAAACAGCAGCAAGGAACAAGATAACTTAATGAGTAATACAAGAAATATGTGGAATCAAATGAATCTAGGGCATCCTATGTGTAACCTTTTATTCATTCAGTAATCTGACAATTGAACATGCTTAAGCCAATAACGTAGCAGCACAGCTTTTCTGTCTACTAAAAGACAAGAGACTCTCTATCTATGACTATATTGTTTTTGGCATCAATCTCGACACAAGAGAAAAAGTTTGAAATTGAAGGAGAAATTGGCTTGGAAACTCTTATTACATGAAACCGAGATTTATTGCTAGTTGGCAAAGAAGACAATTATGAATTTTGTCCTAGGATAAGCTATATTTCTCTGATTTGGATAAAAAAAGCAACATAAGATTTGGAGTGCTTGCTTGACTCTTGACTCAATGATTTGTAACGATTTTCGTCAGATTAGACAATGCGGATTTTTTTTCACACTAGACTCTTACAAATGATCTACTTTGTTTCATGACAAATTCTCTTGTTTTCTTCCAAGCAAAATTGACATCAAATCTGGAAAGAAGATTATATGCTAGATTGTAAAGTTGAAAAACAGTCTTCTTAAAATTATCATAAAGGAGAAGGACATGAGATAATTTTGAAGCTGATTGTTTCGAAGCCGTCTTTTTCTTGTCTTTTTGTGACACTTTTGAAATCTTTAATGAAAAGTTCAACTCACTGAGTTTGAATGGGAGACAAGACAGAATCTCCATGTACTGGACCGCCTGAACTCTGCTCGAATATTCAAGATCCTCATCAAGTTTCACACTTCTATTCGTTTTTTTTTCT
Organism: Rotaria sp. Silwood1; assembly: GCA_905250075.1. Taxonomy (NCBI): domain Eukaryota; kingdom Metazoa; phylum Rotifera; class Eurotatoria; order Philodinida; family Philodinidae; genus Rotaria; species Rotaria sp. Silwood1. The sequence goes on from CAJNOP010000219.1 coordinate 173,841, forward strand.
AGCTGTCTGCCTTTTTCTCGAAGATGGAATCGGTACCTTCAGGCTTTCCTTGAATTGTAAAGATCGAGTGATATTTATTCTTTCACAGATTAAAAATTAGCCTAGCCATGACTAAGTCTAGATAAATTTTCTCATAAGATATGCATCAATACTAGAGACACAAAACAGCTCTTCTGTTTCATGTTTCTTTGTCCATGAAAGGGCAGCAAAAACCAGAGTAACATCGATTAGAACTAACCTGTTACGTTTCCTCATTGATCATGTCTATTTTATTAAATGAGTCGTATACTGAACTAATATAAGCTAATCGGCTAATATATCGTTCGTGTCATTTGGTAAAAAGTCGATAGATTAGTCACCTATGTTATCTTTTTATATTGATATTAACGGGTAGATCATTATTGATCAGTGTAGGAAGAATAGTGTTGACTGCGAAACTACGACTTACTAAGTATTGGATAAAATGAAAAGTTCGCAAGTTCTTATTCTGAGCTAGTCCCTTGGTTCAATTGTAACGGTATATTTGATGTCGAATTTAAACTTGTAGTCCGATTCACCCTTCTACGAATCAATATGAGCGCCATCGTGTAAAGCGTTTGAATATTATGATTCAATTTGAAAATAGTCCATTTGAAGTTACTGTCGATCTACTATTACATACAGTTGGTGTGACATGTCCTAATATCGATTCTTTGTACGCGAACACATCCACTTTTTGGACATTATTATTTCTTGTCAGTGCTTGATTTTTCATCCTATCATTCTATTTGTCAGATCATGCAATTCACACCGCACACAATATTTACCGAATGAGTAAAAGAAGTGACGCAGATAATTATATCTTCGCACACTTTCGTTATCGTTTGAAATTGGTATTAAAATATTTACTCTAGAAAGTGTAACTCTCGCCAATATTCGTTCGTTCTCTCAGGATATGTTTTCCTCGGCTACGTCATATGTCGGATTAAGCCTTTTTCAGGTAAGCAACACAGAATAAATAAAAAAACTTGATATAAAGCGTGGCAGCACAGAAAAGAAACAGAATCGTATATGTTTGTCTAAGAATGTAGATGTCGAATCAGTTGATAATAGTCGTAAAATACAAAGCGCAATTTAATAATTTCTTCATACGTACCTAGGTCATCATCAAGGCGAAATATAGATATCAGATTTCTTTTTCTGCTGATACTCTACAAAATATCTACGTCAGCGTATGTAGTCAGTGCCTGTATATATATATATATAATCATTTGTGTTATGTTAAAGCATTGGCAAGCGAAAGACAACAAACATTTTGCAAGACATCATGAAAAAGTCTAATGCACTTTTCACCTCGGCACTCTCTTCAACATTATTAACTAGTGATCTTAGCAAATTGGCACACCTTCTCGAAGAGCAAACATCGAAATCGATACCTTCATTCATTTCTCAATCGTTTCGTTCTTTACTTATCATCGAACATTGGACATGGAAAGTACTTGGTAGTAATTCTCGACAATGGATCGATGATCAGTGCTATACGAAACTATTTTATGCTCTTGCATCGTTCAATATGAAATTGATTTTTTGTCAGGATGATATTGAAACTGATACAAAAGTATCTCTTCTCGTTCCCGATACCATCGAACGCATCAACAATGTGTTCGAACAAATCAATAGAACTGACGATGCAACGGATGAGACATATTTTAAAATCGTTAACCTTTGGTTCGATGTTCTCTCACATTTAATCCATGAATATAATGAATATGTTTCATCTGATATCGTCAATCATATCAATTACTATATCGGCTGTCATTATCTGATGAGTGATCCGTACAAATTTTATTTAACCCAACTTCGAGAACCGAATCTGCAAGACTCCGTATTTACTAATAAATTACTCTTCTATATCAGAACGTGTACATTATCGGTAAACATAAGTTTGTATCAAACAAATGAAAAGTTTTCTTATACTATCGATCAGATTCTCGAACATTTCGCGAAAGATTATTCGGAAATAATTCGTGTTCATAGTTATACTGTTACAACATGGAGCAGGCAATTACTAACATGTATCACGCATCTCATCAGTCTTATCGCTTCAACTTGTTATTGGGATGGTAAGAAGATAAAAAATGTCGATGTATTCGTTCCACCGACAGACACATCCTATGAGTTTGTACAAGCACTTATTCGTATTGTCGGTCATAGGCCATTTCATGAACAAATCAAATCTCAATGGTCTAATGATGAAACAATTCTTTTTGATGCTATTTTGATGTTTCTAGTCGGCGTCACAGAAACACAAGATTTAAGTTGTCGCATGCTTTTTAGAACGGCATTGATCGATGTACTACAGACAGTGGCTCAAACAACATTGTACGATAGAATTTGTCTTGGCGCTTACGATATTCTTGGTGTAATTTTGCCGGAAGATGAACTTAAAAGTCTAAATATAGCTGAGAACATGGTTGTATTCTTCTTCAACATTATTGAACAAGCATGGCGACATCCAACAAGAACATGCAAACGAATGCCGATTTCTCGCCTACTTCAAGGTTGGTTTCGAACATGACTTCTTTTCTAAAGCAGACATTTTGCTAGGAACACAATGGGGAGACTGAGCATTCAAGTACTAAATTGCTTTTAGAACGACATTATTTTCAAAAGTTAGTTCTCGATGAGTGAGAACTATTTGCAAAACGATTTAGGCGTTCGAATCTATAGGTATGAGATATAGACCTTTCAAGACATTTTCTCCCATTGGAGAGAGTTTTCAAGGAAAAAACCAAGATTCAAATTTTGAGCTAAAATTCCACACACATATAGATCTGACTGAGATACGTACGAATCCACCATATTTCCATTTTCAAATACTTCTTTGTCAAGATGTCAATGTGTTAAAGGCTTCGGGGTTTTTCTTGAAAACAGTTTATTTTAAAAATTCAATATCTTCAAAAGGAAGCGTTTAACAATAGAAATATTACGAATTCTAACGTATCTCAGTCAAATCTATAGCTATGACAAGTTTCAGCTAGAAATTCGAATCTCGATCTTTCCTTGAAGATCCTCTCTAATGGCAGAGAATGTCTTGAACAACTCATATCTCATATCCAAAGACCTGAAAGCCCAAATCGTTTTCCAACTAGTCATTACTCATAAAGAGCTAACTTTTGAAAATAATCTCGTTTCAAAAGCGATTTAGCGCTTGGATACCTATCCTTGTGAGCATATATCGACTTGTGTGCACATTCTGCATCAATGTTCCTAAATTTCGCGGATATATCGAAACGACTAGGTGTCCCGTACATATATATTTGACCAAGGATAGTTATCTAAAATAAGTGGAAACACTGAATTACTATAGCTTTCCTGTAACATAACTGAAAAATTAATGCTTTCATATTCATTAGGTTGCGTGAATTTCTCAAAGAATGATATCATTCAACGCCAAACAGCCACAGCGAATAAAGTACCGTTTTTGGTTGAAATGTGCGATGAATATCCAATTGTGTTCGATATTCTCTGGGGTCTTTCCTTCAATCCACTCATTCAAGAGCAGCTTCATTTGAACCGATCGTTTATGACCAAATTGACTCAGCTCGACAAGAACTGTACCGATGAAAACATGCTTAGAATTGTTAGTGGAATTCTCTGGAATTTAGATTCGAAAGGAGATCAAAATGTATCATTTTCGGATAAAACCGATGGAAGATCATTTGATATCATGATAAGTTATTCACATAAGGAAAAAATTATTTGTAGACAATTATATGAAGAACTTATTCGATGCGGCTATCGCGTCTGGATCGATTTTGACCACATGCACGGCAATGTTATGGATGCCATGGCAAGAGCCATTGAAGGATCCCACACCATAGTGATTTGTATGAGTGAACAGTACAAACGTAGTAATTATTGTCGAGCCGAAGCACAGTATGCGTTCAAACGTCAGCTCAGAATTGTACCAGTTCTCTTGCAACAATTTTATAAGCCTGATGGTTGGCTTGCATTTCTCATCGGTGAATTACTCTATGTCGACTTTACCAAACACAATTTTCTACAAGCCTTCGAAATGTTAATTAATGAACTCAATGCTCCGGCTCATCATAACAATACTCCTGATACACGTGTTGCACCATCCAAGCCAGACACTCAGGCGAAGAATGCCGTTTCACTATCAATACCAGAGCATCTTTCTACAAGTATGCGAGACTGGACACAAGCACAAGTACACGAATGGTTTACAAAACACAATCTCATGCAAATGTCTCAGCTTCTTTTTGATTATGATGGACAAAGTTTAATGTACTTGATGAAATTTGTCACTAACGATGACTCAAAACTGATTTTGTCATTAATGGAAAAAGATTCGTTGCGACGAACGAAGCAAACTTTGTCGCTAGTTGAGTTTGCTCGTCTCTGCAGTCTCATAGAACAATAGACCTACTTAAACTGGTCACCGTTACAGCAATGTATCCTGTTAATAGCAATACAGCTTGTTGATAACATTTACGATCATTCTATCGTACTTCATGTATAAATCTGCTATGAATTGTAGTAGAAACCGTTTTTTCTGAACCCCTGAACTTTCTCCTTTTAACGATGGATATTTTTTTCTTTTAATTGAGAAATCCAACATTTTTCAGCTAAATGATCTCGATAAAAGCGGGTGCTTTTCAAGGGTGTGGACCGGTATGGGTGTTAGGAGAATCGACACCACCACCCACACCCTACTGCAGTTTTACTGATCCGGTTACTGGCTCCTGTTACTGCAGTTTACCGCGGTAAACCGCCGGCTTTGGTGAATACCACGGTTTACCACTAAAAAGTGTCCGGTATTTACGATATGGTCTGTCATCAAGGAAAGAACAAGAAAGAGAAGAGAAGACATATACGATCAGAACAATAAGAACGCAAGTTCTCATGACTGCATATTGAGATGGTACAAATTATAACATTTAGTCTTAGATTAATGATTAACAAAACGATTGTGAAAATGATATTTTTTCGTGCGTTGCGAATTTTCGAGATAACATAGCAGATTTTTGATTGTATATGAATAATTACGGAAACCCCCCAGGAAATTTACTTCTGATGACTTAATAAATTTCAGATATGTTTCCTATTGTCGAGTGCATTTAACTTGAGTTCAAGAAAGTGAAATAACATGAAAAGTAAGTGTCACTGTAACTAACTCACAGAATAAACTTCTTTCTTAGTTACTTTCATTGACAAGTTTACTCTAGCTTACACCGAATATGAAGACTTCAAATTATATCGAGTAATGTAAACTGTTTTGTTTTTAATGCTAGACAACAAAAGAAAACATATCATCACTTTTCATATAGACAAACTGAATAAAAATTTCAACAATAAGCCTTTTTTTCGTTTTAAAATAATGTTTCAAAGATTGCTTTCTTCATAACTATCAAAGAATTTTTTCGAGGCGGCTCAGTTTTATATGGAATAGAGAAACTTAGAGGTTCTTACAACGATGTCGAATTTAATCACTGGTCTCATCATCGGAAAACGTATCCATCTGTCTATATACACCCATTTTTGATATCAGAATAAGAGCTGTAATGATTACTTGCTCAATAATCAATTCATTTTGTCAAAATCTATTGAATGATAGATATAATATGTATGATTTTCAGTGAATCACAGGTTAACTTCAGCATTAGTGTATGAGTGTATGAGTGTTCGTCTCGTCTACACTCGCACTCAACAGTGTGGCTATTTTCAGGAAAAACAACTTAAACTCATCTGTGGTTCATGATCATCCAAGATCTCCAGAAAGAAAGCATTTAAGAATTTGTAGTGTATACTAGTTATCGAGATCGATTTACACTGAAATTCTCAAACATTTTACAAAGCCGGTTGTTTTCTTATTTTCTTTCATAAACAGCAATATATCTATATAAGAAAATCACACAACAAAATAGAGTACACGCATAGTCAATATTGAGAGAAAGAAGATAGAAGAGAGGTAGTACTCCCAGTTAGCACTACTAGCTAACATTAAGCATCATGTTAAGTGTTGTATGTGATTTTTTTCCATAACTTCATGTCCTTGAGAAAAACGCTCTCATGTTCTTTATTTCTCTTTTTCTAATTCGAGTTTCGCTTCTTAGAACTACAAATATAAATGAAGTTTGTCGAAAGTCATAAGAAACTCTGAAAGAAAAAGAGTATCAAATTACTAGAAACCTACAATAGAAGTATCCTAGCTTTTCTTTATTTGGTTCCAGTCTTTTTAATTCCTATAGTAATTAAAATCGACGTCGCTATGTAGACACAGACGAGCGTTGTTCACGATGCTGAAATAAAATGTCAATTACACATAAAAAGATTTTCTAGCTGTGGAAATGAGTAGAAATAAGAGCATGCATATATTCAGACACTTGTTCATATCCGTTACTCTACCATGAAGCTACACAGAGGATCTTCATGTAATGCTCTCAGAATTCCATGAGTGCAATTCGAATTATAAACGATAAATTGAGATGAAATTTTGCCTCTTGCTTTTTTCTCACTAAAATGACATAGATTTATCTTTTTGATTTCTTTAATTTTCAAATCAAAGCTACACACTCAATTCTACATTCATAATTAAACTCAAATTAGACAAATCATTTGAGTTGATACTAAGACATTCCAGTTTCTCATCGCTAGAGTAACTTTCGACCGATCCTATACTTGAAGACAATTAACTAATAGAATTTGAATCGTTTTTTTCGACTCTCATCTATCGTAGGTGACTTTCTTCCAAAATTTTGCCAATAGATTTCTGAGTATGTTGCTGAATCAAGCCAAACGGTAAACCAAGATCCATCGCGTCGAAATATAAATTGGGATCTTGGTGACCATTGATGAATCCACATTTTTTTATCCAACTTATTAAATAAAGTGAAGTTTCGATCAATAATGTTGAAAGTAAGACTGCGAAGATACGGCAAATATGTGCTTAGCATTGGAAAATAATCTAATTTCAGCGAATCAATCACCATATGTTCGATAAAAGGGAAGAGCCGACGGATAACTTGAATCATATTTTCGTTAAAAGCTCTTTTAGTGCATGATAAATTGATAGATTTCAGTTGATCGTTTATTCCTATTTGCGATTCATGATACAGAATCAATTGAGTAGTATTCAACTTGAGTGATTTAACATGTTTGGTCAGAGTCAACAATGAAACAGTTGTAATTGAATCATATCCACATAGTGAAATATCGAGTTCTTCAATTCTAAGACAATTCACGTATTTACTTATCCACTTAACAAGATCTTTCTCTAGATAACCAATGACAAGACTTCGAACATTGTTAAAGAAATATTGAGATGATAGAAGAGAGGAGTTCCCATAGAAATGTAAACTTGTGATAGTATTTATTGGAGAGATACTACTGTTTGTTGGCCGTACTAATGCCATTTGAAATTCTGTATTTCGCCCATTCGATTTCCGGCTCTGTTGCATGTTCAAAGTCCGTCTTTGTCGATCAAAAACATGATAATTCGTATCTAGGTCATCCGGCAGTTGTTCATCATCCAAGATCAATATATGAAAGTTGATCTTTTCAATCCAGAATAATGTTTGAAATGAGACGACTACTTCTTCAAGATTACGCTTTTCTAGACGAGATAGACTCATTTTCAAACAAAAATGTGTCAAACGTGGTAATGCATTTTTAATGAGATGTTCCCAAGCACTGGCATTGATCAGAGCATCATGAGCAGTTATTTCTAATCGATAAAGATTAGGTGCAGTTCGTAGAAATTGTGTGACCATTTCAAATGTCTGGGAAGCGTTTTTGTCGAAATGTAAAATCAATGTTTGAAGATAATCCATGGGTGCATGATCCAACTTGGTTCGTACTTCTACCTGAAAAATATATGACAAGTTCTCGATCAATCGAACATTAAGGTATCGGAGATTAATAGTACATCGAACTATCGACTGTAGAGTACTCCATGTGCAATTCACACCTTTTATATTCAAATGTTCAATATTGGATGAAGCTGTCTTTAAAAATGGCCAAAACAAGACATCCGTCTCGATAGCCATAGAGAATCGTTTTAACGTTGGTAAACAAAATAATCTTTCAACAATATTTCTAAAATCGTATACTAGTGATGAGTGCGCTATTGCAATTGACAAAGTATTCAGACTCTTCAGATTACTCAATGAATAGAGAGCCCTTTCTACTGTTTTCCACTCAGCTGTTGCAGTATCGAAATGAAAATGTAATGTCTGAAGATTAATAAATGGCTTGAACGATGGAAATAAAGATAGAAAAGAATGGATTTGACCTGGTGTATCCCATTCTGATAAAGCTAGTTCTCTAATTCTATCGATCAACGATGGAAATAGACTCATACATAGACCAAAATCATCCTTTCGACAACGCATAAAATCAAATCGAAATTGTTGACATCGAGCAATCACACCATCGATACGACTATTGAGTTCTTCGGCAAATGCCATCAATATATCGACTCCATTGACATGTTTTTCGAAAATATCAAGCAAAATTTCATTGGGTAACGATTCCAGTTTTGACAGCGACATTTTTACTGAGGTTGTTGCAGAATGATTGTATGCTGTGTGAAAGATGTGTTTTGGGTTTTTATTCCTTTTTCCTTCTCTTGTGAATCATGCTCACTGACGAAATTTTATGTATTGCCAAAGATGTGTGGGCGTCATCGTCATTCTGCTTTTCACAGACATTGCACACGTTAATGTAGATTTGTCCTTATGATTTTATGACTCATGTGATTCATGATAGGGGCAAGTACAGACGTCCAAGAAAGAAAATGTTGCATTAAATGGGATGAAAAGCTTCGAATAGAACAACGCTGCTCAGATTCAAAAAAAAATGTAATTACAGCAATGTCGGTAATTGCAAATACATACCCATGTTAAGAAAAAAGACTAAACATCTGATTAAACTCAATTTTTTTCAAGAATAATCAATAAAAAATCGATTAAAAGTATCAAATGTTGATTAAATTCGATGGAACATTTGATCCTAAATGATTTTCGGTGGTTTTAGAAACAATCGATCAGAATCATTTGTTTTTATAAGGATACAAATTAATGGTTTAAAATTATCACCGATTTCGTATTTATCCCATTTCATTGGGCTGCTTTCTCATGCAGGTTCTAAATAGTTGTTCAAGGTATCTACACAGACTATATCGTTCTTTAAATCTGAAACTGAATAACAGGTAAAAGTTGATCACTGCAATTTTTGTGCTTGATATAAAGACAGACACTCTTTGTGTTGGGTCAGAGACCTGAGATACGTCGACTACCAAATCTGGCAGATGATTTACGAAATAATAAAGTGATCATCACTCTCTCTTTATATCACTTATGATATTCTCATGTACACTTTTCTACACAGACATACAGGTCATATGATCTTAGTAGTAGTTTTATCGGGACCGAACTTTTTCGTACTATTGTAGAAAAGATTGTACAGAATAAACTACAAGACACACCATGAATATAGCTAATAGATATGGTGTGGTGAATGGCAAGAACGACATGTTGAAGAGTATACTGACCGTTTTCTTCATTTAGTTTTCGCAAATAAAACTAAGTCTTTTCGATTCTTCATATAATTTGCTTATAATATGGATCATTTAGTCATAGTTTTCTCATTGTGTTGGGATAAAAGTGTATGAGTGTCTTACCATTTGAGGTATCTGCAATAGGAATGTATTTCAAAACTTTCTTATCCGTTTCTCATATGATTAGAGCAATATTTACTAATTGCTTCTTAGTTACTTAATTAATCGATTTTAGTTAATAGTCAGCTGAAAGAGCAGACATTTTTAAATATGTTGATGTTGAAAGGTCTTGTTTGAAGAAAAAACAAACTCTTGTATAAAATTGAAATTAAGAGAAAGATGACTCATGTAATAAATTTATATAAAAATTCTTCAGTTGAACATTGTGACCTCTCTCTGAAAGCTCACAATGACATTGAATAAAATTGAAATTGCAGCTATTTTGGGCCCATTTATATATATCAGTCCATTTTAAAGAAACTCATACAACTCTCTAGTTACTGCCATAGTTAGTTTTTTTTAAAGAGTTTTTTAATAGTTATGTCTTTCTTTATTTCATTTTTTTTTAGTCTATATTATCTATTTACGTAATAGTTTCATTGATATCTACATCTACATTCATACTAAAAACTAATCAAAAGTTTATCTTCTCTAGAATAAAATGAATGTGATCAAATATATTTAATTGAATCATATTCACTATTGTAGGAGCTCTTCTTCTACTATTATTCAAAAAATCTTCATTCTTTTAAGATTTAATATTGATAGAATGTGTTAAAAGAATCCTTATCAGACAATCGTATTTCTTCCACACTATTGATAAAGCAAAATTGATTTGATATTTTAGGATGTGGATGGGTGAAGAGAACACTTACACAAGAAAGTAAGAAACAGAAACCTGGTCACACTCCTTTCAGATTTCTGTAGTCCGTAATAGGCATTAATCTGTGATCAAAGTATGAGCACAGTCAATCGCAGACAATATACACGTCCATTAATATGAAGAATCTGTGGAGCTGAATTGAGTGCGATGCAAGCATAATTCTTTCAAAATATAAAGGAAGGCGAATGATTCTTCCTCTAAACGAGCTTAGTAAACATACCTCTATAATGTCACGATTTTATGTATGAAAAAATTTTCTTCGGAAGGATGTTGCTGTTGTTTTTCTGGCAAGCTTTCAGGATATTTTACATTTATTGAATTATAATGAAAAGACAGGCTTTACGCTTGTTTTCTCCTCCACGAATATGAACTTTGAGTTCTTTTAATTGATATTTTATCGAAATAAAACGAATGAACAAATCTGTTTTTTTTTATCTAGGTTCACACAGAAAAAAGTGCAAACTGCATTTGATGCAACGAAATTGATAATGACTGGAAGTCAGTTTAATTCAAATGATTGCCATGTAGTTTATATGTATGAGCAATTTTGAATATTTAGAATTTCTTATTCGATCAAAAAATGTTCATTTCATCGAGATGTACACAATTAACTAGATTCTTTTCTATTTTACATTAAATTAGAGTTAACTTCTACTTAACAATGAGAGTTTTGATCGCATGAACATAAGCATGCATTGAATCTGGTTTATGGTTTCTTTATTAAAAGTTCACATCGGATGACATTATTATCCAAGGTTCTTTTATCTGATATTATTGATTATTTGCTTGTTACATGGATTATATTTCAGTACGTACAAAATTTTTAAATATTTTCGGTTAATTTTGCTATTCGATAAATGCTTGTCAATAATGCAAGTCTTGAAACAATTTTATTAGTAAATCTAATAAACGATGATCATAACCCATAGTACATTAAATAGAAAAACATGTTGCTATTTATTGAACTACCTTTTTCATGGATAGATTAATTCTAAATTTAAAATTTGCATTTATTTATCACATAAGCCATACAGATGCTATTGATAAAACGAGTATATCATTTAAAGTATTCACTATTGAATATTTTAAGAAAGTGAATGACAATTGCAAATATTAGTATTCATTTAGATTACTTATAAAACACTTATGCAAAACATTTTAAAAATGATGTATAGTTATTATCAAATGGAAATAACAACTCAAAAACAAACTTGTGTTTGTATTGCTATATTAGTTTGACAAACAATGAAGACTATTTAAATCTTTATATGAATTTGAAGATGATTTATATTCATCTTGTTTTTTTATAGCTGTTGAGGAAAGGATCAATAAGTGGTCCACAGAATTGAAAGAAACATCATTTTGCTAGGACAGATTACATAAGTCATCATTCAATCAGAAGGAAGACAGGATGTGAATGTGGATGTAGTGTAAGAAAAGGCATGCACTCTCACCACCCCTATGCGATGATCACTTTCACTAGAAACGAGCAAAACAAATAACTTTCGATTATGAAACTTTCTCACACATGCCTACACTGTCTCTATATCCATCAATGCTTGTGAATTAAAATATCAAACATATTGATGCGAATTTTTGTTCTTTTTCATGAATTTCATGATCATTTGTTTATTTTTATTTCACAAATTTTTCAAATATTGATTTCTTAATACACGCAAATAGTTAATAAGCTTTTCGATACCATTGACTAATTTTCCATATTCAAATGTTACACGTTTGCTTTTATTTGACCAATTAATTTGAATCCATTCTGCACCGCCATCTGCACAATCAGGACATCCTATACGATCGTTTAGCCTTCGAAATTTGCGTACATCTACAAGAGCAATAAGTTTTCGCCATTGAATCGAGTTAAAACGAAATCGTCGTCGAATAGTTGGATATTTTATTTGATTTCCATTAGGTTCTTTCAATGTAATTAATTGAGGTGGAATATTTGTTATATAAATTGATCGGTGACAATAACCAAGACATTCTCCAAATGATGTTCCACTTGAAATTGAACGAATATCATCATTTTTATGTATCAATTTTGTTTTTGCTGGGTGTCCACCTAACACCACTAATAGAAAGACAACGACGAGAGCATGCCACAACATGTTTTTCACTTTAAATACCAACGCACGTGCTATTATGCAGAAAAAAACACAATAAAAAAAGGTTTTACTGTTATCGATGCTTTTCTAATGAAAAAAAAATGACCCCATTCTACACAGAATAGCGAAGGTTCCCATAAGTAATTGCACAATACTCAAAAAATCACATTTAATAAATGAAAAAAAAATCTTTGCAGTCAAAGCTACATGAAAAGGAACTTTGGTCCAATCTTATTCGACACAACAGCATAGTCTTATATGATGATTCTGATTATGTCATATCCACTCAGAAAGAGCACCTTTCACGAAATTTTATAGAGCAGTTGCTTTCTATACAATATCGTGTTTCTTTCTCAGCGATAGGAAGCTTTTCGAATGATAAAAGAACACAACCCCGATTGGTTGCATTTCTACGTTAGTACTCACAAAAAATATTGACAATCCACATTACAGATGGTTTGTGAGGAAAGTGGATTTACAGCAACTTAACATTACTGTTTGTTTCGTAGCAAATTTCGGAAAGCTTTTGCCGCAAGGACAGCAATTACAATCAAACATTTGCAGAGAAACTACATTTTCGACAGACCTACTTTTGTTGATGGTATTTTTGCAAAGTCTTGTATGTTCACGATTAAAATAAAAGTATATTTTATCGAAGTTTTTCTATGAGTGAGGGTTAAACAACTATATTGCGTATATATACGTCGTGAAATAACTTTTACTTTTGCGTATACGAGCTTATGCGTGAATCAATAGAGCATAACATAGTCATGATATAGTGCCTTTGTATTGTAGAGATATTTCTGTCTTTTTGTTTATTCTTTTCTCTATCGTTCGATTAGGTTAGTCATTGGCGATGAATAGTGAGAAGAGTGGTTGGTAAAATATGTGCAATATCGTTTGTTCGTCTTTTTTTTCTCACCCATCGCACAGGATTGACAAAAAACCAAGATTAAACTAGCAATAGTTTTTCACTCAATACAATGATACTTATTGAACCAAACTTTAAACGTTCCATCTAACATACGGGTGGAACAGTCATTTTTTTTTCATAACGATGCGAGATCAGTCCGTACCATGGTTTCGATCTCGATCTGCTGATGTAAAAGAAAAAATTAGAAAAAATCTGATTATAATCGATTTCTTTGTGATTAAAAATCGATGATAATGGTGCTATGATACTCTAAATTTAATCAGATTTATCATTATAATTGAATCTGGTAAATAAATGATCATAATCAAATTTTTGTTGTTTTAAAACGGAATAAATGTTGATTAAAATAGTATCATTATTATAGATTTTTAATAACAAAAAAACGTTTAGAATCAGATTTTTTCTGACCTTTGCTACATAGAAAGTTCTGTCTAGATTGTTTTAACTTGATGCACTTTATTTCTTCGTCAATTTTAATCATATATATCGAAGATAAGTGGCTTTCTCAACATTTGGTCGCGCAACTTCCCATATTCTATGATTATTTATGTTTACAAACTATAAAGTTGTTTCTGAACAAAAGTCGTCCAATCGGTTAACCTTGGGATTCCCTTTTAATTTGTTACTGTTCCATAAATAAGATAAGATTTAATTATCTATGATTCACATTTGTCAGTTTTGACCGTTATATTTGGGACCAGTTAACTTTTATACTATATAGCCTGAACGAAAAATGCATTGCCGATAACCAAATTTCATTTCTATATAACACGCATTTTACAGTAATAGTAATCAAATTTATTGATATATATTTTTTCTATACATATAATAAGATGTAAAGAAAAGTAAAACGTGTTGATCTCTATATACTCTTCATTTGTACTTGAATAACTAATGACTCATACAGAAGAAAGTCCCTTTTTATAGATTTGTCTTTGAATAATCATCATCTGCCTTTAATTTAATCTTAATCCATATCTTTGTTTCTGCCTCGTATTCCTTCAGGAAATATTACTAGTGATACTGATCTTTTTAAATGGATTCAAATAAGAATTTAATACTATTATGACTATAATGATTCCTTGATACCTAATCGATATGAAGAAGAATCTCTAAATAAAACCTACGAATTAATAAAATCTTTATGTTGATTCAGTTCCATCTCAAGCTTTTTCGTATCTTCTTTATGAAGTGATATAAAAATCAATATTCAAGATTTCTGAGCTATTTGATCATTCTTCAACTAATATCATAATAATAAAACTTCAATCAGAACGGTTTTTGTGTAAAACATAACTATGACATTAGATCATATTATCATCTGTATATATTCTTTTTTTTTTTCGTGTCTCTTCTAATACCTAGCCGTCCACACATATAGAATGTACAAAAAGTAATGGTAGTAGAACAGGAAACAAAATACAGAAATAAGTTCAAGAACTTTTTCTTTCATCAAACGTTCAAAGCAATCGTCTTGATTATTCAAACACTACTGCATTCGTTAAATCTCTTTATCGAAGATTTTTTCTATGAACCATGTTAAAATTTAATTTAACTTTATTTTGTTGACTATTTTGAAAATACATGAATAAACTACACATGCGCACAAACCAAACAAGACAGGTATCTGAATATTTATGTATGTATGGACAACTTGGTATTAGAAGACGCAAGAAAAAAAACAAAAAGACAATGCATATGAATAATAGCATGATCTAAAGTTATGATCAAATTTTACGGAAAAGTAATTCTTATCGAAGTTTTATTATTATGATACTAGTTGAAGCGTGATCGAATAGTATACAAAAATAGAGCATTGTTGTTTCTATGAATACACAAAAAAAAAGTTCTTCAAGGTTTCTTTACAGAAATAAAGTATTTCCGTCACTACTTTTCGATTGCCCTAAGTAGTTTTATAATGATTAAAAGTATGATATCCTCAGCACTACTCTAGTGATAATCCGCTACATTAGCATGATTTTATCGTCAATATTTTCCATCTTAATTACAAACATCAATAAAACAAAGTCAACTTACTATATTGCAAGACATTTATCATGGAGATGTAATATAATGAATTTGAAGGATAAACGTGATTAATTAGTTGAGTCGACTGTCAAGTAAACAGATGAAATCATCAAAAACAAATACATTAATACAAAAACGAATCAATGCACTGGAATTTCTTCGTTTCATTTTGATTTGTTGATAACTAAGAACATATTAAATACTTACCTGTAAAATAATGGATAGTTATCAGCTAGAAGAACACATTCCATGGGTATTTTTTCGGGAATAAGTTTTTTTATGCAGTGATGAATTCAAAGTAATATAAAAATAGAAAATCAATCAAGTGTATCATCAACAGTCGATGATGTTCTTAAGAAATTGCGAATATTAGTAATTGTATCATAATGTACAAAAATATCAAATCGTTCATTATAAAGTCCTAACAATGAATAGAGAACATCATTATTGTTGAGCTTCTTCAAAACAATAATCAATTCTACATTGGACAGATCAAGAAGATGAATATCTGATCGATTCATATTTGCTTATAACTGTCATCCTTCTAAAAACACACGTATAAATATGTTGGTTCTTTAATTCCGACTTTTTTTTGGCAGCAAACAATAGATTTTATGAGCGTATTGCAAAACAAAAGAGGTGATATCGATGAATATATCATCAAATATGGTCATCAACAGATTCTGACATCTTTTCAATATTTATTGATTGTGTTGCGATCACTTCATAACGTCATGTGAAATGAAAATATAAGCTGTATATGTTTCCATCGACTTCATATGAATAAAAAGGTGTAGATTTATGGTGTGAATAAAAGCAACACCAACAAGTACATGTACACCCACATTGTAGAATATTTTAAGAAAAACGTCTTCAAAACGAATCACTACTTACTTTCACCATGGTACTGAATATTCATTGACATTACATATTCATATGTCTTTTATAATATCTTCTGACTTTTGAGTTTCACTATACTCAGAGCGTTAACCTTCAGTGAAAACCTTTTCGTTTTCGATAAACACATATCGCAGCTTGAGAAAGTCACGACAGTCTGCAACTTATTTAGAATACCACAGTTAATTTTTAGTGAAATGTTTTCCAAGAGCTGAATGGTACATACTGCTTTGAAAATTTTGAACAGAACAGCTCAACATCAAAGAACGGCAGGCATCGTTCAGTTACGACGCTGTGAACTCGATTTCCTAGAGTGCTCACCTGTTACTTACATTTAGTGGTAAATACCAAAGTCCGATGAGAACTTCTCGTCTTTTTAGTGATTGCAGACTATGACTTTTTATTTACGGCAGTATTAGTAGTGACAATCATCATTGTATTCATCAAGCTTTGCAGGAAATATCGTATCAGTTTCATGATCATCTTTTTTTTTTTTTTATTTCACAGATTTTTCAAATATTGCTCTCTGAGTACGCGCGAATATTTAATAAGCTCTTCAATAACATTAACTGATTTTCCATATTCAAATGTTACACGTTTGCTTTTATTTGACCAGTTAACTTGAATCCATTCTGCACCACCATCTGCACAGTCAGGACACCCTATACGATCATCTAACTTTAGAAATATGTCTGTATCGAAAACAGCAATAAGTTTTTGCCATTGAATCAAATCGAAAGGGTATTGCCGTTGAATAGTTGGATATTTTATTTGATCTCCATTAGATTCTTTCAATGCAATTAATTGAGGCGGAACATTTGTCATATTAATAGATCGACGACAATAGCCAAGACATTCTCCAAACGATGTTCCGCTCGAAATTGAACGAATATCATCATTTTTATGTATGAATTTTGTTTTTGCTGGTTGTCCATTTCTCACCACCAATAGTAAGATAACGACGAGAGCATACCACGACATGTTTTTTTGTTTTAAATGTCAGCGCACGTGCTATTATGCAGAAAGAAAAGCAATAAAAAAGGTTTTACTGTTATTGATTCTTTTCTAATGAAAAAAATATATGGCTTACGCTCACATCTGCTAATGTTTCAAAGGACGAAGAGAGTCGATTAACAAGACGTGGAAGAAAAAAATATATAGGCTATGCGCATAATAAACACTATAGACTATCTGCAATTATTTGCTCGATTTCTATTGACACAGGGCAGTGCGCAAATAGGAACCCTGGCTCACTTTCCACATCGTCATTTTTCTCTTTTTTTTTCCATTCTTACCCTTCATACAATCAGAGTTTCACTTTCTTATTGATTATTATAATTGAAAATTTATTCTTGGATGCGTTCTACACTTTTTATAATACCCTCATCTACAATTTAAAAATAAGATAAGACAAGTTTTTAAACGCAATACAGACAGTATCTCTTCTATCGAACTCACATTCTGCAATGTATACCAGTGGTAAAGATCAAAAGGATGTAGGTATAGTACTCTACTCAGATCACAAGCTAAAGCGATACCCATACCCACACTCAAAATAAAGGACATTGATGAAATCCATAGATTAAATATGATCCTGAAAAGTGTTCAAGTAAGGTTTGAGCTTTGTGTCAAGCAAACTTCTCAAACAGCAAACTAGTGTCCTGCAGGGGTGCGACGTTTTGCACCCGGCATCCGACCGGACCCGGCCCGACCATAAAATAGTAGACCTTTGACGCGTGTTATCAAAGTTACATAAACTGCAAATTTTTATATAGTATGAAAAAACATACTATTGTTTCAATTTCATCAATTAACAAGGACAAAAAAAGTCATCTAAAGCTTCGTAAAAAAGCTAGTGAATCAAGAGATTCAGGGTTTAGTTGTTGTCGTCGTGCTTCTAAAACTTCTAGTTTTACAAATAACATCATAATCCCATTACATCCGTTAACGCCTTTGGCTTCGTTCAATCTAAACAAGTATTCCAGAGTCAACCATACTCCTCACAGAAGTATGACATTACATCCAGCAATGATTACCGTGCCACTAGATTCAACTGTATCTAAAAATTGAGGAATTTGAGGTGTTCGGGTAACCGACCCGGTGCAGGACAGTACAGCAAACATATATCTCAACCTCACGATTCTAATTAATTAACAAGAGATAGTTAAAAGATAAAAAACCATCTTTTCTTTTCTTTCTCTTCAGTTTTCAACAATAATTATATTCAGTGAAGAATAAATAGATGTTGGCAATGTAATTAGGAATATCATCGCTCAGTATTTTCTAGAAGATCTAAAGCAGAAGCCCATTTTACTGATAAATTTCAATATCTCGTATTCTCAATTCTTTGTTAACCATAAAATATGTATACTATTATCGAGAAATCGCTTGTCACAGTTTCATTATCGAATAAAATACAATTTCATGTTGATGAATAAATCAACTATCCAAAATACTTATTAACATTTCGAATTTTATCATAATCATTTACACTAATAATTATCATTTAATAATATATCTTTATTGCGATTTCAATCATATGATTGTTTTTTTTATTGATTTTAGTTATTCTGTTCATAACGCTTTAAAAAAAAGTACAACATAAAACAAAAGCACTTATTTTAAGATAAAATAACATGTCTTTTTTTTTTCACCAAAAAAATAAAAAAACTTTCAATAATATACAAACAATAACAGAGCGAAAATAAATCTTTTATATATACAATAAAAAAAACAATTTTAAATAAATACATCTAAATGTGTACAAAAAATTTAAAAAAAAACAAGACAAAGACATAATTGTTAATTATTTTGATCAAATTGATTTGTTAAAAGAAATGAAATTAGTGACGCTTTTTGTGCATCTAATGCTTCAAGTTGTTGTAAATAATGTAATTGATCTGTTTGTGTTATTGTTGATGAAGCTAAACAAACAGTCAAAATGAAATTTTAAATAATATAAAAAAAAAAAAAATCTTCTATTACCAAGAACAGCAATTACATTTCTTGTCATACAACGAAATGCATTTTGTAAATGTATAATAATTGAATTTCGTTGAGCAACAAGTGTACAACGTTCAAATGAATCTTCAATAGCTGTTTGAATTATTTCATAATACATTTTACGTTGACGAGCAACCTAAATTTATTAACAACTTTTATTCAAGTTTTACGCTTTTCTTTTATAACTTACTATACATAATGAATGAATTAATTGAGCATATTCTTTATGATAATTTTTCATCTAAATAAAACCATAACGTACAGGTTCTTTTTTTTTTCTTTAACTTACAGCAAAAGCGATTAATACATTTGTTAATAATTCTCTACCACAATAGAATAATAATTCAGCAACATATTCAGATTTCCATGGAAGTGGTTGTGCTAAAAAAAGTAAACATAAAAACTATTATTTCTTTAATCTATCAAAATTTTTTTTGTTTTACCAATAAGTTCATTTAATAAAGCAAGTTTACTATTACTATTCCAGGCTTTTTGAGCATGTACTGATCGATTAAGTACATTAAAAGCACGACTTAAATCAAAATAAGCTTGTTCTTCATCAACATTTGGATAGATAAAAGAATTTAATCGATCATGTGAAAATTTTTCCCAATCAATTTTATCTTCAAAACAAAAACAAATCAAATCAAATAAATAAATTGAATATTTTACTTAATGACATAGGTCCAAATAATAAATAAATAAGACGAGCTTGAAACCAAATTGGTTGTTTATAAAGAATAACATTTAATAAACAACCACGATGTGCATGTAATCGAATTGAATCAAAATAAACCAAACGAAAACAAAAACGTATGGAATGTTCAAGTTGAATTTCAATACCGACTAACAAACAATAGAACTATATTAAAATAATAAATAAATATAAATAAATATACCATGTTCACATGAATAAAAACGATCAATTTTTTTCTTTAATTGTATATGTGAATCTAATTGAGAAAATGCCCAAGCAATTTCTCGTTCAGACCAATGTCTTGTTGCTTCACCAAAAAATCGACCAATATGAGATAAATCTTCAATAGATGTACCATCATCCAATAAGTTCAACTATTTACACAAAAAAAAAAAGTCAAATTGTCTTACTGAAAGAAGCTATTAGCATAATGCAGAGATCAGGCACGTACCCAGAAATTTTCTCAGGGGGGAGGGGAGGGGGAGGCACCAAGAGAAAATTAAAAAACGTCTACCTGCACCCTCCTATAGGCGTTTTCAGTCCTGAAGGGGGGACCTTCAGTACGTGCCTGGTAGAGATATTTCGTATTGAGAATAATATCTTATGAACGTTTCATCTCTTGTTTTAGGATAAAAGTCCTGAAACTTGCATAATGAACTATCCTCGTCAAACCCAATTTTTGTATAAAATCGCCATAAAAATGCAGTATCCAAGCAGCAATAATCTAAGAGTCTAAAGTCTTTTCAGAATATTCATAACTCATTTTGGACTTCTCTACTGAAAAAAAATGTTCTCATTATTACGTTGCAAATCTCTAATTAGCATTCTGTTTTAGATTGAACAATAGATCTCAGACAGTGGCGAACTGAAATAAACAAAGTTTTATTCTTTAAACAATATCATAGTTTTATTTCATCGTTTGAAATCACTAAATAGAAATTTTTAGTAATTCATAAATTAAAACAGAATCGAAATTCATTCGAATAAATATTTATTTTTTCATCAATTTTCA
>CAJNOP010000219.1:195073-298988 GCA_905250075.1 Rotaria sp. Silwood1
TATTTATTATTTACCAAGATTTTCCCAAGCTCCTGATCGACGACGATCAGGTGTTGTTTTCAATATTAATTTAAAATATTGAGTACCCATTGATGATCGTAGAAAATTTAATACAATAGAAAAATATTCATTACTCGTACTAGCTAATTGATGAAGTTCATGTGCTAAACAATAAATAAAATAAAAAAATAAATACATAGTTTTATTGACTATTAAGAAAAAACAAACGTGATAATTTTAATAATATTAAATCACGTATTTCAATTGGTATTTGACTAAGATAACAAATATCAGATCGAACTAATGTTGGTTTTAGATTAAATGGTCTAGAAAAAAAAAGAAATGATTTTTATTGGTTGAACAAAACTCGTTCAGTTTTTTTCTACTACTTGTGTTTAAACTTACATAAATTGTAAAAAACGTTTTTTTGTTGGTGATGATGATAATGGATCATGTATAGACAAATATTTACGTTTTCCGATACTCATCATGTTGATTTAAAAGAAAAGAAATGATCCGATCAAATTGGACGGAAAAACTTTTTCTATAATAGTCAAAAACGTTCATAAATATCTATTCATTGAAAATTTAAGAATAAAATTTTGAATTAATATTAATTTTTTATTTTAAATTTTAAAAAATTATTTAATTAAATATATATATATATTTTTAAAAAAAAAAATCAATGTCATATTGTTTTTTTTTTTCTTAATTAAGATGTCGCTAATTATTAGATGATAATTATACATCCAATGGGATAAAAAAACTGTTTGTGTCATGTCGTAAATAAATCACATATTCGAAAAAATAAAATAGATTATTCTTTCGATCAAATTGTAAATAAATCTAATGTTAAATATAAAATGTTTATAATTTTTAAAAAGAAATCTTTTATTGATTTCTTTCATATAACATATGTGCTTAACAAATACATCATTGATCATGACCAATTCATCATCTTTAATTAATAAAAATGATGAGATTTTACATGTTATTTATGATTATACAGGCAAAGAAGATGATGAATTAACATTAAAGTATGAAACAAAACAAAAAATAAACAACAATTAAAAATAAATGTTTTATTTTGTTTTTTTTTTTTAAGACGTGGAAGTATTGTAGAAGTTTTATCAAAAGATGAAAAAATCTCAGGTTCAGAAGGATGGTGGACTGGTAGACTTATTGATTCTGAATCTGTTGGTATATTTCCAGCTAATTTTGTTGGTAATTTTGAACCAAATTTACGTGTTATTGAAGAAAAAGATTTACAAATTGGAAATTTAATTGGTATTGGTGGTTTCGGGTAAACATTTTTCATTAAAAAAAAAAACTACTAAGCTCTAAATTAGTTTGTTTTTGATTGATAAAAGTTTATAAATTTTCTTCAATATAAAAAGAAAAAAAACACCTTCGCACAACTTATGAGATCATGTGTCAAAGACGTTCGATCGGCGTAGGTCTGTATATCTACATATACAAAAAATATTTTTAATATTCTTTTCATTTAAAAGTTCTATCAGGAAACATGAAAATTCTTGAGTCCGACTTAGATGAGTTCACAAAAATTTCAGTCATGTTGGAAACTTATCTGAAGTTGTCTGCATTGATTGCATATAACATATGATTTTTTGAGATAATAGTACAGAAGATTAGTTATAAAAGAATATAGAAATGATGTTGATAGTTTTAAGTTGGATTAGATCATGAAAATTAATTTTCATCTTATTTCTTAAAGTCAACATAATCTTACTAATATAAATATGATATCAATATTTTTCTCACAATATCATTTAATCAACGACTACTAGTATTTATTTTTGAGATCATCTCTAAAGGATTATTTTCTGATCCATGATTTATAAGATAATTCGTGTATGTTCACTAGTGTCTGGCGTGACCGTCAGTCATGGGTCTTCTTTTTGATTTCTAAACATAAAGAAAAAAATTTTCAGAAAGACATACTACAAAGTTTTCATTTTGTATTAAAAGGTGATGACCGAGGGTGGGAAGTTGCCTGGCGAAGATTTTCCTTAGTACTGAACCTCTGAGTGTCCTCTACTATTTTAGTACTCGTGGGTCACATTGGGCATTAATACTCATCCTTATCCTATACGTTCTTTATGTCTGGCTTCTTTGTATGTTTTAAAAATTCAGTATTATTTTATTCATTCTAAAACAATTGATCATTTCTTCAAATGCTTTTTTTTTTGAAATAGTTATTGTAATTTTCTGAAATACTCTATATTAGAAACTAGATTTAATGTAGAAGTACTAAAATATTTTATAAGAACACGTTAAAAATAGATAATGTCCTCAAAAATTTCATTATCTTTTTAAATACCTGAAAAAATATCGAACATTATGCTAAGAGATTTCATCTATAATGTGTATATCTAGTATTTAAAAAGTATTATGTTTTATGTTCTATAAAATCTATTCGTATAGAAATAAAATTTTTTTTTTGTTTTTGCTATTTTAGTCATGTTCATTATGGAAAATTTGGTGATATTGATGTAGCAATAAAAACTGCTAAATCTTTAACAGCATTTAGTTCAATTGAAATATCAACATCAAGTAAATCTCATGATGATGAATCATCTGATGCTGTAAAAAAAAATCTTATTGATGGTCTTTTACATGAAGCATGTCTTTTTTCTAATCTTCGACATCGAAATATTATACAATTATTTGGTGTTAGTCCATCAATATCAACAAGAAATCTTTATCTTGTTATGGAATATGCACATGGTGGTGCATTAAATAATCTTTTACAACGAAGAAAATCTGGTCTATATCCAAATGTATTTATTCAATATGCTAAACAAATAGTTGATGGAATGAAATATTTACATGAAGAAGCAGTTGAACATATTATTCATCGAGATTTAAAATGTTCAAATAGTTAGTTTAAATGAAAAACAAAAAAAATACAATATTTAATTGTTTGTTTTTGTTTTAGTTCTTATTTTAGAAGCAATCGAAAATATTCATAATGAAAGTGAACTTTTATATAAAACATTAAAAATTACAGATTTTGGTCTTGCAAGAAAACAACTACAATCATCAAGTATGTCAGCGGCTGGAACATTTCCTTGGATGAGTCCGGAATGTATTCGTAATAATGAATTTTCAACAAAATCTGATGTTTGGAGGTAATAATCAAAGTTTTTGTTTTTGAATGTATTGACCTTTTGTCTTATCTTATAATGATGCAATTACTATTACCATGTCAATATAGTAAAACATCAATTTTTATAAATGAAAAACTTTAAATTGTTTATAAGGGATATAAATAGCTCGTAAAAGATGTAATCTCATGCAAAGATTACTTGAAATCGACTATTCCTTTTCTTGTCCGAAATACAGAAATCAATAAGCGATCGATTATCTTTGGCAAACAACTAAAATTTACTTAAGTGTTTTCCCTATGTACTGTGATTCAAATGTTATCGCCATATCTTTAGAGATTCTTTTGATTGAAGTCGTTCATTCGATTTCATTCATAACATGTTTCAATAATATTTATATACTAATCAAACATTGATATCAGATCCTTTGATGTACTCGCGTAACCTCATGTACGAGATCATAGAATTTAGAATACGAGAATTTGTACTTTGTACTCTGATACTCGCAACCTTATCAATCTATCGACTGGATGTAGGTGAAAAGAATACATATCTTACTATTAGAAGTACATGAATAAATAAAAATACAAATTGTATTTTATATTAACATAATTATACGAAAAAATTTGATTATTTCCTCAAATGGAACAAGAAACTACATTTTTAAAGGTTTATTTTTATTTTTTTGTCTTGAAATCGTTTGATTTTGGGTTCTTTTTTTTAGCTTTGGTGTTCTTCTATGGGAATGTTTAACAGGTGAAATTCCTTATAAAGGTTTTGATCAAATGCAAGTTGCTTTTGGTATAGCTACAAATAAATATTCATTACCTATACCAAGTACATGTCCAGAAGAATTTTCACAATTAATGAAAGGTTTTCTTTATTATTAATAATATATAGACTTTTTTTTTTGTTTTTCTATAAAAATAAATTTTTTTAGATTGTTGGCAACTTCTTCCAAAAGATCGACCAACATTCAGTGAATTATATGAACAAATCAATAAAATTATTGAAATAAATTATACAAATAATGATTTAAGTTATATGGAAACAAATGATGAAACATATTCATCATTACAACAAGATTGGCGTAAAGAAATTCAAGATATATTTGAAGAATTAAAAACTAAAGAACAAGTAAAAATTATAAAGAATAAATTCAGTTTGAAATTTTTTATTCTTATATTAATCAAAATATTTATTTTTAATCTTTTTTTTTTTTCATTTTTGAAGGAAATTCGTGATCGTGAACAAGCTATGCTTCAATTAACAATTCAACAAAATCATCAACGTATGAGATTACAACAATGGGAACAAGAATTACATGAACGTGAAATGCATATTATTGAACGTGAATTAAAATTATTAATGTCAACTAATAATCAAGAACGTCTTCATCAACAAACACCTAAAGTACAAAAACGTTCAGGACATTTTGGTCGTTCATTATTACATGCAGCACTTAATGGTTCAGCTACACTTTCATCAACTACAGCTTCAAATTTAATTAGTGGTCCAACAAGTTTGTTTTTAATTTTAATAATAAAAAAAAATTCTTTAATAATAATTTATTTAGATTTTCGTCATTTAATGTCAATTTGTCGTGAACAAAATTTACATCATCATCCAGCAATTGATTATGATTCATCATCATCATCATCATCAACTAATCCTAATACGACTTCTCCAATACAAATATCATGTTCAACAAATAATATACTTCCATCAAATTCAATATCGACACAAATACATTCAGATTTATCAAATAATCAATCTACAACACATAATGTATATACAAGTCAAAGTACACCAACAACACCTAATTTAAATCGACTTCGAACATTAACTTGTATGTATTTCAATTGAATTAAAATTTCGAATTTTCTTATTCTTAAAACAAACTTTTATAATAATTTGGTTAAAAGAATAACATATATATATATATAGATAAATTCTATATTTCTAGCAAGTGGAGATCTTATTATAAATGTAATTGATGATAAAGAACCTTTAATAAGCAATGATGGTAAGAAAACAAAATATATAGCAAGATATTTTTCTTACATTGATGATAAACAATATCATAATATAGGTATATTTTATATTAATAACAAATAATAATCTTTCGCGCTATTCTATAAGTTTGTTTTTTTTTTCTTTTTATATATTAAGATATTTAGAGAGAATAATCTTCATATGCTTTATATATAATTATACTCTAAGCTCATATTATATATAAAATTTAGATTTAATTATAAATCATATGCTTCTTTTATTTATTCTGCTCATTTTAATTCTTTTATTAACATTTTTAATAATATATATATTTATTTATTTTGCATGTAATATATTTCAGCAAATGATAGAATTAAACTTTGACAAACAGAAATAAAAAACAAATACAAAACATATATATATATAAATTTTTATTTTTTAGTTCATGTTCCAGTTTTATCTGATGAATTCGATGATGAAACAATTGGAAAAACGTCACGTTCTTCATCAACTAGTCAAGATAAAATACCAGCAACAAAACTACAACATTCACGTTGGCGTAAACCTAAACAATGGACATCATCATCATCATCATCATCAACAACAACAATAAAACGAAAATATCCAAAAACTAATACACGTCTTGGTGAATCGAAATGGTATATTGAACCTACATCATCTATGAATTCAAATAATGATGATACAACAATATCAAGTACTAAATCAACTCCAACTATGGATCGATCAACACAAAAAACTGGTAAATAAAAAAAATAAAACACTTAAGTTGTCGTTTTCTTTTTCAATCGTATCATTCATTGTTTTATAATTTCAGAAAATTTCGATGAAATAAGTAAGCTTTAAAAAAAAACAAACCAATAAAGTATATCAACTAATAATTTACATTTTTATTTATTTGTTCATCTAATATTTATTCATACAGAAACAATTGATCACTATTAAAAAATATTTCGTATGCAAAACTTTTCTTTTTCTTGATCTTCTTCTTAATACATAGCTTTATACTAGTATTCAATTAACACACTTAGATTTCAGTTCTTCTTATTTTCGTTTTACTCTTTCATATAGTACTGATTGATTAAGAGCACTTATAAGAAATTTTCATTTAATATCCATTTCAAAATATTATTAGTATACATTTAGTTTTTACTGCTAAGAAATTACTTGAGCTGATTATCGTTGTTTGATCTATATGTAAAAATTTACTAGAAAAATAAATAATGAAATTTCGATCTGTAATTTCACCTATAGATAGGGTATGATGAATTTTAGAATATCGTGAAATTTTCAGTCGAAAAGAATATTCTTCCGTTAAGATGTGGAATTTCCAAGTAAACTCGATTTTTTGTAGTAAGCGACTATTTGTTGGAAATTTTCGCTGTTACTTTCAAGGTATTCTAAGAATGATTAGATTTATGCACTGAATTTCAAGTCGAAATTTTATTCTTCGATTTTTTTAGCAAATCCCTCAAAATGTGTCAAAATCAACTGGACTCTAGAGGCTCATGAACGCGAAACCTATTTTTTCAAAGGAAAGATTACAATTGAGATTAATAGCTAGCAGATTTATCCATATACTGGAAATTTGCCGATGCCGTGATGTTTTTTAAAGAAAAATGTCGTTATGAACATTTCTGATTAATTTCTAAAATACATTTTAATTTCACCACAAGAAAATCATAATGCTGAAGGATGAGCACTCAGTCAGATATCTGTCCTCAATCGAATGACTTTCATTTGAAGATTTGATGTATCGAAGGATTTATAGAAAACTCCCTCCCTCCCTCAAAAAAAAACATTAAATGAGAAATATAATACATTTTGAAATGGATCATTAATTTCGCTTATTTTGCACGTGAAAACTTCATTTTCTTTTAATTAATCTAACCAATTAAATTAATAAAATGTTTTTTTTTCTCATAGGTTCCTCCTCTTCATCAACATGCTCAACACCAAATGATCGTTCATTAGCTCGTGGTATTTATGATATTAATTCTATGTTAATTTCTGTTGGACTTGGTCGACCACCACCACCTGTTCGATCCAATTTTTCTGAATTTATTTTATCTGGACCTTCTTTTTATACTTCTTCATCATCATCTTCTTCAACTACAACAATAATAAGAGCTACTAATCAATCAATACTTCGTTCAACAAGTGAAACAACCAATACACAAAGACCATCATTACCAACTTCGACTGATATCACTTCATCTCCATCAATTAAAAAACAACATAAACGAACTTGTTCATCACCTTTGACAGATACTATTACTCAAACTAATGGATTTCCAAACATGGGTTGTGGAGCAATACCTTTCTATTCACCTATTCGACCTGATTCTCTTACGTTTTCTTCGAAATCACCACCATTATCATCAGCTATGACAAATATCAGTCAATCGGATTCACACTTAGTTGATAGTCATTTTAATCATAGAAATCAATCGACTAAAATAACCAATCCATTACAAGAAAATAAAAAAATAACTCATAATCATAGCGAAAAATTTCGTTCAACACAATCAAACGAAATTTGTTCACCTATGACACATTCAATTGTTACATCATCGAATATATCAACTTCTCAACCACAATTACATCGTTCTTGTATACTTGATATTGATTCTGAAGAACAAAAAACACTTGAAGCTGAAGTTTTAGCACCAGAAATTGATAGAAAAAGAATATATAATTCAAATCAAGATCTTGATGCAGAGTTTTTTAATTGAAAGATTTCTTCAATTTCATTCTTTCTTTTTTGAAGTCTTTTTTTTTCCTTTTCGTTTTTAACCTTTCTTTACTTCTGTGTTAAAAGTATATATGGTGCCATTTCTTTATTGTATTAATTTATGCATGTTTATCTGTGTGTGTGTGTTCTTCGATTCTTTTTTTGCAATTGCACGTATTCGTATATTAACTAAAGCACTCTCTATTTTGACTTTAATTATGCAAAGAAAACAAAAACTATGAAAAAAAAATCCCTTATAATATATTTCTTGGATGAGTTTAGTTTTTCTTTCTTTCTTTTTTTTGTGCTATATTTTCTGTTCATAAAAATTCTATTTATGTCTTTTTTTTTGTTATGTATATAAATGGAATGGAGGAAAACTGTTTTGATATTTCAAATTGCTGACAATAATATTTACTACAGTTAATTCTTGTGACATTCAAATACATGATGTATCCATATTGAAAGATCGAAAATAACAAATCATCAGCTCGTTTTATATGATATGAAAAACTCAACTAGTTTCATATATTGCAGATAGTTCAAAGTTAAACCGACCGATATGATATGCGTACTGGCATCGGTTCGACCGGTACATTTGAGAGTCAAAGTAGATTTAATTGAATAAACTATTAAACGAGGCATTTTCATGCCTGAACAAGTCGGAATATTTTAAATATGAGAAATCTTTTTTAGAATGGCCAACTCGAATATGATCGTGAAATACATCTTTAAATAAGCATGAATTAGTAGAAAAAAGAATTGTTCAGTTAGACATCAATCGATGAAATAAGAACTACTCTTTCAATATATAACGCTAATAAATCCTAGGGCTCAGCCATTTTGAATGTCGTTAGGCTTAATTTCTTCCATTCCTTTTTTAGAAATACTGCATTTTCAAGTTTTATTAGTGGTTGACAATCGCAATATTTTTCGATCATTAAACATTTTGTGCTGTTTTTATTCATAGATATAGATATTTATTGGAATACATTTGGAATTAGCATTACATTCTAAACAAAATGAAGTATTTTGTTTTATCCAAACTACAACTTTGAATTGGATATGGGTGTGGTTCTTCTCTTTACCCAAACCTGCACCCTACTGGAAGAAATTCGTAAGACATCTAATCGAGTACTTGACAATATCCGTGATCCTATATTGAAAATGTTTCTGCCGATTAGCTAATTGAGTATTTAGCTATAACTCAATTCAAACTCTTCAGAAAAGCTCATCGAACACACGAAAATAACCAACTACAGAAACATGCCTGCGTCGTACTGCTAACAGAATTCTCTACACTTAGTACTTGTACTAGGACAGAATAGTGATTGCTTCTTGCACGAAAAGAAAAGTACTCTGTCTCTTTGTTTGAAAAACAATGGTCATGAAGTATCAAACCGCTATTCATATATTTGAGCAATTTGACCGATAGAATTCAATGAAAAGTTGTGATTTACAGTCTGAAGTATGAGTATTAGAGTCTTAAATTACAAAGTTCACACATTATTAGTTACTACGATAACTCGAAACGATTCAATAAAATAATTATGAAGGAACGTTTTGTGAAGCCTATCGAATCGTTATTTAGCGATCGATGGATGTTCAACGATTGATTCTGTACGAGTCCAGAACGAGTTTTGAGAAGTCAGGTGTTTACGTCCATAAAGTCTTTTATTTATTGTATAGTCGACAACTGATTAAAACGCAATGATGAATGTAAAAGATAAATCTCTGTGGCTTTTCATTTGTTCTATTAATAATAATAACGCAAATCACACAAGTTGGTTGATAATTTAGATTTCTCGAGCAAAACTGTAATGGAAGCGAAAGTGTTAGTAACATACGGCAACTTCTAGTGCTATCTAAAATATGCAGAAACTTAGCAACGATGGCACAAGTGGTAATTCAATAACGAACGTTGTGGTTGATAACTGACGAAAAGCAAACTAATATTGTTCAGATTTTCGGTCAATGTTTAATATATCCTGACGCGTCCTTCATGCTAATTAAAGTGCGTATAATCATATACTATGGCACGTAATATTCAAATGATAGTGACTGGATTGAAATGAAAATATCCTAATTTGAGAAAATTAATAATAAGATTGGTTCAAACAAACAATTTAGCTGATGATGAAAAGACAAATACTTACTAATTAAAAGATAGAAATATGACTTGTTATTGTCGCTGAATTTTTCTTTTCATCGATGTTCTAGCTGCACAACGATTATGAATGAAAGATAGAACATGAACAAAAAAAAAATGAACGTCTTCATTTCCAGTATAAGCCGTCCATCCGACACTGCATGAAAGTGAAGTTGTGGGATAGAAGATGCGCGAAATTAATCCGTATTTTGTTACTTTCGCCACGAACCTTGTTAAGTTCTGTCATAAAATGGTGTGCTATCATTGTAAATTATTATGACAAGTTTCTTAAAAGACATTAGAAAACCAGTGTCATGTTTATTTTAGATTTTCAGATCAATAACTTCATACTATTTATATTGATCATCCAACATTGCGAATCGTTTGGTTTGCTGCAGATCTTTAATTTTCATTCTGCAAGTAAAAACCGTTTCCAAAAAAGGACAGCAGTCAATAGCGACACATTTTTAGTATCTTGAACTTACCTAATTTTATTCCTATAATTAAACAAAATAATATAATGATGCTTCTTGCATTAAAATAGCTCGGCATCTTTAAGAATAACTTCAATTTTCAAAATAAATACAGTTCGAAAAGCAAGATGGATTGAAAAGATAATGCCTTTGAACACTTTACTATTTATAGTATTGCGATATTGTACGATGTGTTGTACTGCAGTATCATTAAATAGTAGTCTGCATTGAATTTTGCGTAATAGAAAGCAAATCTTTGTAGCAATATTGACGATGAATAGTTTAGCACCAAACGTAAGTCTGCTCATGAGCTCCAAAATCGAGTTATGGTAAACTTATTTCAATCAGAATCAGTGTCAGCTAACGCATTCAAAGATTTGATCTTGATATAAGCACAGTGGGCATCAATACATACAGAGAATAAGCAAATTTTTACAGTGTGTTGATTTTAATTCATCATAGATCTTAGACAAACTTTCTGCTGCTATAATAGAATCAAGATGGATGCTAATTTAAAACTTACAACGAGCGATGAGTTCACTACCAACCGTGACATTTCGTTCATTCTTCACATTTGCGGATTCATTTATATAAACTATTATTGTTGGACTACGATATTTGATAAAAAGAAACTACGGTCAACGACCTAATACTGAATGGTCGCTTTTCTTTGTACAAGAAGAAATACGCTTCGTTCATACAACGTATTACAGCATAACAAAAGGATGCAGCACCTAGTTTCTTATATGAATGATCTAACCATATTATCAATGATACGAAAGTAGATGCAAATGGTATAATACAAAAAACGAAACTGAATGGTATATAGTGAGCTAGAAATTTGGGGAAAAATTCACTAGTTGTGTGAGAGAGAACGAGCAAGAATAAACTATAATAGTTGACTTTGAGAGAATACTTTATGTTGACGATATAGAAGCGTCATCTATTACAATTCTCTCGAGAATCAATGCGATACGATGCATTTAAACATAATGGTTGAAATAAAATAATCTGAAAATATAGTCGAGTCTTCTACTTCTAAAAAAAAGATTACAGTATTCGTTTCATTGTCGCAGTGGCAATAAAAACAATGATTTATATTTCTTAAATATTTCATCATTGTTCAAAATAATACGATAGTAATAAAATTTCTATAATTATTGTTTGTAGCGAAGTGTGACGATAGCATTAATGCTCATTTTAAAGAAAAAAAAATAAGGCAAGTAGACACTTTTTTTGAATAACTTGTAATAGATACGAGATGGAAACTGGAATTTTCATCGTTGGAAAGAATAGATTATAGCGCTTGAATAATTTAATCTGAACAAATCAACCGTGCACAACTTTAGGAATCTTCGATCAGGAATTCGAATGTACCCCAGACGATTGAAAATCTTCAAGAAAAACCAGTTCACAAAAAATTATAACATACGGTTCGATGCGTCTTCATTTCAGCTTTCCGACGGTGAAAGTCAGAGTTCTCTCTCTTGTTCCTATCAAATACTATTTAAAAACTATGCACAGAGCTATCTCAAGTCCTCTACACGGTACTGAATTGCAACCACTACTAATTTTGTATCAGTGTCAACATATTGATATAAATCCAGATACGACAACAAATAGAAAAATTTCTGCACCAGTATCTTTACCTAGTTATTATATAAAAACTCATTGCCCATTTAAGAGTTTACTTGTTAGGCACACTCAACTAAATTTTTTTTATCATTGTTTAACAACTTTTGAATGTCTACAAGACTTTATATGATAACTAAGTATGTCTATAATATAACACATTGAAATCAACTTTAGCTTTGACAATATCGTTGAGTTTATTAATCTGATAGTTCTCTGTATAGATTATTCAAAACTCATTCTTTACTTCTAAATCCACACACTAACCGATTCTTCATACCGATTGAGTATTATTCTATAATAATTATAAATGCAACATGTACCTTTTTTTACAGTTAAGAGAATAGCTCATGTGAACATTGATGGTACAAATTGATACAGAAATAGAATCTTTTATTACAATAATTTCAAACATGAACTGAAGTCGCCAACAGATGCTTTTTTGGATTGATAGTTGATTGTTAAATAAGATTTTCCTCAGACAAAAAAATTCTGTTTTTTTTCGTGTTCAATGATCGATGTTCATTTGTCTCTCTATTTTTTATTTTTTGACAAATAGTCATTTATTGACGGAAAATATCATTATCAAAAAACTAACATATAAAGATATCTAGGTGTTTTTTTGTTTCATGTTAAGGAAAAATATATTTTATATATTTAGGATTTTATTCCATATTCTCCATTAATAGAACGTCCAATAAGGAGTCGTCGAACTTCACTTGTACCAGCACCAATTTCATATAATTTAGCATCACGTAAAAGACGACTTGTTGGATAATCATTGATATATCCATTACCACCAAGAACTTGTATACCATCAAGACATACTTGTGTAGCTTTTTCAGCACAATATAATATAACACCAGCACAGTCCTAAATAAAACGATAAATTATATTGTATGGAAAGAGAAAGTTTTATTCTTTTTACCTTATTACTTATAATTTTTTTATCAACTGCTCTTGCTGTTGTATATAAATAAGAACGACAAGCATTTAATATTGTATACATATCAGCCATTTTTGCTTGTATCAACTAGAAATTATTTAGTAGTTTTTCAAAAATAGAAAAAAAACAGAAGCGGATCTTACTTGATAAGTACCAATTGGTTTACCAAATTGTTTTCGAGTATGCGCATATTCAAAAGTAATATCACAACAAGCTTGCATTAAACTACAGACAGAAAACAAGTTCAATTTAATAACCGTTATAATTTAAGACCATACTCTTGATTTTTTTAAAGTCTCGAAAAAATAGATATGATGACCATATATTGTGTTACTTATAATGACGCACGATTCTAAATTTCCACTATATGTTTGAATGGGTATTAGTAAAAAAATCGATCTCGCCTACTCTGAGCCGAAATATTATAACGAAATGAAGTTGAGCAGAATTTATGATTCATGACATTAATTATTTTGATATGTCCAAAGTCATTATGTTAAAATGATGAAAATAGCAGAAAAAAGAACTTTCGTACTTTCCATTAAATTAAAGAATCTCTGTCAAACAACACCGTAAAGATCTTTGAGACATTTCATTTTGTAGAGATTTATTTGCTAAATCCTCTTTATTGATTGAAACAAAGATTTATTTGCGAATTCCAGAAGATGTACGACTTGACTTTCGGTTTTTCAGACACTCTATCATTTTCATCTTCGACAATTCTTTTTGAAAATAAAAGTATTTAGTCAGAAGTTATATTCTAGAAGATTTGAGAAAAAAGAACTTTTCCTTATGTAAAATATTAGCTACATAGAGATTTTTGAAGAAACCAAAATCTTAAGACAGAAAACATTTATGATAATATAAATCTTACCCAATCGGACCAGCTGCGAGTACAAGACGTTCAAAATCTAAACCACTCATTAATACATAAACACCCCGATTTTCTTTGCCAAGTAAATTTTTAGCTATAAAAGAAGATGTTAAATTTTGCCAATTATCTATAAATATATATCTTATTTCTTTACCTGGAACTTTACAATCGTCAAATATAAGTTCAGATGTATTTGATCCACGCATGCCCATTTTATCAAGTTTTTTTCCTGCTGAAAAACCTTCCATATTCTAAAAATATTTTTCATATTAATCTATTAATATATTTATTTAAATGATTTCATACTTTTTCAACAATAAATGCTGATATGCCATGTTGAGGTTTTTCACTATCTGGAGCTGTTTTTGCATAGACAACAAGTACATCTGCATCTGGTCCATTTGTAATCCAAAATTTACTTCCATTAAGAACATAATAATCACCTTCACAGAAAAAAAGAACATTTAGATATTTGAAAAAGGATTTGATGATTTAACAATGTTCCTCTACATGTATATGAATAGTTCTGATGAAAGTCTAATTAGATCTGTTAGATATGATGATAAATCATGTATCGTTGAGCGAAGAAATTCTCGGTCTTATGATTTCTGGAATTAGTCAGTTATCCAGAGTATTGTCATCAATTTTTGGATATTTTCATATGAATATATGATTTTTGACTCCTGTTCTACGTGATTTAGTATAAGATGGTAGCAAATATAATTGTTTTCCGTAGTCTATTGAAAAGAATACGAATAGAAAACATTTTTAATCAATCGTATAACCTTTTTTAGAGTTTAAAAGTAAGACTAAAATGTTCACTGATGACTAATATTCATTTTGATTTTAATATTTCTTTTATTGTAACACTCGAAAGTGATTACAATCAATCGCTATAAAAAAAAACATAAAATAAATAAGCTGAACGAACCGTACAAAAAAAATATAAAAATACAAATCTGTTAGCGCAATCTCTGCAGGGTTAAAGTGTAAAACACTACATAGCTACTGTTGCTAATCCTAAGAAGATCATTTTATTGTATCTATTTTGGAACAAATACGATCTGTGACGTGGATTTGGTTGATTGCTAGATAATGATATGTAGAGAAAATATTCTTTTCTACGGAGCAACTATAGTTATTACTGAATAAATTTCAATCCAAGCTAAGATTGATGATTAATACTTGGTTTTTAATCACTTTTCATTCACTTTTCATAAAAAAGAAATGACTGACTCCATCTTTTAATTGTTTATGCTAATTATTTAAAAAAAAAGATCTTCTAAAGCAGAAAATAACTTAAATCAGAGAATCATACAGGGTTGTGTAGCTTCAATTTATTTAGCATCGACGTTATCGACTTGGTGTACAATGAAGTATTGAAAGTGTGGCGTGACAATAAGAATATACTTTGATAGAGTTCGTGTCTGAATGTTGCAGCGAAAGCGAGTGTCAATGCCTCAATAGATTCAATCGCGGTGACTCACTATTCCGTATTTACACCAACACTGCACATTCATATGAATACATGTTGTTTAGATTTTTAGAGATAAGTCGTGCAAGTGAGTCTTCATCAGTGAGCGAGAAAAAAACCGATCGTATCTGTGATGAGTTGTATTCAGTATCACATTGAAGTACATATGAAAGGATATGGATAAAATCAAAATAATTATTATCATATTTTCTTTTCGTCCGAACAAGAAAAATCTATTTTTCTACTAAAAATTCTTTTGAACAAACTTCATTTAAAATCTGTTCAATTAAAATTGAAAAATTATTAAATATGAAATAAGTAAAATTATGAATAAAAAGTATAGTCTACTACAATCTATTTCTCTAACTAAAATGATTTTTATAAAGTTAATTAATTAGCAGCTGATGCAAATTTTTCTTCAACAACATCTAATGATGATGGTATGACATCAATTATTTGTGAAGAAGATATTGGTTCTTTTTCTTGTGATTGAATACTAGATATATTTGATTCTTGTGTTGTTAATAAAGAATGTGTTGTACTATTATCAATCGATTGAGTATTAAATAATTTTGGTTCTTTGTTTACTTGCATTGGAGGTATTGAATATTTTTCATTCGACTGAATATTAGCTAGTTTTAGTTCTTCTTTTATTTGTAATGGAGTCATTGAATTTTTTTCAGTCGATCGAGAACTACGTGATTTTGGTTCCATTATGATTTGTACTGAACGTGTTGGACGTTTTTCAATTGATTGATTATTAGATGATTTTGGTTCTCCTTTTATTTGTAATGATGTTGTTGGTTCATTTGATTTTTGACGATGATGATAATGAGAAGATTTATTTTCATCATAGGATCGATGTCGTTGATGATGATTTACTTGACGTAATGTTGGTGGTACAGTTGCATGACGTTTTTGTTTGATTTTAAAATGTTTTTTATTTAGATAATTAGTTAATTGAGGATATTTTTCTAAACAATAACGTGCTTTTTGTAAATTAGGATAATTATCAAGTAATTTTGGTTGAATATCAATTAAATAACTAATTGTTTGATAAACAATTAAATCAGCTATTGAAATTTGAGAACCTAAATAAAATGGACCATTATAATGAAATATTTCATAACTATTTTCCAATTGATTTAAATAATTTGTTGCATGATCAGTAATAAATTGAGTTAAAAATATTTTTTGTTGTTCAACATTAGTTGATTTATTAATTTGTTCAAAAAAAATTTCTTGAAATTGACGAGTTAATTCAAGAATAATATCAACAATAGCATGTTCATAATTTCCGGTACCATATAAATTAAATTCTCGTGCTAAATAACGTACAATAACATTGAGATTATAGAGTTTAAATTGTTTATTAACACGTAAAATAGGTAATTGTTGAATAGGTATTAGATTTTTAACTCTATTCCATTCATTTTGTTTTATACGTTTTTCAGTAAATGGTATACCGACAAAAGAAAATATAAAATGTATTATATCATTTCGATTATTTCGACCGAAATCATAAAGTTTAAAAATTGGAAACTTATAATTATTTTGTTCGATGATTGATTGTTGATAATGTTGTTGTTCATGTTGATATGATGAATCATAATAAGATGATTGTTGAGATTGTTGAATAGACTGTGATCCTTGATTCCAATTATTCGGTAAACCAGTAAATGTTGTTGGTCCGTAAGTTTGTGGGTAGGAGGAACCTTCACTATTTCCTATCATCGTGTATGTGTTTTCTTCTCTGTTATGCTTGAAAAGAATATATTTATGTATAGTATGCCATTGAAAAATCAATCGACCGTTTCATTGTCATTCTTAGACTACTCATTAAAAAACTTGTAAAAAAATCAATTAATAGATATTCTTGTTTGAGTATACATACAAAAATATCAAAACGATATTAAAATAATTAGAAAAAAAAACGATACTATTTAATATTTGTTTACAAAAAGCTCTTGTTGATTATCATTAAACGTGATTCATATAAATGATAATTGTTAAGTACTCTTCAAAAAAACAAAATCTATTTTTGGTAATGAATATATAGATCGAATGAAACTTTCAGCTAGATATTATAATTATTATATATTTTATTTTTCTTTTATGGATTGGAGTGCGTCAAGCTGTAGGGTTTTTACAGAATTGTTGATTTTAATACTCTTATTTTTGTCCTTGGACGCTAAACGTATAGTAAAATAGTAAGAATTTGAGATGTTCTCTTGCCTGGCACACTCCGTCAAACAAAAAAAAAGACAAAAAATATACTCCGATTGAAGGTCCATAAATATATATCCTAAAAATTTCATGCAGGTTTGTGTGAAAGAGTGTTTAACAAACCTTTTTTTTCTGCTCGTAATTTCATTGAAACAACATCAGAGCCTGAATGTGGTTCAGACATGGCCAATGCACCAAAATGTTCACCACTAATAAGCTAAAAATGAAACAAAACAAAACAAAAGATATTTATATAGATGAAGATTACTGACTAACTTTCGGTAAATACTTTTGTTTTTGTTCATCATTACCATTACGTACAATTTGATTAACACAAAGATTTGAATGTGCACCATAACTTAGAGCAATACCTCCACTTGCACGTGATATTTCTTCCATAGCAATACAATGTTCTGTATAATGTAAACCCAAACCACCATATTCAACTATAGTAAAAATTCATACATATGAGAATTTAACGTTTATTAAAAATCATATTTTTTTTTTAAATGATTGGAAAAAATTAAATGAATAGAATCTCTGTAATCGAACTTGTGTAAGGTTGAAACATTCATAATCTCATAAATGAATATCATTAAGTTTACTATGATGAGAAGTTATGTATAAATCTATGACCTTTCTTTTACCAAATGATAGATAATAGCAGATCTATAACTCTATGATGAACAATCAACATTTATTCATCTTAAACATAAACACGGCTAGTGTTGTCACTGTGTTTTTCTAGTGATACAAGAGGCAAGACGTTTGGCAGAAAGTTCTCGAAGTGGTGACTGCGAGCGACAAGAGAAAGAAACTCATCATGACTCAGCTTCTTTCACAACAGACGACCTATCCGTTGCTCTCTTCAATTGTATAATATACTATTGATCTGTGAACATATTAAAATGATTCACAAAATATCTTAATTGGATATAATCTATTGCATAACAGAGTTTAGAAGCTTTTCTATTTTTAATGTATGAAATTTCGTTCGCTTAGTATAATATTCCATTGTGTACAAAATTATTGAGAGTTCTAGAATAATTTTTAGTTGAAGCTATTTCATGACACCAACTAAGAATCGTATCAAAATCGCTATTTTGCTTTGTATAAACAAAATTTTGAACTTCTTTCATAAACTTTACTGATAGTTGTTCAATCTCAAAATATTCGCAAATATTTTTAGCATCAAGACTCTATGAAACTGAACATGTTATTGACTTGTTCAATACTTGTCTCATCACATACAGAGAAAATTTCATATTTATTTACCAGGTGCTGTAATACCCAACAGACCAAGTTCACCAAGTTTTTTCCAGAATTCCTAAACAAAAAAGAAGTAGTATTTCTTTCGAAAAAAATGTCGAAATTTCAAAACTTACACGAAGTTGAGAAAATGAATTTTCACGATCAATAGTATTAGCATGTGGTGCTAATTCTTTTTGTGCAAATGTAAATACAGTTTCTCTTAACTAATATAATCAAAAACTAATTGATAATAACAAAATAATCTAATTAAAAACCTGTTTTTGATCATCTGTAAGTCCATAAACATCATCATTAATAGGATAATATTGTGTTGATGATTGTAATCTTTTAAATAATTGTACGGATGATAATAAACGTTGTTTATTTACATCAACCAATCGTTTCCACATTGGACTTCCTTTTTTTTTTTTTATCTAAAAAATATTTGCAAAAACAAAAAAAAGTCCAAACTAGAAAAGAAGATTTATTTAATTTCAATATCATCAATAATTTTTTTATTATCCGTTATCCATTCATCATTTGAATGATAATAGATAATTGAATGTGTTTGTTCATCAAACCATTTCGGAATATCTTTATAATATGTTATAATATATAAAATAGTTTTTTTCATATTTTTTATAAATGTATCTCGTTCTTGTTCAGGTGATGTTGATGTCATTGCAAGTAATTGTTGATTATTATGAAAAAAATATTTATATAAATGTTTATAATACGGTACAACTGAATTTCTATCTATATCAAATTTTTTAATTGTTAGTTTTCCTTCCAATGATGAATAAATACACCATGCAGGATGACTATCAGCTGTTTGATAAACTGTACGTAAACGAAATCCTGGTCCGTTATCAATAAAAACCATTTTACGAATATTTTTTGTATTAATATCAAAACAAATACCATATATATGTGGATAATGAATATCATCAACTATATGATCATTATAGATTGTTATTGCTGCAAGTTTCAAATGAAATGTAATATTTGGCTTTGTAGAAAATATATAAAGGATTTCATTGCTTAAGTTTCGAGAATATTGTCGACGTGTTTCATCGAGAAAACCACCTAAAATTATTTAAAAAAAGAAATAAGAAAAAATTTTCATTTACAATGCAGAAATAAATAAAAGATATCGCTTGTTTAGCGATCAATCATCCATTTTTAGCTCCAAAGAAACTCACCTAACCAGATTTTTTTTTCAATAAGAAGATTGTAATGAAATGCATTAGTAGTTATACTTTTGGCAACGATTTTCATTAACCTACTTCCATCACGCCAGTTGTAACTATTTTTTCTACATAAATATATGGTCACATAAGAGAAGAGAAAAAAGAGACATCATCAAAGCTAACATTATGCAAAGTGGCACCTAGAGAAGACCTAGTAAGGGTGTGGGTGTGAATGGGTGCGGGTCTGGATGCAGCTATTATGTTCAAACCACACCCACACCCTATATGCACTAACTTTGTATAGAAGCAGATCTTAATGAGAATAGTTTACTGTAAAAATTTCTAGTCTTTTGATTTACTTCTTGTCTGAAGTAAGAACATAAAATCTACCAGTGTATATATGAACAATATAAAAGACAAGCTTTTGTGATAACTATATCTTACGATAAGAACAGAGAGAGAGTATCTGAAACTTTCACAATAAATTATTCACGTTAAACTTAATCTCTACGAAAGGTTTGAAATTGAAATTTGACAATATAGTTTTCCTGAGTAGAATACGGTATCGAGGTAAAAAATACTATAGAATGCAGTATCTCGATAATAATAAGCTGAGAATTCGAACTTCTTCTAGCGTATTCATAGTTCACTACGATCTACATGAAGCACAAAGTCTCAACTAAAAAGTAATTAATCAGTTAGGAAACTTTCTTCGTAAAAGACATCAATCTAGAATAACGAAGAATAATAAATGAGGGACTTATAAACACATAAATGAATAACTAGAAAAGTTGATCGTTGCTTCTCATAGACAAACAAGAAAAGATCAACTGCTTTGTTCCATTTTTAAGGTAGTTGTCGGACTACAATCCATACTAACACTAGACTGATGAGCTATTGTACTATTCGATCGATGAATAGCAATACTTGACATTGCCATTCACACCCACACCCTTTTATCTTTATCCATCCTTAAGAGAGCAAACGTCTGATTTCTTAGTCCTTTTTTTGGAATGATCGGATTCAAAAGAATAGATAATTACATATTCAAAGGATTTTTTTTTACCATTTATAGAAAAACTGAAATTTACTATTTCTTAATAATTTTATGAAATATTACATACTTACCAACAATATACACATCATACTCTGTATTTTCTGGTGCATATTTAGTTAATTCTTGTAACATATTTTCAATACTCTGACGTGTTTCACCACCATCTAAATGTGCTAATGCAACAGCAACTTGATTATCTAACACAAGTATATGACATGTTGTTGCATTATCACTTCCAATTAAATGAAAACCATTTCGATCATTTTTTCCTATAACAGCAAATTCACGCTGATAAACATAAATAGTTTGTGATATTTCTTGTATTGGTTGTTTTAATTCATCGGATGAAGCTAATTCACATGAAACTTTTATTAAATCATTATATTGTTTTAAATCTTCAAGTGAACATTGTTTTGAATATTCATGTCCATTAATCACTAAAACCATCTAAAATAATGATTTTTTTAAATACAAGTATAGAGAATATGATTTGTTTTCTTTTTCGCTAGGCTTTCTTATGATCAAATCAAGGGTTACAAAAAAAAGAAAGGAATTACACACACATGCGCAAAAATATGTATATATATATATAAATGTTTAATTTAATGTATTCGTGCAAGTTCTTCAATTATTTTGACTAGTTCTTCAACAGTTGTATTTATTGGTATATTATTTTCTCCCTAGAGAAAAACCATAAAATATTGAATTTTAATTAGAAAATAAATTAACTTTTTTTTTAAATAAACATACACGTAAATCTTGTATAAGTTCTTGTTGTACTGATTTCGGTAAATCAAGATATGTTTCAATAAGATCACCATCAACAAAACCACATGAAACATCTGAACGTCCATCAGATTCAAACGAACGCCATGCACCATGATCAATTTTACCAACACTTGGAACATAATCAGCTAATGCTAATTGTAATGACATTAATAATTGATATAATGTTGATGTTAATTGAAGAAGTAGACCAATATAACCTGATACACCACCCATTAAAGTACATGTTTCAAGTGATACTGTTGATTCAGCTGTTTGTTGTGTAACAAGACAACCTAAATTGAAAATAATCAATAGATTTAAATAACTAGCGAGAGCCCGTGCATACTGCACGGCTGTTTTCTCCTTTAACGTATAACCTAAGACGTTTAACTTTTCATGCAGGAACAAACATACAGACACTCGATATTATGTATATAGATAGATAGTCCTACGGTCTCATACTCTTATATCGCACATATTTTTATAGTCCATGTAGCCTTCGGCCTTATAGTCTTAGTCCCTAGAGAACCTATGGCTATCCCCATATTATAGCTCTTCATGTCCTATAGATATACGATATAATAGCCCTTGAGGACTTATAGGTACCTCCTTATAATAGCTTTTAAGGACCTATGGATACCCTCATATAATAGCTGCTGAGGATCTATGGGTAGTCCCATATAATAGCTCTTGAGGACCGGCGAGTACCCATATATAATAGCTCTTGAGGACCTATGGGAACCCTCATATAAGAGCTCTTGAGGACTTATGGGTACCCTCCTATAATAGCTGTTGAGGACTTATGGGTACCCTATATAATAGGTCTTGAGGACCTATGGGTACTTCTATATAACAGCCCTTGAGGACCTATGGGTTCCCCTATATAATAGCCCTTGAGACCTTCCGTTTATAGGATTATTTGACCTTTGACCTGGGCACAGAGACGTCAGACAGACACTGAACAATATATATAGATTCTTTGAATTCAATATTTATGTATAGAAAAATGTTTTTTTTTTGTTTTACCATGTCGAAATACATTAATATTTTCTCCTAAATGACATAATCCAAGTTCTTTTAATATATTTCTTTCATTTTCTTTTGTTGAACCACTATCTTTATGACATGATATTAAATTTCCTCCATCTTCAGCACATATAAATGTATCATCATCAAAAAATTCACATGCTGTTGACCATTGTGGATGTACATCATGAGCAATCTAATAAATAAATAAATTTTTTTTAAATGAAATAAAATAATTTATTTTGTTTTGCTTTTTTTCTTACCTCTTCAAATTTTCCATCATCGACATTATAACGTAATACAGTTATAGATTTCATTAAATCAGTAAATAAAACAAAATCATCTTTTATTTT
The DNA here is from genome assembly GCA_905250075.1 of Rotaria sp. Silwood1. Classification (NCBI taxonomy): domain Eukaryota; kingdom Metazoa; phylum Rotifera; class Eurotatoria; order Philodinida; family Philodinidae; genus Rotaria; species Rotaria sp. Silwood1. The sequence continues at coordinate 218,368 of CAJNOP010000219.1, forward strand.
AACTTGTAAACAATCAATATGTCCTAAATATTGTGTTAATTGTGTTAATTCATGAGTTTGAGATGATAATTTATATAAACGAATCTAAATTTTTATATTTTAAAAAATAATAATTAAATTTTTTTTTTGTTCATATTTTCTTACAGAACTTCCAATAGCAACAAGAAGTTTGCCTTGAAATGCTATCATAGCATGTGGTGCACCATTTAATTCTTTTTCTGTAATGATATTTAAATGACCATTTTTATAACGAAATAAAATTATACGACCAATTTTTGGTGTATCTTCATCTTCAAATATAACTGCTGTGCCAACAGCAATATATGGTGTTGAAAGATCATCAGCAAATGTTATTACACATACACTTAAAGCTTCTTCACGATATAATAATCGAACTGATACACGAGCTTAAAAGAAAAATAAACAGGATTTCTACGTGAAATTTGATTCATATATAGGTCAAAGGATGGTTCTAAAATTTTCTACTCAAAACGACGTTCTTTTATCAAGATATTAAGTTTTATACAGAAGTTTCTGAGGGTCTTTAGATTTTTATGTAAAAGAAGTCTCATATCGAAAGTTTGTTTTTTCATTTTTCAATAGGTACCTAAGGTTGAGTCGAAAGTTCAGTAAAATGATGATAGATGGGCTTCAAAAGTCCATGGAGATGAATTCTTTTAGACTATCAGTAGTCTTATCTAGGCTTCCATACTATAAGCTTAATACTACGATTTTTATTCCAATATTATATTCATGTAAATATAGTGAACGAATTCTTCATGAAGTTTTTGTTTAAGAACTTATTAAAATTTATTGTATTGACTAATATTCAAATGCGTTTGAATCTAAACAAACTTTTATTTTAAATGATTATTAAATCAAATCATATAAAATTATACATAATCGAAGGAACAATAGACTACACTCTTCTTATCGAAAATTTTAAGATAATTTTCTTATACTAATTGTTAATAAATACATATTAATCAATCACCACAAAAAAATTAATATGAAGAAAAAAATTAACGCTTCAAAAAACACTTGTTAAATCTTCCACATTTCATTCAGATATTCTAACTAGATACGAGAAATATGACATCAAAATCAACAACTCTTCATACAGGGACGATATTCTATGTATAAGATGACCTCACTCTTAAAAACGACTGATATTGACAATAAAATAATTTCATTTATTAACTATCAAACAATATAACTATTGAATTCATATTTCTCAAATTTATATATATATACCTTCATGTGTATGTTGATCTAAAATCACAATTGAATCAATAATATCATTTTGTGTTGGAGGTATAATTTCATTAAGAGTTTTTATTGTTGTTGGACAATCAATTTTTTGATGTGCTTGCTTACTAATAGGTGTTATTGTATCTGTTTGATACATATCCAAATATTGTGTTAAAATAATATAAGCTTTTTCATCTTCCATAAATGCAATACGTCTAGCTGGTTCACCTAATCCTAATGAACGTACATGTAACTTTTGTATATCATCAATACGACCAAGTATAACACCCATATCAGTAACTAATGTTAAACTTGGTCCATAAAATTCAGAATGAAATGAACACATACAAACAATTTCACGTAAATTAACAGCAGAAAATACAAGTTTTGTATTTGATGATGATATTACTGATGGACGATCACTACATGCAAATAGAACTGTACGTTGTGTTGATGGATCATTTGATGATGATGATGTTATTGTATTTGGTGATAAATCTGTACGTTGACAAATTGTTAATGTTGTTGGTTTTGTACCTAATGCAACTTTTTTTCGTTCATATAATAGTCCTTGTACAGTATCAAGTAAATAATAAACAATAGGACCATCAGCTAATGATATTACAACATATGGTTGTGAATCAAATGTTATCATTACAACTGATCGTGGTAATGTATCTAAATATAAGTATGATAATTTTATTATCAAATCATCATTGACTATTACTTCTAGATTTAGATCATTAATTATAAATTATCTTACCTGATGTCAATGGTTCTTTATGTAATACATCAAGTGTTGGTAAACGATACATCCAAACAGATATTTGTGTCCAAAGACCAACAACACAAAGATTTGTACGTTCTTCTTGAGGATTTAATGGTGTTACATCCAAACAAGCTATATTATATGGTAATTTACATTTACTAAAAAAAAAAAAATATTTAAAGAATTATTTTCTTTAATTTTTTTTTTTTTAGTTACTTTATTTCACTTAAACTAGCTCGACCAATTTCAAAATAAATTAATTGATTTCCACTTGCACATACACATTGTGTTGTATTTGATGAACCAACAGTTATTTCATTTTGATCATTTGTCCATTCAACAAGTAAATCTTTACCATAATTACCAATTAAACGAATTGAATGTGTTGTAATCTAATTAGAACAAAAATAAAAATAAAAAAAAAGTTTTAATATATAAAAAAAAAACAAGAGTTTTTACTTGTAAATATTGATCTGATACAACATTAGCACAAAATAATGTTTGATGTTGAAAATCAAAACCAGCTAATTCAACTTCTTCAATTTCATCATTTTGTAAATGAAATAATCTAAATAACATATAAGAAAATATGTTATTAAATAAATTGTAAAAAAAACAAAAAATATTTTTACCTTGTTTGGTCAAAGAAAGCAACAATAAGATGATTATCATAATGATTATCTACTTTTAATGCCCAAATTCCTAAAAATAAAGTCTTCAAATAAAATAATTATTTCATTAAAATAAAACCTTTTATATTTCTTAAATCAATTGATGCATGTTCATGAATTCCAATACCAGTTCGAATAAAACGTAATGATGAATCTTTTCCATTACCAGAACATGTTATTAACTAAAACAAAGATAAAAACAAAAAAAGAACACTATTAATACAATCCTAGTAGAATCAAAAATCTATAAAAAAAAGAACGATGTAATTGTTGTTAGTCATTGTGAAGATTGATTTATTTTATCTATCCTAGAAGATATTTCTTCAGAATTATGTTACTTTATCCTTGAGAAATATAATAAATAATAAAGAAAAGTTTTCTTTTTTCATCTACATACGGTCGAGTTTTATAGATTGTTTCGTTCAGATATTTTCTCAAGACTAATATCGAAAATGTGAACAAAACAATCTGAGACAGTTTTAAAACTTCAGAAAATGTCAATAATTATTGAAAGAAACAAACTATACAGCTTAGCTTTGTACTAGATCGAATGAAAGTAGTTTGCTCTCTATTGAATGGATATATTATAGATCAAAAATTTCGTAGGAGATAACTTTGGAATGTCGTTTTTAAAATATTCATCATAAACCATTTGATTTGCTCAAAAAACTGTTCGATATCATGTTGACCTATTTTGATAAACTGCCGATTTCTATTAAAAGTTATTGAAAAAAATAGTGATCTACTTAATACTTTGATGTCTATACCCAGTCAAATAAGACTCTCTATTTAAACAAATTTATCTTTGAACATTAGTTAAAACATCGAATATACAAATTAATATATCTCAATATTCGAGTTTTTCTAAAACCATTAAAATTCTTAATTTTTTACTCAGTGATGAACGTTGTCGAAAACTAAATACTTAAAACTAAAGCTAGAATATTATATATATATATATATTAATGTTTAATATTATTAAAAGAGATAAACAAGCTTAACAATAATCGAGCGAAAAAGTAACTGTATGTTTGAAGCATTTGATAAACAAAACAAAAAAAAACCTTGTTTTGATTAAACAGAGGCGATTGAAGCGTAACTACCTGTATGTTTTTAATATTACATCTATTTTATATTTATCAAGAACTAAATCTACAAAATCAACATTAGATAATATTTTCAAATCAATCACATGTATAGTAACATTTTTTTTTCTCGATGAACTAAAAGAGAATTGTGTAAAATATTGAAAATAATATTTTCAACTTAGATTAAAAATTCACGTCTTTTATGAGTTCTATTTTTTGCCTTCCCTTTTATTTGACACTTTGTTTTTTTTTTAAAGTTTTCATAAGCTTTGATCTCTTTAGAATCATACAGTGCATCAAATACTATAATTTTTGAATAAATTACTACATTGTCATCTTAACAGAATACTTCAAATTCACAATCTAACAGTTGATAAACATGTCGAAATATATTTTCTTTTGCTTTTCTTCTCAGTTTTATTTATTTCTCTATTATTTCAGTTAAGTATCTTGTTCGATTCTATGATTCGTTCAATTAGTCACCGAATCTTTCTTCATTATTATTCAGTGCGCATCATTTGACATATTTGTTTTGTTTTTTTGCAATATAATAGATCTTTTTCATTATATAGTCTATTAAGAGTTGATAGATCAGTACTGTCATATGAGTAACTAAATGTAGATCAGTCTTTTTGTTGTCTAGATTGATATGACATTGTCTTTTTTAGTTATTTTCCTTTTACATCAGCAAAGATAAGGAAGAAGCGAATAGCATCGATTACATATTATTAATAAGTTTTAATTGTATAAATAGCGTTTTTATAAAATTTTAATCTATTTCAATTCTTTATATTTTTTTAATATCTAAAGATAGTAATTCAGTAAATAAGAATAGTTCATAGATTCTAATGAGATATTATTAATGTACAATATTTTGTTATTTATAGAGAATGTCTGTGAGAAGAGGATTCAATTTTCTATCTCTATACTTCAGTACAAATTTTTAGATTGTGTTTAGCAAAATCGTATCTATGAGAATAATGTTTTTTTTGTTTTGTTTTATTTTAACCTGTCGTCCTTGTCTTTCCAAATCGACAACACACATATCAACAATTGGTCCAAGATTTGTATAAGATTCAAGTATTTCTAAATGACTACCATTTTCTGGTTCGGGTAAAAGCTATATTCAAGATAAAACAAACAAATATCATTTAAAAATAAAATATATTAAATCTACTCGTATAAGTTGACTATCACCAAAACGTGATCCAATATAAGTAACACCATTATCTAAATAAGTTATATATTCACACATTGATGTTTCACCAAGAAGATCCAACTAAATAAGAATGTCTAGAAAAAAAAAATTAAATAATTATGTTTATTAATTACTTTCATATCAGTTATAGTTGTTGATGAACTTCCATTACGTTTATCACGTTCAAGTACAAGTAAATAAAGTTTACCAAAATAATCAGTTAATAAATATCGACAACCATCTTCATCAATAGGACAATAACCTACTATAGAAGTTTCGTCCTTTAATAATAAAAAATAAAAATAAAGAATATCTTTAAAATATAATCTTATAAATTATAAATGCATGAAATCTTAACACTTAAAGAATCTATACTAATTATCGACAAAATTACATTGACTACATTTTTCATTATATATTTACTGAAATATTGATTATATTGAATTAACTGATATACTTTATGCGATATGAATATAATAATGTTCTAGAGAATGTAGCTTTGGTAATATTATAGTACTATGTATTTATAAATACATAGATAATACAGCAAATAGAAAGTCTTATATAGAAGAAAGAAACTCTTGAGATCAAGGCTCACGATAGTTTTAAAAAGTGGGAGGGGCTAAAAGTTGAGCTGACATTATTGAATTATTTTACAGACACTTGTTGAGAAGTTCATCACAGATTGTCTAGCAAAATTCAATCAAAATTGAGAGATTTCGCCAAAAAATGACACACTTTCTCATAGATTTTATGCAAACTGTTGATTTTCTATTAAATTTTCCCAGACAAGCTCGAAAAATGAGAGACTAAATTCCCTTCCACATCGTGGGCACTGTTTGAGCCAAAAAAAAAGACAAGACTGACAGACTTTATAATTTTGTTTTTGGTTTCTATCTAACCAAGATTCTCGTCGATAAATATTGATAACAATTTCAAGCTTTGCTTCATCCTAGGCTTACATATAATAAAAGACATCAGGTAGTAGCTAACCAAAGGGCCTTTACACTTTTTTATAGTCTTAAAAATAAAGATTCTAGACATCAGAATCAAAATATACATGTTAACTTTCTATCTATCGGTATACCTTAATTCAATGTTGCGAAACTATCTATTCATACAAGTCTAACATCGAATTTCGAAATACTAAATCTATATTCTGTTGTATAGCAAAAAGTTGTTAGCGCAATACCTATGCAATTAAAATATGAAACACAATGTAACTAATGCTGCTAATCATAATTGAAATTATTATATTCTATCTATTTTAGAATATATTTCTTTAAGCATCTTTCTCCAGAAATTTATATCTAAGAGATTTAAATTTAATATTAAATTAATTGAATAAAACTATAATTTTACATCGAGTAAAGATGATTGAATTTCTAATGGTCGATCATTTTCTTTATATAATGCTACAACATTTCTTCCTATAATAAGACAACTAAAAGTATCTTGTCCAACTAAAACAAAAAAAGAAATTCATACAAAAAAATAAATTTTGAAAATTTTATAATTTGAAATTTACTTGGAATAATAAATGATGCTTCACTTAATGTCATATCTTGTTTCCAACTTAATTTTGTTATATCTTTTTCTTTTAATTCAACTTGATATGTACGTATATGATATTCTTCTGGATCACGATTTATTGTTGATGTATCAATTGTACGCTAATAAAAAAAGATATTTGAAATTAAAAAAAGAATTTTTAATATAAAATATTTACTGGATGTAAAACAATAAATGTTGGTTTTTGATGTCCAAATAAAAATTGTATATCAACAATATTTTGTTCATCAATTCTAAATTAAAATTATTTTTAAATTTAATGTTTTTTTTTAATTTTTGTACATACTTAACATTATAAGCTTCGAGACTTTTTGATGATGATTCTTTTGAAGATAATTCTTTTATATAAATTAATTTAATAACTCCCTCAAATATACGTAATAAAATAAGACCATGTTTAGCATCAATTGTACATAATGGTTGTCGAACTGGTTGTCGACCAGTATCCTATATAAGAAATTAATATTAAATTATTATTAAAATTTCTAATTTTACTTTTAATAAACCATGACATTTAGTTAATATTTCATATTGATCATTATTTGTTTTTCGACAATCTAAGATCATTCCATGACATTTCTCAGTAAAAATAAATAGTACATCTTTATTCATATTCTATGTTAAAAAAAAAAAAAAGAAATTTTCTATATTTAAATCAATTAAAATTTCTTACAGATAAACGAAAACATTTGAGTACAGTAATTTTTCCATAAATACAAACATCTTTAACTAATTTAAGACCTTCGGAACTAATGACATAGATTTCAAAATGTGTATTTTTAGCAATAATTAAATTAAAATCAGTTGATGATGTAAAATGACCTGTTGTTAAAGCTGTTATAGCCGTTGGTCGTTGAACTGTGACAACATAATTCATTGCAGCCATTTCAAAAATTCAATAGATTTTTTTTTACAGTTTATTTCATAATAATAATTATCAACAACGGCTGAGTTTTTTATGATTGGTCATATATCGAAACTAATAAGAAAATCTATGTCAGAGGTCACTGCTAATTTTATCCATTTGTAACAAATCGAAAGCAAGTATCTATATAGAAACGACGTCACATTGTTTAGTCAATCAAAGAGTCCACATGACCTTGAATGCCTCACCCTTTTTCGGATGACATATATTTCGAAGAAATTGAGTCGAAAAAATATATATATATACCTACTTTTATTATTTACTCATTTTTCTGTAGATTTTAAATGAAATCGGTATCATTTTGTATCTCGAAAAAATAACATAGATGAATGATGATGATCTACATAAATTTAGAGCAACTATATTTCTGAGGTTTTTTTCTCATTAGTAACAGCTAGAAATAATCTGAAAAATCCTTGAAAACCAGTTTTCTGGCATTCGATTGAAGCTATTTGAAAATGATTTTATTTTATAGAACAAATGAGATGTCGTCTTGAGTCTCTTGATGATATTGCTTTATCGAACTATATTGAATTTATAGAATATCTAAGAAGTATTTTATTTTTTACTTTAATGAAAAATTTCAATGATTTCGTTCTATTTGACACAATCGAGTGTAGTTCGATAAAGAGATCAAATGAAACTTTTTTTAGACATAATAATTCAAGCAACTCTATTTGAATTTTTAGGTTCTCCAATCCTGGTAGAGAACATTTTTCCTAATTATGACCATTAAGCTCTAAGCTTTGTTTCGACACTAAATTTCTATTTTCTTTTTTAAGTAAGAATGTAATAGGATTTTTGTGTATTCATAAGTCTTTTAGATTGCTACTTGTGAGAATAGATTATAGTTGAAGAATTTATTCTTTGTAAATATTTCATTTGTTAGATCATAAAACAACTATTGATCTTTTTTTTTTTTAGACAACACTTTTTTGTTTGGTTTTTGAAAACTATTTATCACTTCCCAAGTAAGTAGATACAAGTTTGTTTTTTTTTTGAATAGCTTTGTAGTTGTAGAAATTTCCATTGTGACTGAAAACCTACTTTTATTGTATCACAATTGCACTCGAAAAAAAAATCTATTGAATTTCTCTATTGTAACTAATTCATAAGATGCATCGTGTCTCAATGTATTACATTTGAGGATATTGAAACTTCATAAAAATTCATACAATTTTGCAATATTATTCAGAAAAAGCTTTATTCACTTTATATATTTTGTTTCAGTGAATCAACAGGAGAATATCTTTAAAAACGACCAGGTAAAAAAAAACAGTATTTTTTTTTTCTATTTGTAAAATAGAAATAACTTGATAACAATATTCCAATGAAAAATTTTTTAAAGACAATGATATAATTAATTTCGATACGAAGAATAATATTTGTTATGCAAACCAGAGATTATTTTGTTTAATGTTCTATTGGATATATCTGAGCATGGACAAGAATATAAAATAATTTTAATCAATTTGAAATCATTTAATAGAATATCTCATGATCATTATTTATTTTTGTTCACGAATGATATTAATTATATAGCATTATTATCTTCTATTTCAACTTTTTATATAATGAAAACAAAAGAAATTATTATATACATTAAGATTTTCTTAATCTTTAAATTTATTTTATGTAACACAAACATTCTCTATGTTAAGATGACTAAGTCGACACTGAATCATGGTTCTTTGATGAAAATTATGAATATTTAGAAAAATAAATCTTATTATGAACAAGAAAATCTTCATTATCCGTTCGATTTGTTGAAGAGTATATCCTAAATATATGCTCTTGAATACTGTTACTTCAGTAAGTAATGTACAAACTATCTTATATTTGCCAAGAAGAATGATTGACTAGTGAAATCAATTCTTATTATTTTAAACTCGAATTTTATAATAAAAAAATCAAAATAAGTTTTGAAAATTTTCAATTAATTTTAGTAGAAGAAAATAATGTCATACGTGCCATTATTCATATTGAAAAATTACTTTTCATGAATGATATGAAATAATACTTAAATATCAATAATCAGTGAGTATTCAATATATTTAATATTTATATGGAAAATTTTTTTCTTCGATTTTTGAACGACATTAGAAGAAATACAATATACTATTGAGTCTTAATATTTCAAATAAGTTTTATATTTAACTTTATTTCTATTTTATTTGCTTTTGCATACGTTATTAATCCAAAACCACTACAAAGCGAATAGATCTTGATCTGTTGACTTTCTTCGTCAACGACAGAAAGAAAATAAGTCTGATATTTTTGTTTTTTTTGTTTTTTCCTACCACCTCCATCACGTATTTCATTCGTTTGAAGGTTTATTTCTTTTAGTTAGAAACTAAACATAAAACTATCATTTGATACATGATTTTCATCGAAAGTAAGAAAGATATTGTACAGAAAATATGAAGAAAAGTACCGGATGAGCCATAAATATATTTACGATAAAAATATTTGAATATCTTCATTACGGCTCGAGCAAATGAGCTGATCTTTTTTGATCAATACTAGAGGCATGTTTAAACTTTATATTCATAAAAACATGCCTAGAGAGACTCTTTGTTAAATATATTGTTTTTTTCCTATATGTGAAAAAGTAAAATGTTTTTTTGTGTTGGCATCAATAGTGATAATTAAGAAAGGGTCTCTTTAGAGATGTCTTTATGGATATAAACTTTGAACATGTCTCTATCATTGATAAAAAAAAATCAGCTCATTTGCTCGAGCCATAATGAAGATATTCAAATTTTTTTATCGCAAAGATATTTATGGCTCACTCCTGTATTAGTCGTGATGCTTAAGATGTCACTCATGCAAAAGTCAAGCAAAAATATGATTTACTTGAGTTAAACATGACCAGACAGACCTCGTGCTGCTCATTACGAATATATAGTTGTTAATTGTTTTTAGATTGTATTCTAGGCAAGAAATTTCAGAAAAAACAAAAACTACTCTTGCTTACGCTAAGTATTCACCATTAAAATTGTGATATGTTAGATAGCATCATTTCTCATAGATCATCTTTTTTTATTCTATCATTGTTGTGACGGCATCGTGTATAGGTATTCCATCTATATCTTTTTTGTTCTGTTGTCATGCATGAATGAATATGTTTTCGTTTCGTTCTGTATGAATCTTGTAGGTTCACTCTACGGCTTGTCCATACAACGCGACACTTGGCTGTTTAAGTCTTTGAAAAATTTTTTTTTCAATATTAGCAGATCCGAATATTTTATTAGATGTAGTTTGTTACGTTGATTATGAATTAGATAGTTTTTCTTTTTAAGAAAAATTGGGTTTTGGCATCGAAAAAATAGGTTTTAAATTTTTTGAAAAATTTTTGAATGACATATCATTCGATGTAGAATTTAATTCTCTACAAATTGATCTATTTGGTTTTGATTTTCGTCGCTAAGGAAAACTTGTGCCTTCTTGTACATTTTCCAATGTATTGTACAGTTAATGACCGCCCCTTTTGATGTAGCAACTTGGCTCTTGGGTAGGACGATTACATGTACGACAATGACCAATATTTATGAAAATCAAGTATATATGAGCGCGTTAAGTGTCTCAAAATTGATCGACAAAAAAACGTGTGTCACAGCGTTACGTTTGGACAAGCCGTCTAGTACTCTCTTGTCAGTTCTTGACTCTAGTACCTTCTAGAACATTCATTTTGTTCTCAACTCATATATATATATATATATATATATACCTGCCACTTGTATCAATAAATGGTGATTGTACATACATGATAAGATAAGACTTCTCACTGACTAATAACTGGTAAGTGATTGACTACCTTCACAGGCATCTACATGAGTTTGGCAACATTTGATTTAACTTGTTTTCATAAAACTCATTTTTGATTTGACTGACAATTTCGCCTTGCAAACTTGTCTTCCTTTTTGCAATAAAACTTGAAGTTGTTTTTCATATAGCATGCGAATCATAAAACCAATAAGAAAATACTTGCATAACCTTTTAATTTCATGTCTTCGCATTGTTGAGCAAACACATGTTTTTCACAGTGATGGTAAAATGAGCAAAAATAGAATTGTAATCAGAAAAAAATTATTGCAAAACGTTTACTTTTCAACTAAATGAATACAATATTCGAAGCCAGCATAGAAAGCCTGTCTCGAATGACCTACTTTTTGTCATAAAATATTTGATGTTGATAGAAAACATTTTATGACAAGAAATCAATTATTCATTGTAGTTTTATGCTGATTCTGAATACTGTATTCATTTAATCATAAAGATAAACTTTTTGCCGAAACATTTTCAAAATACAATCTTACTTTTGTTCATTTTACTATTGCTGTGAAAAACAGGAGTATTTCTCAACAAAACTACGACACGAAATTAAAAGAATATGTAACTTTTTTCCTATTGGTCTGATGGTTTGAATGCTACGTGGAAAATAGTTCTTGGTCTTATTGCAAAAAGGAAGATAGGTTTATAAGGCGAACGTATCAGTCTAATCAAAAGTGAGTCTTGTGAAAGTCAGCCAAATCAAATATTGTCAAAATCATGTAGATACCATACTTTAAGTGAAGAATACTCGGCGTAAGTTAGAGTGAATTTTTTCTTCTGGAATTTTTTGCCTAGAATAAAGTCTAAAAAATGATAACTATATATTCGTAATCAGCATCGTGAGTTCGATTCAGTCATGTATAATTCAATTAAAACTAATCTTTCTGTGACTTTTGCATTAGACGCACTTTACAGTATTTCATAATCATTTTTTTCTGATATAATTTCTATTGAAAATCATCATTTGAATATAGTTCATTCATTTTTTTAGACTAGAATTAGTTTGATAAAAATGTGTTTTCATTATGAAAAGATCATCGTCGAATAAATCAATTGATAAAAAACGGCAGCCAACAATAGTATCAACTGAATGTAAAATTTGTGGAGATTCAGCTATATATTCATTTTTTGGTGTTGTATCATGTAATTCATGTAAAGTATTTTTTAAACGAAATGCTCAACAAGGGCAGGTCAATTGAAAATAATTAATTTTCATTTCGACTATATTCAATGTTTACTTTTTCTTTTTGTCTTTCTTCAGAAAGCATTGAAATGTTATTGGAATGGTAATTGTGAAATAAATATCAATACTCGTCATGTATGTGCTTCTTGTCGACTTCGTAAATGTATTATGAATGGTATGCAAGCTGAAATGATTCGAGGATCTTATTCAAAAAAATATAAAATAAGGGAAAAAACAAATGATATGGTTAATCCAATACAAACAACAACATCAACAGTTGTAGCTAGATTAAATCAACTTGAACAGGTGAGATTATATCTGATTGTTTCATTTTAAATTATAGGTTCACAATCAGTTTAACGAAGAAACCGTTCCAAATGCTAATTCGTTTTTGACTTTGAACTTTGTGCATAAGGTGGACCTTAGTGAGTTATGAAAAATTCTAAGAGGGCAAATGCTTGTCTTCTGACCAGAGTTATAGTCATTTCACTGGAATTTCAGTCTACAGGACGGTATACATCGGAAAATTGAAGCATAGTATTTCCAACTGAAGTTTGACCCAGAAATAGGCCTACTTACAGTTAGAATATTCTGAAAATTACAGCACAAAATAATGTTTTCTTAATGAGATATTAAATTTCCAAAAAACAGAAGATTTGAAAACTTAATATCTCGTTAAGGAACCAATATTTTTTGGTGTAACTTTCAGGCTATTCGAATTATAAGTAGATCTATTTCAGGGTCAAGTTTCAGTTGAAAATGCTATCCTTCAATTTTCTGGTGTATACTGTCCTATAGGCTGAAATTTCAGTAAAATGACTATCACTCTGACGAGAAGACTTAAAAGCATTTGTCCTCTTAGCGTTTTCCATATCTCAGTGTAGTCTACTCTATGTACAAAGTCCGAACTTAAAAACGATTTTCATTTGGAACGATTCTCTCGTATGTCGAAAGTCTGGTACATGGATTTATTATTATTTTTTCACTGATTTGGAAAATTTTCTTCTGAAAAAATCCAAAAAAAATCCCAACTATTTTTTCAAATTTTAATTTTTAAGAAAAACTTCTGGAATTTTCCTAAATGAAAACAAAAAACAAGTCTATAGATCATTTTTCTTTGACAATCAGAATTGATTTGGATGCGCCCTTTTTGTTTTTGTGAGACTCATTATGAATAAAGACTGAGTCTAAGTTTGAATGCGAGTTTAGGAACTCCCACTCTCCGCTTACAGACGGCGATGATTGACAGTAGATTTTCTAATCTTATTGATTACCTGGTCTAATAAAATAAAAAATGAATCTATTCAGAAAATGCTTCTCTTTCGTTCAGCGCATTGATTATTAGATTTTCGTGGTCTTAAATTCTCTCTCATTCCTATTATTTTTCTTGTTTGTTAGACTCAGAAACGTAGCCAGGAATAATCCAAACTCGGTGTCCGACTTGTCATGCACGATGCACATCAACACGATAATACCTTTTGTTTTTGCGAAAAGCCTTTTTATCCCAAATTTTCTCCAAGTATTTCCAAGCCAAATGGGATGTACAGGCTCCGCTTGCATCCTTCTGACTGTGCTCTTCGTGAGACGCATATTTTGATTCAAGTTTCATATTGTCGCGTCATCGAAGATACTCTGACAAACTCTTTTTTTCCGATGCAATGTGTTATTTTGGAGAAAAAAGTCGCTCAACGAATACAAAAGCACATTGAATTGTGTATCGAAAGAGTATGGAATAATCGATTTGTGAGATTCAACTCTCATTCGCACGTCTATTTGCTACAAATGAAAAGGCTATTTATATATAGGTTGTTGAACACGATGGAAATATTCGTAGGCAGGCATATCGATAATGGTATAGTGAACAAAGACAATTGTTATGATTGTATCTGGAGAAAATGCAAAGCGTGATATGACGTCCCTTTTTTTTTCGTTGAAATCTTTACTAATTATTTCCTTTTTATTTATATTTAGTTTCCAACTTTGAATCTTTTACAATCAGATCAATCAACATTAACTGCCGATCAATGGAATCTTATCTCAAACATATCACATTGTTATAATGAACATAGTGGACTAGCAATTGGTGAAAGTTTCATGCTTCAACAAAGTATTTTACCTATTAATTTACGTTTTCAAAGTGATTCACTCATCGAATTTTTCCGAATGGAATTAGATCAAACTGAATTATTATATAAAAACAATCGAGATTTTCTTTGTTTATCTTCAAATGATCGTTCTATTTTACTTCATTATACAATTAAATATGTGGCATGTATTTCTTCGAATTTTATTTTTCATTTAATCGGGTTGTGTAATTATCCTTCTTTTTATGAAGCTGTTAGATTAGTTACTAATCCAATTGTAGAAACTACTGTCAAACTTATACAAAGTCTACTTAATTTTGATATAATAACTATGAAATTATTTCTTGCTATTCTTTCATTCTCAACAACAACCTATACAAATACTTCTACAACAACTTTCTCAAATACAAAACAAATATTAGATATTCAAGATAGATATATTGAATTAACATGGAAATATTTACTCTATAAATATAATTTTAATCAAGCTGTTAAATATTTTTCTAATCTTATTCGATGTGTACTTGCTGTCAATGATGCTTTAGCTAAGGCAGATGAAGTTCAATGGTTCACAGAAGAAATAGATTTTCTTGTTGAACAGACCAAACACACTTTGACATTCGACGGTTAAATATTTTCTTTTAATATTGTATCAATTGCATCTACACTATCTCAAAAAATTATTTGGACACTTTTGAGTTCGATTTTGTGTTGCAGATTTCACAATAAAGAAATAACATTTTCTAAACTTTGATTACACGATTCGATAGCCTAAATTCTCTACTTGAAAAAGAAAACATTTTTTTTGTTTGTTATAAGTTTTAAAGTTTTTTCAATCAACTACTTGATTTCCTAGGTAAAAAATGATTTGGACACTTGTATTTCTCCTCTTATAGCGCTATTATTTGATATCAAAATATTTTGAGTTATATCTCATTCGATAAAACAAAAAGAGTCCTCTATATGCTGGTATACTTTACAAACGAAAAAATCCTGATAAAATCTTGAAAACCTCGAAATTCCTAGAGCACTGTAGATTTTTCAGAAAATCTCAACTTTTTCTGGTTAGATAAGGCAAAAACTGAACTTAATATATATATCATTCGATAGAGGAGGACAAACTGAATCGATCTATGTTCTTTATTCACAAAACTAATTAAGTAAAAGAGCTATTAAGTGCCAGTTACAATTAGACGCTTCTGTGAATTCTTCAATAATCTTCTTTTTTCACCTGGAAAATTGGGTTGAAATTTTTTTCTTCGTGCACTTATAATGAGCTTGAAAAGATAGGGTTTTATCATCTTTAAGAAAAGTAGCTAGAGTATATTCAAATACACCATTTTGTAGAGAATTCAATTCTCTATAAGACTATATCTTCAGAAAATATTTTCAAGCTAGTTTTCCAGTGGAAAAATGAAGATTAATAAAGGATTCACAGAAGCGTCTAATTATAATTAGCAATTAGTACCTTTTTTATTTAATTAGTTTTAAGAATAAAGAACATAAATCGATTCAGTTTTTCCTTCAGTTTTTGTCTTATCTAAACAGAAAAAGTTGAGATTTCCTGAAAAACCTACAGTGCTCAAGGGATTTCGAGATTTTATCCAGATTTTTTTCGTTTGTAAAGTATACCAGCATGTAGAGAACTTTTTTTCTATCGACTGAAGTATAACTCAAAATATTTTGATGTCAAATAATAGCGCTATCAGAGGAGAAATACAAGTGTCCAAATCATTTTTTACCTAGAAAATCAATTGGTTGATTGAAAAAACTTTAAAATTTATAAAAACCTAAGAAAAATTTTTTTTTCATGTAGAGTAAAATAGAGAATTTAGGCTATCGAATGATGTAATCAAAGTTTAGAATATGTTGTTTCTTTATTGTGAAATTTGCAACACAAAATCGGACTCAAAAGTACCCAAATAATTTTTTTTAGATAGTGTATATGATATTGAATATTTATTTTATAGTTGTTTGTTTGAACGGTAGATACTAAGAAAGAAAAGATAGATTTTAATCCAAAAATCATTTGGTACTCTAATAATAAAATTGTTTTGTGATTTGTTCAAATATTTCAGAAAAGAATAAAAACAAATGAGAAATTTATCAATCGATTAGAATTTTTTGTATGCGAACGTCGATTTAAGAATTATTTCTTGGCATAGATTTGATATTTGAGTAGTCCGAAAATATCATCAAAAGTTAAAGTTTATAAGTTAAAACTGAAGAAAAACGCATTTTATGACTATTATGACTAAAAATCTGAATAAAATTAGGATTGAAATCGAATTTCCTGTTTTTTTTTACACAGATACAATTGCATCTTTCTAGTATGCAGGTTCGGGTTTGCTCTTATCATTGAGAGTTTAATTTTCATTTTTCCGAAAGATATCAGTGGGCAGCTCAAAAGAATTGTTTAAATATTCCCAACCTAACATGCAAAAGAAAATCGTTAAATCATTTCTGAGACAATCTGATTGAGAGATCAATTTCAACCAATTTCATGTATGAATCGTTCGATCAAAACAAACAACGATATAAATAATTACTATATACAAGGTAGCCATAAGTAAGAAAACGGAGAAAAAATTGTATATCTCCATTAGAGCTCGAGCAAATGAGCCGATTTTTTTTTCACTAATAAATGCATTTCCAAGCCTTTTATCCATAAAGACAAACTTGAAGAGGCTCTTTGTTAAGTATCATCAGAGATCTCAACAAAAACATTTTACATTTTCACACATAGGAGAAAAAAAATAATTTACTGAACAAAGGACCTTTCTAGACATGTCTTTGTGTATATAAAGTTTGAACAAGCCTCTTTATAGGTAAAAAGATCAGCTCATTTGCTCGAGTCGTAATAGAGCTATTCAATTTTTTTTTCGGTAAAGTGACTTTTGTAGCATCTTGTATATTGTTGTTTTACCCTATTTGTGAAAAAGTAAAATTTTTTTGTTGAGATTCCTGGTGATACTCAACAAAGAGTCTTTCCAAGCTTGTTCTCATGGATATAAAGCTTGGACATGTATTTATTAGTAGTAAAAAAATCAGCTCATTTACTGGAGCTCTAATGGGGATATACAATTTTTTCTCCATTTCCTTACTTATGGGCCACCCTATATATATATATTTGATATAAAGAATTATTAGCGAATTCATAGGTTATTTTGTATGTAATATTGATATGTCTGAGCATGGACAAGAATATAAAATAATTTTAACCAACTTGAAGTCCTCAATAGAATATTATATAATCTTTGTTTATTTTTGTTCATGAACAAAGTTAATCATATGACATTATGATCTTTCATCTCAGCTTTTCATATAATAAAAGAGACTTATATAGGTGGACACTTTTTTTTCAACGTTCAACATTATTTTGTGCGACACAAATATTTCTATGTTAAGATGACTAAATTCACACGAGATCATCTGTTCTTGATAAAAATCATAAATAATTGAAAAATAAAGTTTAATGAGAGAAGGATAATCTTCATAAATATATGTTTCCGAACATTATTACTTGATCAAGTTTACATAAATCCTTATTGTTTCAAAGTAGATTTTCATAACAAAAAAAAAATTTGAAAATTTTCTATCGATTCTTTAGAAGAAAAATAATGTCGTACATGACACTATTTGTATTAAAAAATTACTTTATATGTATGATATAAAATAATATTTAAATACATATCTTCAGCAAGTATTCAACATATTTGATATTCTTGTAGAAAGTTTTTGTTTCAATTTTTCGATCGACATTAGGAGAAATATAATGTACTATACACTATTATTTTCATGTAGTTCAGTGGCGTACGCAGAAATTTTTCAAGGGGGGGCCCAACTTCGTAGGGGGGCCGGCCATGGCACAAAAAATTTTTTATCACGTGAAAATATTTTTTCCTGTACCCCCCTCCAGGACTTTTTCGTCTCAAGGGGGGGCCCGGGCCCCCTCGCCCCCCCTGCGTACGCCACTGATGTAGTTTAACTTAAACTCATTGCTATTTTTTTCTGCTGTTGTGCAGAGAGAAAAGAAGATTTTTTGACACGACCTACTATAAAGTACACATTTTTCGACGTGTCGATTTTCTTTCGCCGGCGAGAGAAAGACAAAAAAACCGTATGGTTGTTTTTTTCTCCTTTCATTTCTTTTCTTGCTCCTCGAGTATCTTATCCGTCTGAAGGTAAGTTTCTTGAAGTTAAAAATTAAATGTAGAACAACCATTTGAAGTATGATTTTTATTGGGAATAAGACAGACACATAGTAAAAAAAGTATGATGATGAGTTGAAGTGTTTCAGTTGAAACTGCTGCAAAAGTCGAGCAAAAATTAGATTGATTTGAATTACACATGAGTCAATAGCGCTTATGACACTTATTACGTATATATATATATATATATAGTTTTTAACTTTTTAGAATTTTTTTTAGTGAAAAAATTAAAGAAACAAAACTTATTCTAATTTACGTTGAGTATTCTTAGTTAAAATTATTGTATCCACATGAGTTTGGCAACATTTGATTGTCGAAATCCAATTAGACTTGTTTTCACAAGATTCACTTGTAATCAGACTGATACTTTTGCTTTCTTTTTTTTTTTTGTTACATGGAATTTAAATCATACGATCAATAGGAAAAAAGTTATGCATCGTTAGCATTATTGAAAAAAACACATTGTTCGTATCAATGACAAGATAGAATCATATAATGAAAATTTAACTGCAAAAAAAAGGAATCAGAATAATAAAAAAAAACTGCATCAAATGACCTGTTTTTATTTTTGTCAAAAAAATATTTCCTGTCACAATCTAATCTATACGTGTCTCAGTGCAAAGTTAAGTAAACGCTAGCTAAGGTGGAATGTCGATTACATTTTAAGAGAATATTTCTTCTGTCAAGAATCAGATTATTGAGTACGATTTTTTTTAACCTGATGCTGAATATTGTATTTACTTAATAAAAAGGCAAATTTTTTGCAGTAAAAACTTCAAAATAGGATTCTATTTTGCAATTGATGTAGAAAAAAAATATTTTCTCAACAATGTTAAGAATAGGTAAATATTTTTTTCTTCTATTGATTTGATTGTTCGAATGCTATGGGAACAACAGTTTGAAGTCTTACTGCAAAAAAAGAGATAGATTTGCAAGATAAAGGTTTTAGTCTGATAAAAAATGAATCTTGTGAAAAAAAAGTCAAAGTGTACTACGACTATCAAATGTTACCAAACTCATGTAGATACAACAATTTTAGCCAAAAATACTTAGCATAAATTAGAATAAGTATTGTTTTTTCTTAAATTTTTTTTGCTTAATATAAGATCTAAAAAAAATATTCATAATCAGTGTCGTGAGCTCAATGCACTCATGTATAATTCAAGTCAATCTAAGTTTTGCTCGACTTTTGTATTAGTCGTACTGTACAATATTTCATAATCATCATTTGAATATTTTTCATTCATTTTCTAGATTAAAATCAATTTAAAAAAAAAACATGTTCTCATTATGAAAAGATCATCGTCAAATAAATCAATTGATAAAAAACGACAGTCAACAGTAGTATCAACTGAATGTAAAATTTGTGGAGATTCAGCTGTACATTCATTTTTTGGTGTTGTATCATGTAATTCATGTAAAGTATTTTTTAAACGAAATGCTCAACAAAGACAGGTCAATGGAAAATAATCAATTTGATTTCGATTATATTCATTGTTTGTTTTTCTTCAGAAATTATTGAAATGTTATTGGAATGGTGATTGTGAAATAAATATCAATACTCGTCATGTATGTGCTTCTTGTCGACTTTGTAAATGTTTTATGAATGGTATGCAAGCTGAAATGATTCGAGGATCTTATTCAAAAAGATATATAATACGGAAAAAAACAAATGATATGGTTAATCCAACACAAACAACAACATCAACAGTTGTAGCTAGATTAAATCAACTTGAACAGGTGAGATTATATCTGATTGTTTTATTTTAAAAATAGTTTCACAATCAGTTTAATTTAAAAGTTTGAAAAATTGGATTTATTATTTTCTTTAAAAATAAAAACTTACAACTATTTTTCTTTCAAATTTAATTCTAAAGAAAAACTTTTGAAATTTTTACAACGGATAGATCTGATGAAATCAAAAAAAAACAACAAATCCACTGTTCATTTTTTATGTGCATTCTTATTTTGTATGGAACTCATAATAAAAAAGAAATGAGTTTAAGGTTGAATGTGAGTTTTGGAGGTTTCTTTTTTCGTTACAAGCATGACCTCTTTCAGGTGTCCAGTCGCCTACATATTGGAATGATTGACAGTAGATTTTCTAATCTTGGTGAAATTTAACTCACATTCACATGTTTTATTTGTAGCGAGTGAAAAAGTTATATACAGGATGTTGAACACGAAGGAAATATTCATGAGTAAAAACATCAACAATCATATAGTGAACGAAGAGAACTGTTATGATTGCATATGGATAAAATGTAAATTATGATATGAATCCCTTTCTTTTTCGTTATTGAAATGTTCACAAATCATTTTTTGTTTTTTTTCTTTTTATTCATATTTAGTTTCCAACTTTGAATCTTTTACAATCAGATCAATCAACATTAACTGTCGATCAATGGAATCTTCTCTCAAATTTATCACATTGTTATAATGAACATAGTGGATTATCAATTGGTGAAAATTTTATGTATCAACAAAATAAATTACCTCTTAAATTACGTTTTAAAAGTGCACCAGTAATAGAATTTTTTCGAATGGAATTAGATCAAACTCAATTATTATATAAAAACAATCGAGATTTTGTGGATTTATCTGAAGATGATCGTTCTATTTTACTTCATTATTCATTTAAATATACAGCAACTATTTCTGCAAATTTCATTTATCATCAAATTGGATTATGTAATTATCCTGCTTTTTATGATACTGTTGCATTAGTTAGTAATCCAGATGTAGCAATTGCTACTAAACGTATACAAAGTCTACTTAATTTTGATATAATAACTATGAAATTATTTCTTGCTATTCTTTCTTTCTCAACAATCAGTTATATAACTGATACAAGTACTTCTTCAAAAAATTACACAAATATGAAACAAATTTTAAATATTCAAGATAGATATATTGAATTAACATGGAAATATTTACTCTATAAAAATACATATGGGGAAGTTATTAAATATTTTTCTGATTTGGTTCGATATTTCTTTGCTATTCATGATGCTTTAATTAAAGCACGGACTGTTCAATGGTTGGCAGATGAAATAGATTCTCTTGTGAAACAGACTAAACGAACTTTAATATCCGATAAATAAGTGTTTTCTTTTTGTATTATATCAATTGTATCTATATGACTTTGAATTTTTATGTTGTAGTTTTTTGTTTGAATGTTAGACACTAAGAAAGAAAAGATAGATTTTAATCGAAAAATCTTTTGACACTCGATTATTGTATATTAAAATTGGTGAAAAATACGTTTTATAGTTATTGTAACTAAAAATCTGAATAAAATAAGGATTAAACTCAAATTTTTTGGCATTTTGTTTGTTTTTAGATGAGTACTAAGGGCATGTTCTAGTATGTAGGTTCGATTTTGCTCGTATCATTGAGACTTTCACTTTGATTTTTCAGAAAGATATGAATGGGTAGTTGAAAAGACTTGTTTAAATATTCTCAAACTAGCATGTGAAACGAAGTCACTATAATCAGATTTGAATCAATTTATTTCGAAGTTATCATAGAATTTCCATACAGATAAATTATTTTCGTTTCAATTTGATTGAAAAATCAATGTCATGTATTTAAATTTCGGTTAAAATCAACAAATATGTACTTTACTATTATATATAATTCATCGAAATCAATTATTTACTAAATTGAAATAAAACTATACATAGAAATTGTTAAAAATCAATTTTAATCTTAAATAAATAGATAAGTTGGTATCATAATATCGAACGAAAAAACATCAAACTAGAATTATCGATTATTTTTTTGTTTATGAAATAGTTCGAGAATTTTTTACAATAAAAGAAGAAACAGAACAATGAATATGAGAGAAAATCATCTTGAAGAATGAAGATGAGTACGAACTGTCAAAATCGATTTGAACTTCCGTTAAAGAAGTGTCATCAAATGACTTGTACATCAATAAATAACAAAGTTCTTTTCTAAGATTGGCTACTTGTACTGATCCTCACCTACTACTATCAAATCGACTTATAAGTGTTGATGAAGATTGATAATGAACATGTTCTTAGAAGTGTACTCGTTCATATTTTATTTGAGATAAAGACATACTCTAAATGTTGATTTTTGTATCCACAATAAAGTTTTATAATTTTAGACTTAAAGATTCTTTGCTATCAATTTCATGAGACATAACTGTTTCGTTTGACCTATCGAATCTAAATTTAAATTATTTTGATTACACAATTAACTAATATTGACTTTGTCTAAGAACTGTTTGTATATTGTTTTCTATTGATATTACATGTATGCAAACGGTTTCATATAACATTTCGACATGTTCAAATGAATGTGTCAGAGGAAATAATGTCGAAGATAGACATAGGATTTTTCTTATTTTTTTTTTTCGGAAATTTTTATTCATAAATTGCTCAAGAAACTAATCGAAATTTTGAATGATCTTCATCAATACTTGTTGTAACTTTCAAACATTTGACTGACTTCCATATACAATTACTTCGTTTGGTATCACATTCATTTTTGCCGATATGTCATCAGAGAATCGATGATGAAGTTTATCTATATTTTCTATTCATTACAATCTCTTGATGTATTAATTTACTATTCGAGCAACATGTGTCAAAGGTTCGGAATCAATCGAACAAGATGCACAGATATCAATTCAAAAACCATTCATCTACTGTGGAAAGACATCTAACATGCGAGATCTACTATCAACAAAAGAACAATCAAAGAAGACTCATCATATTGATTGGGTGTGAGTTACAATTGAGGTGAAGAGAAGACCAAGAGTCAGATCCACACACTTCAAGAAATAGAATACATGCTCATCATTTCATCTGTAACGATAATGTTTAATCATACCGACAGGCTAAGAAAAAAAAGAAAAAAAACTAAACTCTACGATGTTTTATTTAAAAAAAAACAATTCAAATTATAGAATAAAAATGAACTATGTACGTTTGAGTATATTCAACTGTCGAGGATTAATTGGTCCACCGATCCACATGTTGTCTGTATTTACATTTTCCACAGTTTTGACAGCTGTTTTCAAGTAAAGTCCATTTTTGATGCCGTAAACAGTTTCTGCATCTCTCAATGCACGTATAACTTTTACCAGGTGAGAATCTTCGGCTAATTTTGTGTTCACTGATCGTTCGATAACATAATTCCAATTCTGTGTGTTATCATCAATTTTATAATCGTAGATGAGTTGTTTATTAATCTCAGGTCGAAGTTGCGATATATAGAGCATACTAGCAATGTAGAAGAATTGCCAAAGAATATGTTCGACAAGTTGTCGATCATTTATATGTGGATATATCATACGAATAGCATGCATTGATGTAACCAAATGAAGAAGAAAAAAATCAAAGTCAATTTGATCATGTTTATGTGTAGCACCATAAAGATAAACACTCAAATCGAATAGATCTTCAATTGTTTTTTCAAGATTGTTTACATTAATTTGCCATTGATCGAAATAAGATAGAACAATATCAATCGATTGTTTTACACTCGGTTCTAGATTGTCAACACCTGGTGCGTCAAATAGTGGCAATCGATTATCTGAACGAAGATCTTTGAAGATTTCCAGAATTGATTTCGAGCCAGCTTTTGGTGCTTTCAATTTATCGATAAATTCATGATGATAGTTGTAGCACACTGCAGTTAGTGTCAATGCTTCAGAAGCTACTATTCGACTATTCAATTCGAATACATAGCCAATATGAATAAGAGGATGAGCTAAACCACTGACTACGCTGTTGATCATCGGCTCTGATTTATTGTCTAGTAATAATTCGAAGAACTTTTGCTGCCAATTGTTTCCACTAGCTGTCAATTCTTGATCAAAGAAATCTCGATATGCTTTGCAGAAACGTTCATCACCGAGTGATTGTCGCCAATTGACTCTAGTGATTTCGTGTGGTGAAGCTTCGTACGGAGAGACATCTTTACACATAAGTTTGTAAAGTTGTTCGAGTCTATCATCAGTAGCACCCAAAAAATAGAGAGATGCTAAATGATGTGCAATATGAGTGTGAAAACCACGATGATCAAGAACTTGATAATGGGCATATGCATCTGCCAACAGCTTGTCAAGTACAGTGCGACTCATCGAAGGTAAATGAATGTAGAAAGTAACGTTTGTCGACTGTTAAATTTGTGATGTATGTATATAAGGATGTGCAATATTTTGCATCGTCATCTACACTAAGCCTTTTTTTTTGCTCGTTCTCTCCACATAACATTTTTATGTTGTGTAGATGAAGAAAAGAAATAAAACACTGCCGTCTTTTTCTTTTCTCTAATTCTTCTCTTCTGATGTGCTTATGCTGACACTAGTTGCTCATTTTCTAGTGAGTAATTGATTCGATAAAAAAGTGTGTGAGTGAACTTCCAATCAGAACTAAACACAGATATCGTGCTGATATTTAATTAGAGTATATTAACTGAACTTTAGAGTATTACAATAATAAAATTTGATATACTGTATACCTGATTCTGTAGGTTTTTTCAATCAAAAGTGAGCTTCACACGAAAGATGGCATTATAGTGCTGCCATGACAGTTACGATCGTGACTGTGACGTATGAAAGTACTATTTATTGTAATACTGAGACGTCTTTTCGTCAATGATTGATGAGACGAGAGGCATTCGAATATAATAGATTCGAACACTTGAAGTAAGGAAGTACTATAATGAGATTCAAGTTTTCTTGTTCCTACTCATCGTCGTTTTTAGTAATTGGTTTTTTCGTTGACAAATTATTGAGCAGTGTACGTATGTCAGATAAAATATAATCGGTGTGATGCTCGCATCAAAAGCAAATTCATTAAAAATGTTGCTATTCTATGATATTGTTTGGCATACTCTCACTTGTTTTATGATTATCTTTGAAGCTCGTGCAATATTGATTCTTTTTCTCTTACACAGTTACAAGTGATTCATTTTCTTATCCTGTATAACTCTAAGCAAATAACAAGGTCATGTACACATGTACGCTGTGTTTATTGAGACTTCATATCGCATTCTACGACATTTTGTTGTTATTATATAGAACGTCGATATGCACCGAACACACTTCATGTAATAATATAGATTAATCATTATAGATATTCAATAGGATTGTTGTGTTATTAGTCGACGACAATGTATTGGAGTCTTGTCTTGATTTTCATTTTCTATATTACATATCGAATATATCGACATTTTTTCCCAACACCAAATATTAATCCTCGTGGTAAATATGTGTTAATTAGTGGTTGCGATACTGGATTCGGCTACCAATTGGCTATTGAACTAGACAAAGATGGTTTTCACGTTCTTGCTGGTGTTTATAATCCAAATAACCAAGATTCATTAAGTCGTCAACTGTCGTCACGAGCAACCGTATTTTCTCTTGATATTACTAAGCAGGAAGATATTGACAAGGTCTTTGCTCTTGTTCAGAGTAAAACTAATGTTCTCCATGCTCTCGTTAACAATGCAGGTGTGGGTAAAACTGGATTTATCGATTGGATATCTATGGACTTTTTACGTAACATTATGGAAGTGAACTTTTTCGGACATGTTATGATGACGAAAAAATTTTTACCTTTACTGATTTCCAAGCAAGATTCACGTGTGGTGAATGTTTCTTCGGTCGCCGGATATTTTGCTGGACCAAATATGTCGGCGTATGCTGCTTCAAAATTTGCTCTCGAATCTTTTTCGGATTGTCTCCGTCGTGAGATGTATCCTTGGCATTTACGTGTCAGTATCATTGAACCTGGTTGCATGCGAACGCCGATTATCGAAGATGTTGACAAGGCTATAATCGACCTCTGGAACAAGGTGCCAGTCGATGTCAAAGATCGTTGGGGAGAAGAATTTTGGAAGGATCAGCTCGAACAGGCTAAAGCCAATATTTTTATTCAACATGCTGAAGATCCGAACAAAGTAGTGCGCGCCCTTCGACATGCTGTTCTGAACACGGCACCACACATCCGTTATCGACCTGGTTGGCAGTCAAGTTTGGTACTCTTTCCTCTCTCTCGAGCTCCTACTACCTTAATAGATTGGTTCTTGCAAAAAACAAGTCCTAGTCGAATTCTTCCTGCTGGACTTGAGAAACAAATAAAAGAATAAATCGTTTCTACTGATACTGAATGTATAGTTTTTGTTTGTGAAGAAACATCCGCTAGTGTTTGATACTGATAGAGCTGATTTTATTATATTTTTCGACCTCTTCTGAGATACTCTCGAAAAAAACCATTTGAAGGAGTTTCGTTTTGGATCTTTGTGCATAGATAAATTTCATGCTTCTTAGAATGTCATAAGATTTTTAGCGAGAAAAGTTGTTTTCTTTTCAAGATAATGACTTTGCACATCATTTTCGCTGAAAATTTTAGAACATTCTAAGAATCATGAGATCCAATCATCAGTAAAGTTTCAGGACGGAATCTCTTCAAACGATTTTTCTCGAGACTATCGTCGAAAAGGTCAAACGTCTGATAAAGCGGTCATAACTGAGGCTCAAGGAGACGATATCTTTTAGACTTCTGCTAGTTTCAAAGCGGATCTACTTGTATGAATAATATTTGTTCAATCAGTATGGAACATTTGTAGATGCTCCAGTGTTATTTAGTCTATAAATCGCAATTACAGGTTGTGGAACACACATTAGAAGAAAAACTCATAACCACTGTTACCTTTTCTTACAGACATACTCATGACAAAAGTATTGAAGTGTTCACCGATTATACTTGATAGTATGTCTGGACACTATTATTGACTGCGCTAAAAAGATATCATATTTATACATCTTACTGTGGGCAGCGCTCACAGGATGAAATGCTAGAGTTTTGACCGTAGATTCAGAATACCATTATCATTATTACAGTAATGAAATGGGCGCCTCATTTCTCATGAGAATGTAACTCGTGTAGCCTCTTGCATTATCAGTGTACTTTTCAACTACGTCGTTAACATGTAGATTCAGCATGAAATAGTAATTTTTTTATTGCATTATTCTTCAGTGGAAAGAAGAATGTTAGATCTCTAATGACGATCCCTCATCCGACAACGATCAAAATTTAGAATAATTAGAATTTCGAAGAATAAAACAAATGAAATACAAAAAAAAAGAACATAATTCGACCTAGAGAATAACCCCGAACAGACATGATAGCAAATTCTTTTCTCACAATGTAAATGTGCGAGTATCAATCATGCAAAAGAACTCGTCGAAATGTCTAGGAAACAAAACCATATATACTTGACTTAGGTAACGGTGCAAGAAGTTAACCTCTACTTCGCAGACAACAGTATTAATATTATGAGGCAAGCATACGACGACCTAAACTATTTTTTTTTTCAAAATAATAGAAGAATGAGTCTCTGTATCTGTTTGAGTCGATGTTCTTTACCAATGAAAAGAAAAACTGTTGAAACTGAATTTCGATCTGTTGAAATCTACATCATCTAGACAAATGAGATTTTTTATTCTGACATCATTTGTAAGTGCATTAGAAAAAAAGTTTTTTAAATATTAATTAAAAATAAACTGAATTATTGGCTAATAGAAATTGTTGAGCTATCACAAATATGTTGGTAGTTAACAGTCCATTGGAAATTAGTCGATTTATTTATTTCTCTAGCTGTTTCTTTGAATAGAATGAATGCCTTGATTGTCGATGACAAAAAGTCAGTCATTTTCGATTTCGTGTACACCATCGAATGGTTCTTTGAGTTTTATATGTTGACCATTAGCTTGAGTGATTTCTATGGTTTCGATTGGTGCATACAGTTGATATTCATTCGTTTTGACAAGTCTAGACTCAGCTCAATGTGTTTTACCTTGAGATAAGTTTATATTATTTTGCTGAACAATGTTACTCTCGTCTTCGTCTGGATATTTCTTATAAAGTATATTAACATCAACATCTCCATCGGAATCATTCCGCATTGTACAACTTCTAACACTGCGTAGAACTGCACAACCGCATTCATGCGTTATGAATGTACAATGTTATTTTGTGGTTGCCTGTACAAAGAAGTAATTGGTAAATGCAAATGAGCGATAGATAGGAATGTCTTATTATCGAACGATACAAGTACATATGAAAAAAAAACAAAATACTTCGAGTGTAATAATTTGTTGAAAAAGAATTAGAAAGGTATATAAACCAATTTTCCTCTTCTATACTAATGTTAACAAATTGAAATGATACGATAAAAATTTTTATTCTGGCACTCGCACTGCATTTTTTGTTAACATTAGTATAGAAAGAAAAGAAAATAGTTTACATACCATTCTAACTCTTTTTCAGTAGATAGCCATGCTTGTCATGTTTTGTGTTTTTTTCGTATAGCCTACGTTTTTCGATCTCAAGGCATTCCTGCCAATCACTACTTTGTAAAAACAAACGACAATAATATCATATACGATTAATGCGCTAATGTTGTTGTGCAGCTCCATGCCGATATTCAGACGACAAAGGCAGCAATACTGATCATCATCATAATGTGAATTTATCTCAAGGATAAACACATTGAGTCAAAACCAGACTTATCACTATGGGAGGATGCCAAATGTATGTTCCAAGCGAAACTGTTAAAATCATTTAAGCTAATGATCAAAACATGAAAAGCAAGAAACCATTCGATTGTATACATGAAATCGAAAATGTCTGGCTATTAGTTAATAGTCGAGTTTATCTTCAGTGAACTTTCTTAACAATGTCTTTCTAGTGTGCTAATAAATGTTTTCAGAATAAAAAATCTCATTCGTCTGTAATAAAGCTAGTCGCTTTACTAATTATCTGGCATACAGCGAAGATTGATTAACCTTAGTGATATGAAGGAACTATTGACGAAATAATTATATTTGTTATTCATAGTTTTTCTATTGTCCCTTGAAGAAGTTATTCATTCGTCAACAATGTATTCATTTTGATTTTGATTTTTCTGAAAAAATGTTGATCGAAAGACATTATTTAGATATTATTGTGCTTCGAAATAGTGAACCATAATTTGTTGTCGTCTTTCGCATATGCATTACGTCAACCTTAGTTGTTACGACCATCCCTCCCTTCTAAAATCGATCTTGATATGAGTACTTTCAAATCGTATCACATTTTCAGACTATATTCGGGGTATAGTGGAGAAGGCCTGTTAAAATTTTCCGCGCTATATCATGACGTTTTCGAAAGATATTCAATAAAGAACTATATATATTAAATTTCTTTTTGTTTGAATGAGCATGTCAAGATACAGTGTATGACAGAGTTCTTTTTCTTAAATCTTTGTTTGTTAAGCGAAGAAAAAGAATGAAAAGTTTACCATCTCGAAAAATTCTACTCCAATTATAAAAGTACTCTTTTAATATAATAATTTAGTTGTTTCTGTCGCGAACAAACGATCAGAGTGGGTATGTTTTTGTGACATCATATATATTCGGATTTGACACTGGTTTTTTTTGTTATCTTTGGCATCGTATTTATAAAAAAATCTGCACTAACGAATTTTGGCCTAAAACTTTGTCCATGAACAGCTCTTGAAGTTATTAGAATCTTCTAAAAATTTGAGATTCAAAGAATGGTCCTTTCTCGAAGTGTCAAATCCACAAAAAAAAACATGATATTTCGAGAATTTTGCTGATATTGTTAGAAGATGCCATTGACTCAAATGGCTCGTTTATTTAAGAAAACATTTCCTTGATATTTATTTTATTTATAAAAACTATATTCTACCCAATAATCTCGATGATCATCATCTGTTTCATCATGCCAATAAGACGATCAAAAAAGTGATTGAACTTTAGATTTTTAAATACTACGAAATTCAAACACACTGTATTATATTATGAAAACAACAGCAAACAAAACTGATATGTTTACGATATAATTGAAAATAAATAAAACAATTAAATTGGACACATAGGTGGATTGACAAAACCAAATACATTTAATTCAATTAATAATGAAAAAATAACGAATATTCCATAGACAGCAAGAAAAAATATACCAAGAAATGGATCTAAATACCATTTTCTACCATGAAAACTCATCACCTATAATAAAACATAAGAAAAACGAACATTAACATTCTAAAAAATTTTCAATTGTTTTTTTCTCTTACTGTTATAATAACAATACCAAGTAATAATATTGAATCATACAAAAGTCCATTGGAATTAATATGTACTGGTTCACCACTAATTAATGTTTTAAAAAACCATGGTAAAGCTAATCCAACAAGTAAATCAAATACATTTGAACCAAATGTATTCGATACACCCATATCAACAAGACCTAAAAAATCAAAAGTTTTTCGGTACTAGAGACAATTCATCACATGACAAATTAATCTTAAACTATTCTGAAGAAACATCGAAAGTAGTTGGATGAAAGTGTATGTGTCAGTAACTGACATGGGTCAAAGTTTTTTTTTTCATTCGATTCAAGTCAAACTTTAATAGTGTTTGTATTACAATATTCGTATTATTTCATTTAAATTGAATTTATTACCTTGACGAACAACTAAAACACTACTAAGTGCATCTGGAACACTACTACCCGCTGCAAGAAATGTTATTCCCATAACACTATCCGGTATACCAAATGTAAAACCAATTATTGTTACCATCCAAACCATAATATAAGTTAATACACATAACCAAACAATAGTCATTATGAATGTTAATGGATACCATTTTAAATATCTATTATCGATTTATTTTAAATTGATATTAAATAATTAAAATCTATTTTTTTTTACCGTGGATTTCGACAATCAGGAATTGTATAATAAAAAAGTATTTTAATTGGTAGAATAAATGCCCATTTAATAAATCCAAGAAGATCATAATTATAATTAGGAATATTTTTCCATTCATCATAAATTTCTTCTATTGCTAATAAACTAAAAATTGAACAGAAAATAAAATTTCTTTTTTTGATTGAAAATATTACACAATATGAATACCTTGGTGTTCGACCTTGATAATATGAAAATCGTCGTTCATTGATCGGTTTATCTGGACGAATAACACCTTGTCCTTGTCGTAATTTTATCTATAAAACAAAAAGTAAAACTCAATAAAAAATTTTTTTTTTATCTTATTGAATTTTACTTGAATGATAACAAATCGAACAGCCATTTTAAATCTTGTACGACATCGAAATTTTTTTGACATCATAATTTTTAATGCTGCTGTTTCAAAATCAAATGATATATGTGACATTGCAATAAGATCATCAATTGGAATTATTGATGAAATATTTTCTTCATCAAAACGCTCTATAAAATTCAAAAATAAAATATTTATAAATTTTGTTTTTGAAAAAAAAAACATAAAAATTTTATCTAACGATAAGTATTAGTCATTCCATAAGATTTTTGTGTTTGTGCATAATTCATAATTGGTTCATCGAGAGCATTAAATGATGCAAATATTTGCCAACGTTGAACAATAAAATGTTGTAAATTTTGATTATTACTATTAGAAAAAGAAAATATATATCAAAAAGAAAAATATTCTTTGATTTTTGTTTTTCGTTTTACCACATAATAATAATATATCCAACATACATTAAAAGAAGAAATACTGATTCAAATAAGGTTATTCGACCATCCGATAAACACTGTTTATTAGAAGAAGAAAAAAAAATATACATGTATTTTTATTTTTGTTTCAAATCATACTTACAATAATTAAAATTATGATTGACAATGAATAATACACTGAATCTCGACATAATGGCCTATATAAAAAGAAATATATATTACAGACTAAAAATAAAAATTTCAATATCAAATCTCCCTTCGGCTGGGTATATGCAAATCACATGAAAATTTTAGGATATATTGAGACTATAGTGAAGAGGCGATGAAAAAAAAGATTTTAGCCGTATATCACAACATGTTCGAGAAATATTTATGAAATAAGGGTAAAAGAAACCTTTATAAGCCTTCAGGCTATAAATTTTATTTGTTTTTAATTGAAAGATTGTACCTGCAGAATTCTTTTTTGTAATTCGAACTTTTTATGCCCAAGAAAAAGAATAGCAAGTTTAATGAATCGAAAAAAAACGCTTAACAAAATGGTTATCATATATTAATAAAAAAAATTTAATTCAGAAAACCGGCTCCGTCAGGTCAGACTTGGAACCGGTCAGATTCTTTTAGACCAGACCGGACCGGACGGTCCAAATTCTTGATTTAATCGGCAAAAAACCGGTGCATTTCATGCATCAATTAACCAATCAGTATTTTCGAAAAACAGTCTATTACTTCAGTTTGACGAAGATATACGATGTCAAACTCATAATTCTTGAAGTTTCTAATAGTAACAGCTCGTATTATAGTTTGCCACGTTTCATGTGCTAACATTAAGAAGAAACGACCATTTCTTTCAAAAATGTTTGACTTAGAACTCAAGCAACTAATATTGAACAACATCTAACTATGTTTTGACTGACTTTTTTCTATAACGATATGAATTCTTTAGAATTGATAAATTTAATCTATTTTTATTTGAAATAATTATTTAAACACAGCTGAAAGGCATTTCAATCCGCAAGAAAAGGATGCTACTGCAGACAGAAAGATAAGATGAGCTAAAACGTATGGCTTTCATATTAGACTTTCTATTTAAGGTTTCTTAATATCTAAGTATTTTCACAATTACATGGTGGCAGTACTCCACAAGATCTTGACAACGAAACTTAATCTTTTCTTATATTTTGTTATGAAAGCATGAACTGAAAACTACTAGTTATTGGAATTCTATGAGAGTGGAGTAAAATTAGTCCAGAAAAGTGAACTCAAAATTTCGAGGTGAAAAATCTATAGTTTAGACCGATATTAGCTTCTAATATCTGGCTTATTTTTCGTGAACATAAACAAATTCATTCAACATGCTCCGAGGATGGGAAAGTGTTAGCCAATATTTAGAGCTGGGATTTCGACAATGATTGAAAATTTATCAGTTAGAAACTTCCAAGCTCATATCCCTTGATCATTGAAATCATAGAAACCGTTAAAAACGAGCAAAATATGCAAGTTGTAGTGCCCCAAAAATTTTTAAAAGTTAAAAAAAAACCGGTAAAAACCGACCGGTTTTAAAAGTTCGACCGGACCGGCAACCGGCAAACCGGCCGGTCCGGCTCCAAGTATGCATCAGGTACTATAGGCTCACGTGCATTTTCGAACAAAAAAAACCAATTGACTACATTGCCGCTTCTTCGAGAACTCGGGGAAGCGTATTCAAAAGAAAAGCATTTTCTTAAGCAAAAATCATCGAAATTCTTTGCATAAATATGACATGCAAAATAAAAAAGATCACATTGTTTCTGAAAAGATCCAACCTGAAGTTATTCCTTCCATGTCTGATTAACTCGTTAAAATTCTATAATTCATTTAGCTATACAGCCATCGAATATTACATAGCACCAACGATGTTTTATCAAATGTGAGCCGAAAAAATTAACTTTATATTCAATATCTCAATAAATATAATACATGTCTAGATTTGTATCATTTGTTTTGAACTATTGAGACAAAAACACATGAAATAATTACCAAAATTGGGATAATATCGTTTAGTAGTACTATAGGTTTATTACTCTCTGTTCGAATTGTGCTATCAAACTTTTCTCAAAAAAAAAAATAATATATATTCAGAATTTTTACTGAATACATATTTAACATATAACATCTATACATACCACCAAGTTAATCGAATAGCCTAAATAGAGAAATTTCATTATTTTATCTCTATTTAATTCTCAAACTTACTCTATTAACAAATAATCCACAAATTCCAATGACACAGACAACATTAAATACAGCCGAACCAACAATTGTTCCTACACCTACATCACCTTTAGCCACAAATATTCCTAATTTTAAAACTTATAATGAAAAAACAAAAAAAAAGAATTCTTCAATTGAATTTACATACCAACAAGAGCAGTAAAAAGTTCCGGTGATGATGATCCACCAGCCATAAATGTTGCACCAGCAACATCTTCATCAAGATTTAATTTCTATAATAAATATATATATATGTATATAACAGATTATTCAAAAGTAATTTGACAAATTATTCGTTTCTTTTCATGAAGCCTGCAAAAATTTATTCAATTTGGATTAGCATCAGTGCACAAGTGAGTTCGATCATTCCTGAATGAATATTTTTAAACTATTGTTTCTTATATCACTTTATAAAGAACAATATCATCTTTTATTTTTATTCGAAAAATCAGTAATATAACATAAACAGTAAAGAAGACTATGGTTACAAATAAAAATTTCAATTTTCTATGTCCAACCTTAATGTTTTTCTTTCGAAAACGTCCACTTACAACTTCTGAACTAAAACTCTGAGAGGAATATTAAATCAATCTACCAATAGTAAAACATATTTTTGATGGATATTTTCATGAATAGTCAACCATAGAAAACACAACATTCTCAGAAGATTTTCTCGTTCATAGACCTTTGCAGAGCTCGTTACTCTGATCTTTCTAATTAAAAAAAATAAAACATATTCAAATTTCTTTAAAAAACTAAAAAATGAACGAAAATTTTTTTTGCCATGACTCGTTCATATTATCATTAGAAATCAACATTAACAATAAACCAAGAAAAAAATATACATACCGCACAAAGTTTGTCAAGTGCCGCAATAAAATAATCATCAACAAGAATAGCAATAGCAATAAAAATATAAATACAAGCAAATAAATGGAATACTATAGCTCCCTTGAAATAATATATTCTAATATTGATGAAATCATAATAATCATTTACTTACGTGACGTCGTTGAGATTGTGTGAAAAGATCTTCAGGGAATTCATCAATAGCTTTCATTAAGAAGAGAAAAAAAAACACGAAATAAATTAAAATTAATTTATTATATGTTACTTAGCACATCATACAATACTTACCAGGTTCAGTACAATTTTTAAGTTGTCCTGGTTTCCAACTAATTGTATTTGATTCAACAGTACTTATAGAAATTGTTGATAATTTTTCATCATCAATGGATTCTAAATAAATGTCAATATATCACTCAAAAAAAAAAAAAAAAAGATACAAAATATAATTCTTATGAGAATAAGTTTCGTATGTTTTTAAAAAAATTATTTATATTTAATAAAGAAAAAATTTCTCTTCTAACCATTGTTAATAGTTGTTTTTTGTAGTCGATTTTTCCAATTTGATTTTGTATATGAAGCAGCATGACTAAGTCGAAATTGTTGTCCAATAATATGTGCCAAAGTAAGACTAACAAGAATTCGAATAAAAAATTTAACATTATGTCGATTGATAATATTATTTCTAATAAATCGTCTATGTATTAACGAAATCGATGAATTTTGAATCATAATCTTATTGACAATCACTTAATCTAATAAATATTGATTATATAGTTTTTTATTTTCTATAATATTATTCTTTATTTACTCATCATCATTTTCTATGTTTAAGAGTAGAAAAGAATCGGAAGCAAAAAAATTTTTAGTAAACTAAATGAGAAAGAAAGAAAAAGATAGAATTCTATAGATAGAGATAAAAAGAAAACCGTCACTACGACACAATTAATTATTGCAAATAAAGAGGACTAAAACTAAAAAACAACGCCTTTCACCGGAAACAAATAGAAAGACAATGAGAAAAAGACCGGAAAAATGTCAACGACATGATGATAGATATATACAAAAAAATTGAACTAGATAATGCAATAAGAAAAAGAATGTCGATAGTGATCGTCATATTGACTACAAATCATGAAGAAAAAAAGAAAACTGCTTCAACATTGAAGAAAGAAAGAAAAATGAGCCATATAAATATTTAGTTGTCGATGTATTGTCTTCTTCTATTCTTATTTGTCTTATTCAAAATTCTGTCAACTAAATTATGGTTTCTCTTCTGTTCAATTTCTAGCTAAACTAATTCCAGAAGAATGATCAACATATGCATACATTCAAGCAAAAATAAACTGATAATAGACATGCATGCATATATACATAAAAAAGACACAAGCAACCAGAAATGACTCGGATCATATGTCATCTATTAGCACATGAAAGAAACCATAGGTTTAGTCATTTAGAGAGCAAAAAACAAAGAAAAAAAATAATCATTATTGATCTAATCGAAAAAGAAATGTCATTATAGCATAGAAGTAATTAACAATGATATGAAAAGTATTTAATAATAGCAAACATTGAGTACGAGATTTTTTGAATGAATAAATAAAAATTTATGGTTACTATTTATAATAGTTTTTTTTTTTTTTTTCATTAAAAGTTTCATTCATTGGTGTTAATCCCAGTGGAAATAATCAAATTATCTATTCGTCATTCTGTAAAATCTGATAGCAATATAAGAAATAATTTAGTTATCCTTCTAATATTCCTCATATACTGTAGACAAATAAATAGAATTGTCTATTATACATAGAACTAATTACTAATATTTGTCAATTTTGCGATCGACGTCAATAATATTATAATTTGATTAATCAGCTGATTTATACAGAAAAAAAAATTCTAGAGAATAGAAACTATTCAACTAGATTGTTTACACTGATGGATGTACTTTGTAATATTTATTTTACAATCTGAATATTTACTTATAATAAATACAATAGAAATATTTCCTGTACAGTAAATTACGTAAACGATTGAGTATAAAATCAATGTTTTTTTTTTGTTTTGAATTATGATTATCAAAGCAAATGATTATGAAAATACGATCTATATACTTCATAATAAAACTGACAGTGACTTGAAATGGAAATGAAGTCAAAAGATAATGCTGATTTCCGTTTGTTTGCTTTTTTTTTCTCTATCTTCATTATTCAAAATTACTACAATCCTAAACGCATAAATGGAAATTTTTATGCAAAAAAGAAAAATACATATCTTATTTTGAATATATCTCTCCTCTTTAAAATAAAATAAATTGTTTTCCTTCTTCTTCTCTAATAAATCAATATCGATAATGAACCATAAATTTTTAAATTAAAAATGTATGCTCCAAGAATACTAAATGTACTGAGAACTCTTATAATACTTCTAGATAAAGTTATTAAAGTAATCCCTATAGGTTTAAAATGTGAAAGACAATGTAGTTACTGCTGCTAGTCACAAAAAAAATTGTTTTATTTGTTCTATTTTGGGACATATTACATTATCATCATTTTGCTTGAAGAAATGCAATAAGGAAATTTTTCATATATAATCTAAGATCATATATCAACATCTATCATGATCTGTCATGGAAGGAGAGAGATCTGAATTTTCCCTTCTATACTTCAGTATTTATTTTAGATCATGTTTCACAAAAAAAAAAGTTATTCAAAGTCTTAATTATGTCTCTCTCTCTCTTGTATGTAGAGAATATAAGAAGAATTTTTTTCGTAAACAGTAGCTTATTTTAATATTTAATTGTTCTATGAGCAAATTCTGTTATAGTACACTACATTTAGTTAAATCTATTATAATTATATTGTACACATTTCAGTGAAGTATTAATTCTTTCATAGAATATCTATCAAGAATAAATGTAATCATATCAACAATTTATAATTTTTAATCGAGATTTGAATTAGAAAAGTATGTCGACGCAATCGAATAATACTTTCATATGAGATAGACACTGAAATTAGAGTTACCAAATTAGATTCATTGATGTTTTTGATGTTTCGAATACATTTCATTCTATAACTTTGCAACTATTTTTCATAATTGAAAGAATATTCTAAAGACAGGCAAAACTAACATATGATCAAAATTATACAATGAAGAAGTAAAAGAAAATTTAAGAAATAAGTGAAATTTATAATTATCGACAAGGATATTTACATTTGACTATTAATATTTGCAATAGCATAAATATAAAATTGATGCGAAGTTAAAAAAACGAGCTCCCGCATTCTGTCTGATGATTATTGTTCTAGATTTCAGATATTTGTTAATCTTCAGTAAAAATTTTATCAGTGTTTATTAGAAATGAACACTGATAAATAAACAATAATTAACATATAATCTTATTCAAAAGCAATTGTTTCCTAAATTAATGTTCTTTTCTTTTCGTCTTTTTCAAGTTTTATAGTAATCAAAAAATAATACGAAAAACATACTGTGATTATTTTAGAAATCTTTCTCTCGTAAACACTTAAGAAAACTTGCTTGTGTATTTAATTCATGTTTTTCAAGTAAAATTTTCTCATATTGATAGAATATGACTCATTTTTTTTTAAACAAATATACTTAATATAAAATTAAAATAAAAGAACTGTTTTATTAAATTAATATTTTCAAGCAGAGAATATATCTAATTGTATTGATTTTTAATTTTATCACCATTTTCTTCTACAATCATTTCTTATAGATTCAATGAGTGAAAAAAAAAAGAATCATATAGATCAATATTTTCAACTTCATAATTTGTTATCACTTATGAAATTTTTACAAAAGGACATACGATAATTAGTATATTCACGTAATAATTATTAAAGTGTGTTTTATGTTTTTTTATTTTTTCA
Source organism: Rotaria sp. Silwood1 (assembly GCA_905250075.1). Classification (NCBI taxonomy): domain Eukaryota; kingdom Metazoa; phylum Rotifera; class Eurotatoria; order Philodinida; family Philodinidae; genus Rotaria; species Rotaria sp. Silwood1. The sequence continues at coordinate 257,700 of CAJNOP010000219.1, forward strand.
TGAAAATATTTTCTAACAATGTTAAAATGTTCTCTAAGAAAGTTGTAATTAAAAAAAAATAAATAAATAAAGATTATCACTGATAAGTTCACAAAAGAATGAATATTTAGACATTTCATTCATGCTTAAACTCTACCATGATTATTTTCTATTTGCATTTTACAATTTGTATTGCTGTTATGCCAAAAAAAAAGAATCTATCTTGATTAGTAACCGCATTAACTCGAAGTCTTATTATATGATTAATATTCGTGAATCGAAATGAGCTTATCTTATTCAATCAATCAAAGAAAAACAGATTTGTTTTTACAGTAATAGAGGAAAAAAAATAGAGCATTTATAGACTTTGCTCTATTCCTTAAATAAAAGAATTTTACTCCATTAAAAACAGTAGCAAACAAAAAATACTCAAACATGAATGTATAAAGAGTTTAATATTATTTTTGAAATCTTTTTCTTTTCTTTTTTTCAAACTCAATATTTCAATGACCCACTGAATTGAATGATCGTTTCACTTCGTTATTCATATAGTCATAGAGTAATAAATATAGAACACAGCACGTCATATCAGTGTTATAATTTAAATAATGTATTTAATCAATATCAGTATCAACATACATACTTTTATAATGAGATAGTAAGCGTATAATACATTGATTCAAAAGTATTAATAGCTATCGTTGCTATTGCAATAGCTCTAGTACTTGCTCTTACTGATACAGATCTTTTTTTGCAACAACTAGTAACATCTGCTCAATGTTCAAATCAATCTGATACATATGCTTATCATTTGATGTATTTGATCTCATTATTTCAGTTATATGCAATGCTCGTTATTGTATCGTATAGATGTTAGATTAACATGATATTCACTATAGTCAAGATGTAAACTTGAAAAATTTATCATTTTTTTCATATTTTAATAAGAAATAAACGTTTTTATTATGAAGAAGATGAATATATACAAAAGAATGTACTACTTAAAATGTTACATTTATATTGCAAAATAATAAAAATGAAATTATTTATAAGTAATTCTGAAAAAAAAAACATCATGACAAATGATAATCATAATTTTACATCAAAGATATATCTGCCATGGTTGAATGATTGCGTTATTCGGCAAATATTCTCAAGGTACTATGTTCAAACCTCGACAATTTACTAATTGCTGTTTATTTCGAATCACGCATCCATGTTGTGACATCTACCACCTACTCATGTAGTTTGCTAGTGTGCATAGAAGAAGTGTGAGTTGAGAAATTTGATTGTTTCTTTTTTTGTTAATGCAAAGAAATCAAAAGTATAATACGGATTGATATATTTGATCATCACTTTTCGAGGTTGTTTGTATCGCGTATCTAAAAAATAAAAGTGTATATTTATTTGACATGAATATAATTACCATCATATTAACAATATACGTCATATATAATTCGATTTATTCTATTGAAATATTTCTTGAAACAATTTCAAATAAAATACAATGTAAATAGTATAATCTATATCGATATTTTGAGAAATATTTCAGACGCTACACTGTCTATCTATTCTTGCTTCTCAATGTCTAGTGCTCGTTTTTTTTTTATTACTGGAAAACCTTTCGTAATATAGGTTATTCTTGATAACGTATTGATATTAATGTCATTCAAAATACACGATTCAATGACAATATTTTCTATCATATCACAATAGATGTATTGAATGAAAATGTATATCAAATCCAAATACGAAATTTAATTCGTCTGCTCATTATTCACATTCGTTAACTGTATCTACATGTCGACAGACACATATAAACGATAACAAAACTGATAATTTGTCATGTATATCATTGATTTCAAGATCATGTGCACTCATAAAAATGACAATAGTTTATTATGCTTGGATCAAAATCATGATAAAAAAAAGAAAATGATGTATCATATAGAAAATAATTGATCGAATATTACAACTCGACTTATATACAATAGATGAAGGTCTCGTGTTTTTTTTTGCACTGTTCATCATGGTCGTGTGATCTTATAATCTGTTATATGATTTGCAATCGATTCTTTTTTTTGTTGTAGTTAATTTTGTATGAGAAAAAATTGTCACATTTTAACTTGAATATATTTTGATTAACTGAATTATTTTTTTGTTTTTTTTTTTGTTTTAACAAGTTCATTGTAATTGTCCATATCATATGCTTCTTTCTTTCAAATGTGTAAAGTACATATCTATTTCTTTTTTCTAAATAAAAATATGTGATTTGGTTGATGATAAAAGTGTTCAACCATGAACCAGACATGCTTTTTCATACATAAGTGTACACATCAGTATCGAAAGAAAAACGTCATCTATAATTGTTAACCTCGGTAAGAATTTGACCGCACACAGCGAACTTTCACCGCATAAATGTATGCGATCATTGAACCGTAACTATTTAAATGATATAGTTAAAATACAAAAGAAAAAAAAAAGAAAAGAAAAGAAAGATAAAACTCAATAGACAATAATAAATAATGATTTACTTTAATAATTTTAGTTTCATAAAATCTTTTCTAAAAAATTTTTAACGACAAAATTTATCTTTTTTTTTTTTCGACAAGATATATATATATATATAAAAGAAAATTGATAATAATGATAAATAACTATCTCACGTATGCTCATTGCTGTCTTCTTTCTTATTAAAAGTACAATATGGGAGAAAAAAAAAACGAGAAAGAGAGAGAGAGAGAGATACGCTTATGTTTTTCGAATAACTAAAATGTACAGCGATGATATATAGTTTGTCTCCTATGAACATATACTTTACTCATTACATACTTGCGCATATAGGGTTTTTCTCTCTCTCTCTCTCTTTCTTTCTCTTATTCTAATAGTAACAATCTTTTTCTTTTTCAATCACTTTGAAGTAAAAAAAAAAATCATTTAACACTTATAAAAAGAAAATTGAACACATTAATAGGTAAGTGAAGATCTTGATACTATTTATGAACACATTTTTATATCAAGATTTCATTAGAATTATTCAAGGTTATTTTAATGAATAGTTGATATATGTCTTTCTAATTATTCATTATATATTAATGACTGTTCAACATACACACAAAAGAAAAATGAAAAGTATCGAAGAATCTTTTTTTTTTTATTTTTCTTGTCTCATATAATCTGAATAACCGTAGAAAAACGATTAATTTTTTCGATATTTATATTTCAAATATACATATATTCTTATTTTAGATTTAAACTTTTGTTCTTTTTTTCTTAATTTATATCATGTTTGGAACGGGTGCATTTAATCAAATTCCAATGGGTTTTCAATATCCTGGACAACAACAACAACCGCCACCAACATCCATCTATCCATCACAATATAATGGATATAATCGACAAATGCCATTACCTTATCAACAAACTCCAATGTCACGTGGACAATCATTACCACGTGGACAATCATTACCAGCATCGATTAGACAAAATCAACCATCAAATAGACAGTTTCCACCATCGACTAGATTAAATCCACCATCTAATGGTGTTTATGTTTCAAAACCATCTCGACAATATGAACAATATCCTGTTGCAGTTCCAGTTCATCAGCATGAATATCGTAATAATTATGCACCACCACCACCATCAAGTAAGTCTTTTATTTTTCTAATTTCTTATCTTAAATAAAAATTGCTTATTTACAATTTATTTAATCCTCTATTCATGATAGAATTCAAAAGAAGATTAGCGCCTTTGAATCATCTTAGTATTCGAAAAGAATATATAGATTATCGAAAAACGATTTGTTTGAGATGCGCATCTAGCAGAACGAAACTCTAGAAAAACATGATGCTATTTCGATATCTTCCCTTCTCTCTATAGTATGCATTTTTTATGTATGGCAGACGCGTATTTGACCTCTCAGCTTAGAAACGGATTGCTTTGTTCAAAAATCATTGGATATGATACAGAAAACTATTTTTTTTTTACTTCGAAACTATTCTGTGTTGTATATCATTCGATACAGTTTAATGCATTGATTTTGTATATACTATTGTTGTTGACTATATATTCTTTTTCTTTGAAAGACAGAAAAACCTATGTGCTTTGCAATAGTTTTAAGAGAGGATATAGGTAAATTACTCATTTTACGGTATTAGCCGATCGAATGATACTCTTCAAAAGTTAAATAAGTTTTCAATTTCTTTGATGGCATTATAACAAAGTTATTTATACTATTGAATAGATTATACTTGGAAGTATATTTCTTTATATTTAAATCTTGAAAAAATAGAATCTTCATTTTTAGCCAAATGGCTGTATCTCCCCGTTGTGAAACCTACGTATATGTTCAAAAGAGATGTACGTGAGTGAAAGTTCAAATCGAGATTTGGGTGACCTTTTTCCTCTCTCCTTCACTCTAGACCTTAGTTATACAGATTAAAGATATTAAACGACATTGATAATAAGGCTTAGAAGGTTCTATTTTTGTGAATTTATTTAACCAATACTAAATTTGATTAAAAGAAACCATATGAGTTCCGAATTTTAATCCTAAATGAGTTACACTAACGAATTTTTTTCAATAAAATTTAATTTATTGTTATATGTAAGATAAACATCATCATAAAAATCGAAATATTACTTCCAATGGTGTAATTGATCAATGTTTACCTCCAGATCAAGAAAAATCTCATAAAAAACATCCAAAAGAACCTAGTCAAAATCAATCACCTATATTAGAAAATCAGTCAAAACAAGATGAAATAACTCCTAATCAAGAAGAACAATATCAATCAATGGAAAATACAACTCATGATAGTAAATCTCAAGATAATACAAATGATATGGATGAACAACAAAATAATAATTCTGAAGAAAAAAAAAATCGTAAATCACGTTCAAAAAAAAAACATCAACATGATCATTTAGAACATAATAATGGTGATAATACTCATATTCAACAACAAACAAATTTCTTAGGCGAATTACCACCACATTTAAAAGTAAATATTAATTTTAAAATCAAAAAAGAAAAAAAAGTTTTTCTTTTTGTAAATCTTTATTTAGGTTCATCAACAACCACTTTATAATAGTTATAATCAAGTTTATGAAGAATCTATTCTACGTGGTGATCTTTATCAAAAACAAGCTAAACGTTCAACACGTTTACCACCTGAAGCTAAACAAAAATTATTACCACATGAAGATGATAAAAAAAATCCATATCCATTAGTTGGATATTTTCCACAATCTCATATTGATATTCAACCATTATTAAATCCTTATCAATCATATAATGTTCGATCGAATTTTTATGGTCAAACAGTTCCTTATAATTCACGTCAAGCATGGACAAATATGAATGGTATGAATATATCCGATGAACAAAAAATTGATAGTTTACGTAATCATATACATACATTAGAACATGAATTACATAGATTACAAAAAAAATTATATAAAGCAACATTACAATATAATGAAACATCAAATAAACAAAATGATAATAATCATAAACAACGACGATCAAAACGTGATATTATTCCATCACCAAGAGAAACACCTGTTATTGTTGAATTAAATAATATACATAATCAAAATGGTCATGAACCATCATCATTATCAAAAAAAAAACGAAATCAAATTGAAAATGATCAAAATTTACAACAAGAACAAAATTTTATTCAACAACCAAATGAAATATTTGAACAAAATATAACATTAATCAATAATCCTGTACGTAATCAAAGTCCAAATAAAAAAGAAATTGATTCTAATGAACGGTAAAAAAAGAAAAGAAAAACACGAACTATTCAAAAGTTTATCATTTTATTTTGTTCTAGTACAAATTCAAATGATAATCCAATATTAGAAAATGAAGGTAAAATTTCATCAATAATTAAAAATTCACGTGAAGAAACAGCTGCACGATTAGCACATGCAGCTGCAGCACATGTTAATGCTCGTCAACAATATCCACCACCTCCACCACCTAAACAACAAAATGGTATTTTACCAAAACAAGAACAACAACAAATTCGTGGTCAAGTTCAATTTTTACCTGTTAATGGTACTATTCATCAGTTAAATGATTCACAACAACGTAATATGACAAATATAACTTATAATCCATCAAATAATAATGAAATATTAAATAATAAGAATAATAATGAAGCATATCCACATATGCGTACAGTTGAAAAAATTCTTGATGCATTTGAACGTGTTTATATGAAAGATCGAACATCAGCAATAACTCCAGTAAAAGTTAAATATATACCTGAACTACATGAGTCCAATTGGCCTGCTCAACGAAATAAAAATAATAATAATCAACATAGATCAGAAAGTCAAATTAGTCAAAGTTCATCATCATCAACTTGGTCAAATACATCAGATGAATTATCTTCAGGAGATCTTCAACAAATACAAGTAATTAACAGAAATGGAATGAAAAACTTTCGTTATCCTTGATATTTCCGATTCTCTAGTAATTTTGAGTAGAAACCGCATTTTAAAATACGATTTGCCTTTCTGTGATCAAGAATGCAATAAAAATAAGACGAATTTCGTTGCTTCTCCCTCTTTATGTTCACTACTTTTCATATTCCGAGAATGAAAGCAATTTCTGTACGAATTTTTATCTTTTGTCACCTTTAAAAAGTGCCGGTAGCTTTGATTTCGAGATCAGGATTAACACTTCTTTTCACTGAAAACAATATCTTATATGGTCGTGTAAAACTTGCGTCGGATGTCATATTGTTGCCACTCATGTGTTCTAAATATAGATTTGATTTCTACTAGACTATCATGGCTGAGTAACGACGATGTTGACCATGTATCGAATAGGTATTGCCTTCAAACCTCAGTACCATCAGTCATAGAATGTCTCTATACCAGTTGAATTTTTGTATCAGATCGCTCATCCGATAGTCTGTTAACTGAAAGCGGATATTCTGACATTCTTCTTTCCGAATCCTATCAAAATCGTTTTCTTTTCGTTTTAGCCATGTTCAAAGAACAATTAACAAATATTCATCATCCAATTGACCGCGAGAATGGAAGTATATACGTAGGATATTCAAAAAATTTTCGAATTGATTTTATTAAAAAATAATATGAATTGCTAATATATTAGTATTAATATTTGTGCATAGGTTCATCTAATCTTCTATCTATAGATATCATAAGTTTTACTGTATTCAAAAAGAAAATTTCTTGTTTTGTGAAAGATTATGTTTCATTCAATATTTATGATATGTACATTGTATAGTATTTGATATGATATTTAAAAAACATAATCAATAGTCTATTTTTCTTCCTTTGTTAAATAGACAAACTCATTTGAAATTCATAGTACATGAGAAAATGTTATTACAATAACTTGTCATTATACATTAGTAGATATGAAGTAGCCATTGACCTAAACAAAAATCAAATATCTATGAAAGGAAGATTGTATGAACTATGCACACAGATATTAAGATGTATTCAATACTATATCTTCTTATATTTGATTAATATCAATTTCGAAAACTTTTTAAATATTCTATGTATATTACTTTGCCGTTATACTAATGTAGAGACAAACTGTTTGCTCTGAAAAACAAAAATCATCGTAAAATAAATGCATTCTTCTTTCAATCTTATTTATTTATTGTTTCTTTATTTGATCTATTGTATAAAATAATAAAGTTAGTTTTTTTTTCTTTTCTTTTCTTTATTCTTCATAGTTTTTTCTCTTTTTTTTTTTCGTCAATAGTTTTAAAATTCATTTTTGTCTTTCTATTTAATCTCGTCTTTTTCTATTATTTGTAAACTAGTATAAGTTCTTGAAATAGACTTTCATTTTATGTATTTAATCAATTAATTTATTATTTAGCTTATGATAATGATTGTTAGAAAAAAAAAAACCAAAAAAAAAAAATTTCAAATAGTCCTTGAAAATATAATCTAAAGATGATTTCGTCGTTGTTTAATTGATTCCATAATTGCTTCTACTGCAGATTGACGGCGACCATGTTTATTTAAATTATGATGACGAGGTACAAAATTGTTTCGTGATTTGACAAAAGGATCATGACGAGCTTTTGCAGGTTTGTTTTTAATAACGTTGCTATTGGTATAACCAATTGAAGCAAATAAAACCAAACAAGAGAAGAGTACGGCAAGAATTGTTGTTAATTTCATTTCGATATTTTCTCTCTGATGGAATGAATGTATTTAGTTTTGACGAATTATCGACTTTTATATAGTAGAAGAAAAAGTAATATAAAATAGTCTTGTCTTATCATTATGACTTTTGAAGGTCATCATAAAAGAAATTAAAGTTTCTCAAGTGATTTTGTCTTATAGAGGATAATCTTGTTTCAAGTAAGTAATTTGAATGTTTATAGCTTAGATTTTATTTGAGAATAAATTGTTTTAAAATACGTTTTGTCATAAAAATTTCTTTTTTTTTTTTTTATGAATGCAATTGGTAGCATTTTAAAAAAACAAAAACCATGATAATCTGATATTTAATATATTCAACTTCTGTTATAAATGATATATAATCTATATGTTTAGTAAGCGGATATTAAAATTAATTTTTCTTTTTCAAAATTTATTACATTTAGTTATAAACTATCGGATTTATTTATTAATAGCATTCCATACATTTGAAAGTGTACCACCGAACGAGGATCATAGTTTTCAAAAGTCAGTCTTCATGAACAGTTGATCGGCGATCTCAAATGGTAGTTTTTTCTTTTATTCTTAGTACAATATCTGTTCTCAGCGGAATTCATTTGATTAGATGAAGAAATGTATAACGAGATTTATAGAAAAATATTTTATGTAGTAATTCGTAAATATAATTTTATCGTAGTTAACTGTTGACTATTTGTTTTGTTTGAATACACAAGATTATCATATGACAGTTTTTGTATAACTGATGTACCTTAAGCGAAATGTCTGTTTCTTCATCCTATATGATACACACAGTTACAAGTTTACTCTTCAAATTTTCACGATGTAAATGGCTAAATATGAAACTATCGAAGGAATTATTCACATTTGTTATATCAATGAATAATACTTGAAAATATAATTTATAACTTCTATATTAATGATTAATCTTTCATAAATTGTATTTAATTATTAGAGAAAATTGATAAAAATATTAAAGTTAAATTTTTATTGATTAGAGATTAAAACTATAAGAATAATGGCGATTATCATAAATTAATACAAAAATAACTAGTTATTTATATAAAAAGATAATAGAGCTTATTGCAACTTTTACACACAGTTTCTTTTTTTTTCTTGATAAATAAGATGGAACGATGACATTATGATGATTCCATTCTTTACTCTGTTTTCTTTCAATCTCAGGCTTAATGATTATCAAGAAGACTTGCAAGTAATGACAAACTGATGTATACGATCTTTTCCCATCGATCACTCCCTTAGTACAAAAATATAGCATCGACTAGAGCAAGAACTAAAAACATCAACGTAATTAAATAGTCGCATTCAGTTTCTGTAGATCGCTCGACAGAATCTCACATTGATTTGAAGTTGCTTCAATCGACTGCTTAAATAATAATAATAATAAGAAAAACTTTCACAATGAATATTAACATTGCTGTAGCTTTTTTTTCGTTGTTTTTTAGCGTTTCAAAAAATAAGAAGTCTTATCTATGAATGACTCTCGTTGTTGTTTTTATATATGAAATATTTTGATTAACATGAGACTGAATGTAAAAAAGAACGATTTATATTTCAAAATGCCAATGCATGATCATCTCTATGATAATGATTCGAAGTGACTTAAAAAAATTTAATACAATAGTTCCGAAAGCTGTTTTTTTCTAAAATGATCTACAAGTTTTAAAATAACACATGAACTTTAAAAAGAACTTTATCAATTAAAATATTTTGAACCTTGAAATAGAATTCAGATTTTTCTTTATTGCTATACACTTGAAAGACTATGTAGTAAGATTTCAAATGAATATATTAGTTTGAAACACTCGAAAATAGATCGAACTTTGTTATACAACTTTGAACATTTGAAGCTTGATCAAAATAAAAACGATAGTTTTTGAATTTTTATCGATTCTAAACACAGAGAAAATAATAAAAGATTTATGTAATGTTTGTCAGTTTTATATGCAGTCAACTCGATATTGAATGAGAATAGACAATAAAGAACAAATATTGTTCTCATCAAGGTTACACCATAATAAAAAAAAAAAACTACATTTATTTTCTAGTCAAAATTGTATTACAATTGTGGTATAAAATCGAATGAATTGATTTGTTCTTCAAAAACTTTTTTCTATTCATTTTTCTGTTCGATTTCGTCAATTTATGCAGAAAAGTGTTTGAAAAGTTGAATTTTTAAGCATCTATAGACTAAATATTTTTCACCCAGATTTTTTTCATGTCAAATTAGATTTAGTTTTTCTTAGAAAAATTGACTATGATTGGCTATCTAATTTATTAGAAGAGATGGTTGGCATTCTTCCTTTTTTTTTCTTCTCTGATTTATTTCAAAACGAAATATATTTGTTCTTATTCAATTGGTACTATTTGTCATATATAGTTTTTGTAATTTAGATTATAATGAAGAATAATGACCAATAAAGAAAGGTTCTGAAGAGGTGTGGCATTTTTCTCTTAATCTATTTTAGATCTCAATCGAGAAAGACCTATGTTTTTATTACGTTTAGTTGAATTTTGTCAATATATGGATTAGTGGCGTAGCCAGAAAAAAGTTCTATGGAGGCTCAACCGATTTTTCTATAGCATTTAATTTTTTCTAAGGGAGAAGGGCTGCACTCACCCTTGTTCCCATCTAGATATACCATTAGTGTGGGTATAAGTAGAGAAAAGACCAACATCTTCTCACAACTACACTTCCTTTAATTTCAGACAAAAAGGGCCACTTTGTAGTACTCATCAACTTTAATCGCAAAATGATTCATCTATAGAGGGTCTCAACCCAGCCATCAGTTTCGCACATGGTTTAGTTGCAACAGAGAAAGTTTCTTTTTCGAAAATTAAGCAGAATCTATGACTTGGAGTCAAACTCAAGAGTTGCTTCATTCTAGAACAATCATCGCTAGTGTTTCCATTTCTGACTTAAAGTATATAATAGAAGAAGTTCATATATTGAATGTGAATTTATACTTTCTGAAATCGGTATGCTATACAGTAATTTTTTAGCAATGCAAACTCCATATGAATATTAGCTGGACAAGGAACACGATATTATAGTATTTTGAATCAATGGAAGTCTTACAGCATCCTTATGAAAAAATACACATAGCTTCAGATCAGCGATTCAGCAAGGAGAGTTACTATTCCCTGCTTCTTTTTTTGTCTGAAGCTTTCTGAAGGCCGTTAAAATCTTCACTGCCCAGCCGCTAGCGAAGTGGATGGTATTGCTGTCATTTATACATGTGGGTCTTCTTTTCATTGACACTCACTCATTTTCACATCCTAAATTATAATTAAGAGAGTTTTATTGTAAGAAGTAGCAATATCCAATGTGTATTTCAAGATTCTTTATGCGCAATATCATTTGAATCCATTGGTATTACTGTCATACAGGAAATATCAGTAAGATTTTTGCATATATAAGTTCGTTAATGGCATGTTCTTCCAGATTAACGTCTGCAGCAATAGCAACAAAACTCGTAGCAGAGCCTATTCAAGAGAAAAATTCATAGTTATAGAGTACATGTCGATAAAAATTTCATGTACGCACATAATAGAAATGATACAAGGATGCGAGTCGCTGGTACTATGATCACCTTGCAATGCCTTAGTAAAACTTTTCCTCGATGGATGCATTGTCGACGCAAGTGTTGCATTAGATTGATTGATTTTTGTCGGTTCCATCATTCGAGTTTCTAAGAAAATAAAGAATGCAATAGAAACTTCAATGAAAATACTTTGAAGTAGAACCTATTTACATGAACAATCTTGATTATCGTCTTTTGAATTTCTAAAAACAAAGGCAAAATAATTATTTAGTGGCACAAATATATGAATTGATGAGTATTGACAATTTCGAAAACATTTGTTGTTCCATTTCAGTCATATTTCTGTTTAAGTTGAGTCTATAAATTTAAAATCATTGTTTTATTTTAATCTATAATTGTGGATGTGGATCTTCGAACAAATAAACACATACTTTTAAGGTAGTCACGTTGACAATCTTTAATACTGTTCGAGTTGAAGAATAATTTTGAGTTTTTTACGTTTCTTTTATGGCGTTAATTTTTCAAATAAAGAAAAGGCATACCTTTCTTGGATTTTACGAATTGATTTTGTTTTCATTCGAGAGAAATAGAACATTTGAAAACAATGGTAGTAAAAAAAAATGAAAAAGAACAAAATGAAGTTTTCTTTATGGGCTTTAATAGACGAAGAAAGTGGATGTCGATTGTTTCAAAATTGTACGTGCAATAGAATAGTGTAATTATGATAAAAAGAATTAATTTAAATAAACGAATACGAAAAGAACTTTCTTGGAAAAAGAATGTATTTTTAAAGCAGTTCGATATCTTAAATGGAACACGTTTTTAATCGGTTCTTTTGTATTTTTAGTGGAAAAAAACGTGTTCGAATGCAACATTATGGAATTTTTGTTTTCATGAGTACTTTTGCTTTTCATAATGCGCCAATAATTTACCATTTTGTGGTTGCATGCATACCTGATCAAAACTGATGTTAAATTTTTTCCCTGACATGTCTACAATTATTCTGAAACATATATAGTAGCCTCACATTGAAATATGTTCTCTGACCCCAATTTTGTGGCAATCACACATACACAAACAGAATCTTTCAAGATCTTGACTACGGTACGATGTAACACGGTACTATATAGATGAACTTAATTTCGTTTTTTCTATTATGATGCATCAATTGACTTCTCAGTACTTTGATAAATTTGTACACATGACTCAAAGTGATTATTATTGACGCGCGGCAGTTTTAAACTATACAATTTCTCCTTCTTTGAATGCTGGCTAAGCCTCATTAGTCTTTCCAAGTTCTTGGTTCGCAACCTATTGATACACTTTACTTATATTTCATTGATGATGATAAGCTGTAATTACTATTAGTCTAGGAAAAGCAATAATCGTTGCTTAGCCTACGCAAGATGTATTCAGCGAGGAAACTCTGCTCTATACTCACCATAATAAATCTTAATTCCACAAAACTTTTTCTTTTTCTTTTTTCTTAAAGTCATAGGAAAATGTCATTTTGGTTTTCTCAATTATATTCGAACTAGCGGAAATACCCGGCGTTGCCCGGGCAAATTTGATATTGCATCGTTGGCATAGTAGAACATTTAAAAAGAAGCTATCTACATTGAAAAACAGTTTTTATTGTAAAGCAGATTGATACACAATGTTTTTAGTTTTCGCACGAGGAGCAAAAATATACAAATTCTTTCCAGTTCCAACTCTTGAACATGCGACGTAGAGTTGACCATGAGAAAAGCAAGGAGTCTCTAGGTTAATGCCAGCAACCTTAAGAGATTGTCCTTGAGCTTTGTTGATAGACATCGCAAAGCCGAGACGCACTGGAAATAGTAGACGTTTGAATTCAAAAGGCATATCTGTAGGAATGATGGGTATCCGCGGTATGAATACATCTTCTCCTTTTGCACAGCCTGTCAAGATTTTTGCTTTAATAACATGCAGCATTAGACGTTTGACACATAGTCTTGTACCATTGCATAATCTTGGTGCATCTAGATTCGTCAGAAGCATAATGGGAGAACCAACCTTGAGCACCAGGTTATGTGGCGGCATTTCAGAAGGCTCCAGTGAGTTGAGAAATTCAGTGGGATACTGTACTGTTTGCTTGATGTCCACAACTGTGTCAATTGACTTGTACGATATCTCTTCTCCAGGCAACTGTTGTTGAATCTGTAAATTGATAGCATTTACGCTGTCGTTCTCCGGAGCAAGAATAGCACGTTCGCAGAGCCATTTATGATCATTAAAATGGTGTCGAATATTTGGGAATACACTGGTTTTTAATACTTCGACTGACTCCACTATATTACAAAAGTTGTTTGGAATGCTGATGAGTCCAGTGATCGGATCAGCTGGTATTTTTTCATCGCCAAGAGTTAGTAGTTGTTCAGCAAACCGGCCAGCAAACACATCACCCTGCAAGTGAACTCGCATATTAGTTTTAAGTTTCAGTTTGCGTACATGTTCCCAGAGATAGAAAGCTTTCAAGCAAGCTTTAAGTTCATCAGCTATGGTGCCTCTTGGAATGACAGGTAGTGTTTGACGAAAATGACCTGCTAGAAGTACAACAACTCCACCCATAAGTGTTTGATTGCCTCGCAGGTCTTGAAGAGTTCGATCCAAGGCCTCTAACGCGCGTTTGTGAGACATCGTGCATTCATCCTATACAATCAATGCACACTCTTGTAAAACTGTAGCTTGATCTGTTCCTTTGCTAATATTGCAAAGGGAGCTTCTGAATGTGAAAGATTAAGGGGCAGCTTGAGCGTTGAGTGAGCAGTACGACCACCATGAAGTAGTGTGGCAGCAATTCCAAAAGAAGCCATGGCAATTGCAATTTTCGATTGCTCTGGGAGTTTAGCTAAGAGTAAATTGATGACAAATGTCTTTCCAGTTCCACCTGGTGCATCAGGAAAAAAAATATTCCACCGGTTTTTTGATTCACCAGATCTAAGATGGCATCATAGGCATATTTTTGTTCGCGCAAAAGTAGTGGCTCATTTACTGACACATATTTCTCCAGCGGCTTCACATCATAACTTGTTTCTCTTAGCATTTCTCTGCTTAATCGATCGTCCAGATGTCGTCGAGGAGTTGGAAGGCCCAGCTGCTCGAGATTTTTATCAGACATCTCCAGAGTTTTGTCTTCGAGATAAATCAGTGCTTGGTTGAACATATCAGATGTGTAAACCAAATTCATTCCAGGATTTTGTCTGTGAGCTTGCATGAGAATGTCTTCAGCCAGACTTTCTTTGTAAGACTCCCACAACTGTCCCGGATTGGATGATCCGCAAGTGGTCAGCAAGATGGCAAACAAATTTCTTAATCTCGCAGGCGACTGAGCCGTAATAGCTTCTAACATCGTGGCATTCCAGTGTGCATCACCTTCAAGCAAGCCTCTAATTTGGCAAGCCTCACGAAATGTGGCGCAGATCCGACCATTGACAGTTCTAAGATCTTCAAACGAAGTAGGACCTCTGACAGTGTGAAGTAAGAGCCTCAGAAAGAAGCATTCAAAATTGTTTGGATGTACAGTATAGACACGGCCAAGAGCATCTGTTGCTCTAACACCGTTGCACCCAGGTACTGCAGCTCCTTGAATTCGGCGCTTGAATAATTTTTGTGATGCATTCCAAGTGTAATATTTTGGCACATCACAATATAATAGTGTTTTGGCGAAGTCATCTTGCTGGCAGAGTATGAAAAATGCAGTTAATGTAGTGTTTGGCGGTTTATTGACTCTCTCATGTAAATTGTCTTTCGTAAAATAGACACGTTGACCATTTTCCAAGTGCACAGCCAAATGCATCACCGTACAGTGTCGCTCATGGATTGGAAAATCCAGGATTCGCCAAACCGCTTCATTGCTACTAATGTATCTACCCATCAAGCAACGTTGAACTTCATCAATTGCTGTCCCATCTTTTTCTAAGCCAAACACTGCCTGATCACTACCCTTATTAACATATTTGCAAATGTACTTGATTGACTTCACCGAATTGCAATACTCAACATTGATGTGAGCTTGAAAGATCCGAGAAAGTAATGGACAGTATGGAACAACCCATCTGTTGTCGATTTTAATATCAACTGTTCGAGAGGAATGTCCAATTCTCATCTTGATTTCAGCTTTGACGCCGCCATCTTCTGGGCTTCTTCTTCTATAGAGTAGATAGCCATCTTCTCCAGTTTGAGTTTGATCGAGGAAATTTCTTGGGTACTTGTTGGTACATTTGCCATCCTTCATGCAGGAAGCGCCAGGATTGACATTACCGCAAGGACCATGTATTATGTTTTTCACTATTATTTTGAGCAGATCGGAATCTTGTTGAGGATCGGGCAGCTCTGCACTAATGATGCTGTCTATCTAATCTGGCTTAATTTTATCCTTCAGCCATATCAAGATATGTGCATGCGGCAGTCCTCTCTTTTGCCATTCGATGGAGTACATCCAACATCGAGTTGCTCCAAATACACGACCCTTGGCAATAGTATCCATTAGCTTAATGAGCTTTTGTCTAAACATCCTTGCTGTCAAATCGTGGCGATCGTAATGAGTTTGACCAGCCATCAGTTCTGCTTGGATTTCTTGCCACTTAGGATTGCAAGTGAACGTCACAAATAGGTCGGGTCTTCCGTAGTTTCTGACGTATGTCATAGCGTCTTGTGTATATTCGTGCATGTGGCGTGGGCTTCCAGTGAATGTGGATGGTAGAATCACTAACTGACCGAGGTTGTCGACATTGCCATCATTAGCTACTGCATCTCTCAGGTGAATGTATTCCTCCACTCTGAGTTTCTTCTGATTTAGGCGTACAAATAATAATCGCTCGCTTTCATTCTTGGCATACATGTCAACCACGAACTGATGAAAGAGTTGGCGGCATCTCAAGATGTGATTGACATTTCCGACTCGCACCATCATTCTGTATGCATAAAAATTCATGGCCGATACCTTTTTGCCTTCGACAGTTATTCCTGTTGTGGGATCAACCTGCATGATGGAGAAGTCATAGCCATCTTCTCCCTCCCAAAAGATGAGAGGGTATTGTAAGGCATCATAAGACCTGTGTGTCTCTGCCACTCTCTGCAGTTGGTTGTTTCTTTTCTCCAAGACAATATCTCACCGATCAAATTCGTTGCCTGCTATGACGATTGCCACCTCATTTGTTACAGGTTCATTGAAGCGTCGCTCATGCTCTCCAGCAGGTCTCTTATCCGCTCGAATGACTACCCTATACGCATCGGAAGGCATCCTTTGAAGAGCAGTCTTGAAAATGTGGACATAACTGTTATGTTGGTGGAGCATTTGCTGTAGTTCCAGGATGATATCTTGTCTTGTAACAGGAACGTTATTGAAACGCTGCTTGGCCTCTTGTTGTTCATCACCCATGAAATAAATTTGAAGAAATTGATGCTCTTCATTCGGAAGTGGTAGCAGGGATTCCACACGATGGTAAATTTGACCCTGAACCTTAAAGGTGGGCATGAAACCCGGCTCACATACTTTCTTGGTCGCACCAAAAGACGTCATCTGAAAGCAGGAGTTGTACTTTCTGATGTTTCCAGAAAATGCTTCGATCGATGTGTTGTTCCTGACATTAATGATTGAAGTAGCTCCGGAGGAGGTTGAAGTGGTGGTAAGCTGACTTTATCATTGGAGCAACACATGCCTGGCGCTTCGCCACTCCATTTGAGAGCACCACAGTATGACCGCACGTTGTCCATTCGTCCAATATTAAATTGAGGATACTTGTCGTAGTTTTTGACTGGATTGTATCGAAATGCTTCACCTTCTAGATCTGTCCAGCGTGCGACTCGTGAGGCTGCTTGTCTTGAACGTTGATCTTCACTTCGAGCGCGTCTCTGGTCGGGAGTCTCGGCTGCTCGTGAGGCCGCTTGTCTTGAACGTTGATCTTCACTTCGAGCGCGTCTCTGGTCGGGAGTCTCGGCTGCTCGTGAGGCCGCTTGTCTTGTACGTTGATCGTCGAGTCTGGCCTGCCTCTGCTCTGGATTCTCGGCTGCTCGTGAGGTGTGGGTGAGTGTAGGTGGGTGCGTGGGTGTGGGTGTGGGTGTGGGTGTGGGTGTGGGTGTGGGTGTGGGTGTGGGTGTTGATTATCGTATTTATTCTATGCCCACACCCACACGATGATTTTTTTTCATTTTTTTTACTTCCTAGATGGGTGTAGATGCTATTTACATAAACACACAAATCAACCCATAAAAACTTTCAGTTCTATTATTTTAAATTAAAGCAAGTACTTTTTTTGTAGAGAATTGGATCATGCATGTTTAAAAACTAGATTCAAATTTTACTTTTGTTTGGAAACGGAGATATATGAAAGATAGCAAATGCCGCAAAACGTTTTGTATAGTCCGTGTATCTATGTTGTAAAGACAAGTGTCCCTCTTTTATTACTGAATACCTATATCTTCCTTACCTTTCTTCGTGAACTCCTAACTATACTCATTAGGTAGGAGCGAAAAAAGCATCATTAGAGTGATACTGATTGTTTCTTTTTTAATGAAGGGACGGAGAGTGATTGCATAGGATACGCCTTATACGTGCGATATTGCTTTTTGTCCTTGCATTGATTTCATGGTAAAGGAAAAAGTCACTGTTATCATTGAGTTTTTAATTAATATATTGACTTTGTAAAAACAAGGGTCCCCCTTGTATTGCTTAGCTGTTACATTTTCATCACTTTTCTTCACTACGCATGCAGCATACACACATCAGGTAGGAACTAAAAGTCTGTGCATTTCTTGATTTTCAAATAAATTTTGCAATAAAATACTGAAGTTCGGTCTTTTTCGAAGACTACAGTTGCGCTAGTCTAAGAAAAACAGTTTTTTCCTGCGCAGAATCAGCGCGAAAAGGGTTTTCCGTTAAAGAATGCATAACACTGACACTTATGGGTGTTACTTTATCTTTATTGACCTTTATATTAAAGAATAAATATCAATAAAATCTTTATATTTGAAATATAAACATAAATAAATCACTTATTTTTGAAAAATAAAGAAAATATAAAGATAAGCGTATGATTTTTTTTCTATGATTTAAAAAGAAACAATTTCATGCTATAACAATAGGGTAAATGAACTGGAACAAGTTTATTGTATACAGGTGTTCGATCTATCAAGAAAATGTTGTTATTCATTATGTAACGTACCAAAAAATAGAACTGTACTATATATTTAAGGCCTTCCTCTTCAAACAAGTCACTTTTCGACAGAATCATCCAAAGTGGAATAAATATATGGGAAAGTAGCCCGTCATCTGCTCTTTCCTATGCGATAAAAGTTTTTATTTGGTATCTCTTTTTTTCTAAAAATTTTGGAAGATTTTCGTCCTCCCCTATTCGAAAAATAAACTGTTTTTAGAAAAAAACAAAAACTCTTTTTTCGCTTTTCTCAGAGCATGGGTTCAAGAACGTAGCACTAGCAGAACTCTCTCATAGTAAAAACTAAAGTCAAATATATTTTTTTGCTTGAAAATTTGTGTCTAGGGCTAGCCTCCCTCATGGCTCTTTTTTCTAAAAAAAAACTGTTTTATTTTCATATAAGAAAGCACGTCTATAAAAACAGCGTCAGGTTTTCAGGGTGTTTTTGAGTCATTGAACTTGCTATCCCTTTTTTCGCTTGAAAAGTAAGACTTAAAAAAAGGGGCGATGACAGGGCTGCATTCTGACATGCTCTTTCAAACAAAAAAATATTTGATTTTATCTTTTACTATGCTAGAGTTCTACTAGCACTACTATAGAATCATTTTTGAACATTGAATGGTGAATATCTTGGTGTCAAACGTCATGATATAGGGCTGAAAATTTTACTAGAGCCATGGTTCACTAGCCCCAACATATCCAGAAAGTTACATGGAATTTGGATATTCCTGGATTGAGATCTATTTTTGATGGGCACCTTAGTGAGTGCTTAATTAACGAGCAGTGAAAGCTTGGATGATATCTTCGATTGACTTTTCGATTGGATCTCCCATCTAATCTCTTTTTAATACCATTAAAAACCTTCAAATTTAGATTCGATGTTGCTGCTACAATTTTATGAAAATCAGTTCGTAGGAAAAATTGCATGATCCTTATGCTGGTCAAGTCTAAATTCTTTATTTTAATGAGTTTGAGTAGGCACAAAAATCAACTAGTTACGGACATCTACATCCTTAAATATTCAGTCTCATAAAGCGATAAAGAAAAATGTCGAAAAACACTTTAGCATTGAAGCTTTCTTTTAGTGTCCGTAAAGCATCTATAGCAGGTGTTTTTGGAATGAGGGAATCTTCGTTTTTCCAAAGCGTGAAGTAAATTTTCAGAAAAAGAATTTCAAAGCAAAAAGTACCGAAAGAGTTTTCTTCCATATAATGATACCGAGCTTTTTACTTTTTCACTTTCAGCAGCTCGTGAAAAATTCTATTTGATCGTGTTTTAGCTTTTTCTACTATTTAATATTTAAAGAATAATTTATTAAGTACTTGATATTTGCTATTAATCCTTTTTTTGAATATTTGTGAAGTTCAAATAAATTTATAAACATTTTTTTCACACCACCAAATGATTGATGCTTCTATGTGAATAAGGATGTCTCTCTTCATCTGATATTTTGTATACCTTTTGATAATATTATGGCACCATCAGAAACATTGATCATCGACATGTCCTTCTAAACTTCGGATTAGTCCGGAGTACTAATTAGATACTCTTTAGTGCTAATTTTGGATGAACTTTTTCGACTTGATACTATTTCATTTTGAAGGTTTTATAACAATATGGAACAGTTAGGTGAAAACAGTCGATGATTGAGGTCATCATGAGTCATGCACTGTTCAAATGAGATTAATATAACCGTTGAAGCGTACTTGAGTAAAACTTCCTAGTATTCATAAAAATCTATATGATGTCCTGTTTAGAAAAGACGCATAACTATTATTCTTTGGTTTCTCATTGACGGACATCTGTAGACTCAAACTTCTTAAGTGTTCAAATGATCTTTTTTTCTTTTCTCCTCCTCCTCTTGTATATTTTTTCTCGTTTCTCTAATACGCAGTTATATACACCCATAAATAGACTTGAATCTATTAGCTATCTAGAAATTGTTATACACGTGAATACGATAGCGGCTACAATAGGATTGAATGAGTACCATGCATAGGAGATTGTGCAAGTGTGCATGAAGTGCCAAACCACTATGATTACGTAATAAAATGGAATCGTCAAAAGCATAGGATATGGCTCGAATATTTAAATATTGGTGCAGCCGGCAATTTTTGTGTTATCAGTGATTCACCAATTAGACTTTTTTCAGCAGTGTAAAGTCACGGAGATGGGTCATTCTGTCAGAATAATTAACGGGCAGTTATTTTTCGATGATTGATTACTTCGCATCTGTTCAAGCGTCCTGCGAGAAGTAACACATCGAGCAATAGCCTATTGTTCACTGACCTGATCAAAGGAGAAAAAGCAGATCCTTTGATCCTGGCTCATGGTAGATCCTGTTAGAAACCAGAGTTCCCTTTTTCTCTTTGAACTCGATATTCAATTCGCAATCACATTTAGATGACCAAATATGCGTGTTTATAATGTTTATGTTAAATGAACCTTTTTTATAGGTCCATCCTAAGATAATGCTAAATATATGTAATTTTTGCATATGTTATTAAATACAGAAATTAATTATTAGCCCATATTAATCTAGTAAAGCTGCAGCCATACAATAATTTTTATCTCATAAATAGGTATATGAAATAAGTGTTATCTAATTGTGAAGAAACGATACGAGACAGATATATATGTTCGTTTTATATTCCGATGAACTTGTCTTATAGTATCGCTACCTTCTATGCTGAAAGAAGTATGAACTTCGTACTTCAAAACCTCCTTCAAGGAGACGAGAAAGATAGAAATTGAATAATTAATTAGCTATAGTGAATATTTTCTGAGATGAAGTTAGAAAAACTATAAACTAAAATGATGTGCTTGCAGTCTTTGCTTATGTTATTGTCGCAAAAAAATTATTAAACTATCGAAACTAGTAACATACAGTCGGGTGAACATTAATCAAAGTTGCATCAATAGAATAAAATACTCCTCGCGATAAAAGCCTCAACTTCATATTGACCAGTGTCCTTTTAAAATATAAATAGATTTAAAAAAATTGCTAGTATGATTTCACTTGAGGGTTGTCTGTAATGCTGGAGTTCAGTTAGATGAGAGAGGCAGATCTTTTTAAAAAAATACGTCATACAAAAATATTGAGTGTATTGTTCTGTTTGTTACATTCTTATTTCGCACATTCGATTTTGCGATCGACGAAATATATTTACTGAATAAACTGTTAGTTGACATATCCTGTTGTTATAGGACGGATTTGTTTCTTTTTAAATCATAGAAAAAAAATTCTTACGTTTATCTTTATAATTTCTTTATTTTTCAAAAATCAATGATTTATTTATCTTTATTTTATAAATATAAAGACTTTATTTATCTTTATTTTTCAAATATAAAGATTGTATTCATCTTTGTTTCATACAGTAAATATAAAAGTAATACTCCTACTGACACTACTAATCATAGGTCAAGAATAACCTTACCCATGTTATACTAGGTACTGTTTAAGTTGCTAAGACCTAATCACATTCAGACGATTCTTTCCTGCATTTTTAAACGTACGATATCATAGGTCAGGATTCGACCTTTTCCTGGAAGGATTCGCCCTAAAGAACTCCCCAAGTTTGAGACCCTACTCATCAGGTACAGGGTGATCAGTTTATTTTCGAACGATTTTCGTAGACTTATTCTTCCTCAGCAACTGATTCAGATCTGATGAATCTCATATCAATGTATCCCACAAAGACTGTACATACTGCTCTAATAATCAGATTTTGTACAGAAGGATGTTTTGTAATAAAATACTGGACTAATTTTGAAGAGGTCATTTTCAAGTTTTTTAAAATGAACATTTCGTATTATTCCTCCATACTATCATCTTTTGACATCAGACATATGTCACAGGTACATCCACTATTAGTGCATCTATTCTAAAAGTTTCAACGATAAAGAACGAGAATTCATAGAGAAATCAGTAAGTGTTTCAAATATATAGTTGAAGCTAAACATATGGCAAGGCTTATCCTGTTACCATGTCTAGTTTAATTTAAAGTCTGAAACAGCAGTTAACTGTATTTTAGAATTATCTACACGTGAGAGTAGGTCAGGCGTCTATAACCATCTTGTAAAGTTTTGAATTAAACCAGAAATAGTAACAGAATAAGCTTTGCAATGTGTTTCGCTTCAACTATATATTTGAAAAACTTCCTGATTTCTCTATGAATTCTCGTTCTTTATTGCTGAAACTCTTAGCATACATGCACTAATAGTGGATGCACCTGCGACATTTGTCTGAGGTCAAAAGACGATAGTATGGAGAAATAATCGAAAAAGTTCATTTCTGGTGGCACCTGCAAATATGCTTGTTCTCAAAAATGTTAAAATGACCTTTTCAAAATTATCTAGTGTTTTATCACAAAACATTCTTCTATACAAAATCTGATTATTAGAGCAGTATTTACAGTCTTTGTGGGATACATTGATATAAGATTCATCAGATCTGAATCAGTTGCTGAGGAAGAATAAGTCTACGAAAATCGTTTGAAAATAAACTGATCACCCTGTAGAACCAGATGAGCTCTATCCAATGCACACCGAGTTTTCCAAAAAAACCGAAACCGTTCCTGAGAACAGCCGGAGATACTGCCAAAAAAGGCCCAAAAATAGTAAAAACTTAGAACTCACCGCTGCGATTCGCCCAGGAGCACTTTTCAAAATCCACACTCATCTCTCTAGATAGATTTTTACGAGCTCTATCCAATGGACACCTTGTTCTTTCGATTCGATCATCCCACCATACAGCTAACCCGGAATTAACCTGTCACTAACTAACTCCCAGCATGCGACCTGCCGCAATGTTTCAGTTGTATTCTCCAACTACAAAACACAGCTCTTCAAATAGATTTCGACGAGCTCTAATCAGTGGGCATCTTATTCTTTCAATTTGACCACTCCTTCATGGAGAAAAACCCTAATTAAAGCCCTAATTATTAAACTATCTAACATCAGATATGCATACTATGGGCTATTTAATTTCAGTCTGAATTTATCAAATAAAAATAATACTTGATTTCAAACTGAAACGTGAGTCTAGGAGTGAGGGGGGGGGAGTGACTGAGGGCGTGGGTGTTGGTCTGGGACCCACACACACACCCACACCCATGGTGCGGGTGTGGGCGCGCGAGTGAGGGTGAGGGTGTGCTTGTGGCTTTGTGTACTATAGGCTTTAGTCCCCTGCACAAGGGACTAAGCGGGGACTAAGCTTTTTGTGGGGGGGACTAAGGGGGACTTTGCAGGACTAGGGGGGACTAAGGGTTTTTAGTGGGACTACGTAGTATCAAACGAGAAAAGTTTGATTCGGAAGAAGTTGGTGCGGTTTTTTTGATTTTAGAATTCAGTTTGAAATAAAAAAGCCCATAGACTCCAGATATGGTAGGATTCGCCCAGAAGCACTCTCCAAGTTTGAGACACAACCCCCCAAATAGATCTTGACGAGATCTATTCAAAAGACACCTTATGCTTTCGATTTGACCAATCCTTTCTGAGGAAATCGCTTGATTAAGCCTTAATTAGCAAATTAATTAAATTCCGACCTTATACGATTTGCCCAGGAGTACTCTCCAAGTTCCACACACAAGTCTCCAAGTAGACCTCGACGAGATCTATTTGAATGGCTGTGTTTTGTAGTTGGAGAGTGCAATTGAAACATTGCGGCAGGTCGCATGCTGGGAGTTAGTTAATGACAGGTTAATTTCGAGTTTGCTGCATGGTGGGATGATCGAATCAAACGAATAAGATTTCCAATTGATAGAGGGTGTGGGTGTGGGTGTGGATGTGGGTGTGGGGCGTGGGTGGTGTGGGTGTGGGTATGGGTGTGGAAGTGGGTGTGGGTGGGGTGGGGTGTGGGTGTGGGCAAGGGGGAAACAGCAGACTTCAAGACTTCAAAAGACTTCAACAGACTTCAGCCGCAGTGACTTCATATTTTCACAAGACTTCTAAAGACTTCTAAAGACTTCTGAAGACTTCATAGGACTTCAAATGACTTCGCAAGACTTCATAAGACTTCGTATGGCTTCATGGGACTTCATGGGACTTCAAAAGACTTCAAAAGACTTCGTTAGACTTCACAGACTTCGTGAGACTTCACGGACTTCATGAGATGTCAGAGACTTTGTAGGACTTCCTGAGACTTTATAAGACTTCATCAGACTTCACAAAACTTCACAAGACTTCACCAGACTTCACAAGACTTCGCAGGACTTCAAGAGGCAGATTCCATGCGTATCAAAAGAAACCTTATAGAAATTACATGAAACCTCTATAACATGCAAAAAAACAAAACTTATCAAATAGTAGGGGTCTCATTTACCGTTTACTTTATAATAAATATAAATTATTTATCATTTAATTTACGCGTAAATTAAATGAAAAGTAAATATAAATTGACACCCTTATTCATAACCGAGTAACTAGTGTCTTCCGAGAACCACGAACAGGAATGATATTGAAAATTGTTTGCTCCCAAAAGTCTGTTTTGTGGAACTCACGTATAGTTTCTTCGAAAATAGTGAGTGTAGTTTTCAGTTCGAGGTTTGGCGGCTCCCCCCTCCTCTCATCCCATTACAGACACTTAGCAACGGAGAAACAGAACATTACGGACATACGCTCCCCCCCCCCGAACCCCCTCGCCGGCTCCGAGTGAGGAGTGCGGATGGTTGTGATTGTGGGTGTGGGTGCGGGTGTGTGGGGTGGGTTCGGGTGTGAGTGTGGGTGTGGGTTGTGGATATGGGGCGTGTTAGGGACAGAGAAACACCCGCATCCCACACCCACCCAGGGCTCTCGATTGTTTTTAAGAGTGGCGGTGGCTAATAATTTTTCGCAGACAGTACTCATAACTGCCTCCCAATTTCCCCAAAAGTCAGAAGTGAAGACCAAAAAAAAAGCCGTCTTTATCTCGATTTTCTAGGCGCACTGGAATACCTTTGCGACAGCCAGTCCCTTTTAATCCGAACTCTGAGCGCTACTAAAAATTTCACAGACAAATAGCAAAATTTTTGCAGACACGCTAAAACAGTGCCGAGGGCTAGCCCTTGGCATCCCCCGGCACATCGAGGGGCCTGCAGCCACCCACACCCACCCCCTTCATGAGACTTCATTAGACTTCAAGAGACTTTATGAGACTTCACGAGACTTCATGAGACTTCACGAGACTTCATGAGACTTCATGAAACTTCATGAGACTTCAAAGACTTCAAGGGACTTTATGAGACTTCAGGGACTCCAGGAGACTTTGTGAGAATTCATAAGACTTCAAGAGACTTCAAAAGACTTTCAAGACTTCACGAGACTTCAAGGCTGAAGTCTCTGCTGTTTCCCCCTTGGGTGTGGGTGTGAGTGTATGGGTGTGAGTGTGGATGTGGGTGTGGGTGTGCGTGTGGGTGTGGAGGGGGGTGTGGGTGACGGGAAAACAATGCCACACCCACCCACATCCACACCCCACACCCACACCCCACACCCATACCCACACCCATACCCACTCCCACACCCACTCCCACACCCATACCCACACTCACACCAACACCCATACCCACACCCACACCCACACCCACACCCACACCCACTCACACCCACACCCAATCTGGGATTGTCTTTCAAAAATAAATTTTTCCATAAGAATAATAAATTTCAAGGTGGAACTCCACAAGTAACGAGCAACGCGCATTGTTGGCATTTGCCAATTGACGATACATTCATTCTACTGAAATTTTTTTTTTGATAGACTAATATAATGAAATAAGTAAATATACAGAGAGTGATAGAGAATTTCAAGCTCTATCAGAATATATAGTTACTTTTTCCAATAGATAATTTTATAATGATGAAAAAATTAAAAACTTAGTTTTGGTGACTGTGACAAAATAAAGTCTGTGGGAATCTGGACATGAGGATGCCTTCATTACACTCAGTTTTTTTAGTAATATATATACATAGATATTCAAACGAAACGGCCAGTATATTGACTGATAGAAGACTCCATGCACTTTCAGAATATATGATTATTTTTAAAAAAATACGCCGCTATGATAAGGATATTTCGAAAATACAGATTAAAGCTTATTTTTCGAGGCGTATATACTGAAAGTCTAAAATAAATCTGAGAAAGAAAGACGGAACTTCAAGTACGCCACAATACAGTAAGTAACTCGAATGCATTTCAATTATAGAGTTTTCCTTTCTTCGTTGAATCTAATTTCAAATTATACGAATGTACTTTACTTTTTGTTGTTTTATTCTTATTAACTGAGTAATTTGACATGTTCAGATTGAACTAAAACTATCATCACCCGAACTGAGAATTTCACAGTATGGCGTAGCTATAATGTACGTTGCGTAATATATTCGAATTTCAAGGTATTTTTTTTTTCGTTTAGATGTAAAAGAAGAAAACTTAAGAATTATTCATATTAGTTTTTTTCCTTTCGTTTCTAAATGTTGAAGCCATAAGTCCATGATTCTTTGTACGAATTTGTCAATACAATTAAGATCACATTTTTGATATGACACTTTCTACTAGAGCAAAAATTAGAGTACATAACTCAATGTCGCATTAGAGTGCAAGATTCTAGCGATCTGATAATTTAGTTTTGGTGCATGTACCATACGGCTAAGAGATAAATTTTTTCTACGATTATAGAAAATTCATTATCTGAAAATCGCTAAACTTCAGTTTTGAAGTGTTAATTAATAGCTAGATGTGTTAACAATTATTTTATGGGCCTCAACTACTTGCACTAGCATATTTATTCAATAGAATGACAATATCAATGATTTATGAGTGTAGAATGATTGCTAATAATTCACTCATTCACATTTTACAGAGTGCAATGTAGGTGCAAATAAATTTAGATGGTGAAGGATAGTGGCGTAACCAGAAAAGTACGGGTGGGTGAGCGTCGCCCCACTCTCTTACAAAATCACTTTACTATGCTATGATAATGAGCATGTCTAAGTATTTATTTAACATTTTTCCTATCGGTGTATGGACAGAGACCTTGTGTGAAGGGGGGCTGCCGACTCATATCCCATTTAGATACCCCATTATAAATACTGTTATAAAAAATTTGCTTTTTTAAAAATTACCGGTGAGTGGACTGGCCCGCTCATACCCTACTTTGGTTACGCCACTAGTGAGGGGAAAAAATAGATTAGATTTGTATTAGTGTCCATTTCAGAGATAAATGACCGTGGATATTTTTCGAATAAATTTTGATAGGAATGAGATAGAGATCTGCGGTTTTTATCGTTGGAAAGATCAGATAAAAATGCATCGAACCATATATTGAAAAATTTTTCTAATGACTTTTCTAAAGATTTTATGTAAGGTTTCAAAGAAAAGAGAATACATCTGATGATTACGATATTAATTTATTGATTTTGAGGAGTGTGATTGAACCACCAATTGAAGAGCTAGAAAAAATATGCAAAGACTCTATTCCTAACTATAGTCTGTCCAAAAAATCTGTGTATGTGACTGTTTTTTGAATAACCTGAGAAAGCAAACAGCTAGATACCTGCGGTTTTCACCAATCGAAAGAGGAGGAGTTAGGTCATCTTTTTCTCTGATAATATGTCAGATAAAATTCTTTTAAAACTGATCATCTTTGAAAAATACAGAAAACAATGCATGAGAGTGACTTACTATACACATGAAGTTTCCATTATGACCTTAAATTTAGATAGAGGAACTTCAGATCTGTAGTTCAATATGCAACGCAAATGACTCTCTAATTGCATTATAATGTGGACCAAATGAAATCGTGTATTTACATGTGCAAATAATAAGGAAATTTCCTGATTTGTTTACTGTTTTTGCACTTTTTGTCAAAACAGCTGGATACTTCGATGAATATGTAATGAATTGCAAGAAAGTGTATTATGTTTCGAACTATAGATCCGAAGTCCCTCAATCTAAATTAAAGGTCATAATAGAACCTTCATGTGTATAGTAAGTTACTCTCATGCATTATTTGCTTTATTTTTCAAAGATGACCAGTGTTAAAAGAATTTCATCTGACACATTATCAGAGAAAAAGACGCCTTAACTCCTCCTCTTTCGATTGATGAAAACTACAGGTTTCTAGCTGTTTGCTTTCTCGAGTTATTCAAAAAACAGTCACATGCACGGATTTTTTGGATGGACTATACTATCAACAACATATTTTAGCCATTGAAGTGCAATTTTCCACCCAGTTTTTCAACAAAATAGTCGAAAAACGGAGGTTTTTGTGGTATTTCGATAGAAAAATTAATTTTTCAACGTAGGAGAAAAACGCAATTCTTTGAAAACGTTTGACTAAAACCTTCAGGAGAGTCGTTAGAAAAATCTTTCTATATATGGTTCGATGCATTTCCATGGTCTCTTTCCGATAGTGACAACCACGAGTCTCTATCTCATTATTGTCAAAAGTTATTCGAAAAATATCCACGGCCATTTATCTCTGAAATGGACATTATTCCATCAACTAAAATAGTCGTATTCATCTCAAAATGTCAAATCGTAAAATGAGATTACTATTATGGATTTTGCTCCTTTTCATCATAATTTTTCTTCACCATGGTTATGTTCTTCTCTACGTAACTCAGACGCAGTATCCAATCGAGTGTTTTGATTGTGTCTACTACTCAAAAACGGGAAGTAAGATTTTAGCTTATTGTAGAAGACCTAGAGTGTGGATGTGTGTGAGGGTGTCGGTGTATAGGTGTGAGTGTATGGGTGCGCCTGTGACTCTATGGACATGGGTGCTTTTTTTCTCTTCTTACATCCACACACCCACACCCTACATACCTTACACACACACCCACGCACCTACACACACCTACACATCCACCCACGCACCCACACCCTCCACCCATACTCACAACCCACACACCAACACTCACACCCATCCACGCACACCTACACCCACGCATCTACAACCACACCCTCAAGATATTTTATTTTTTCGTTATGTGTTATTAAGAATAGAGAAGCACGATAATCCACCAAGTAGCCACATTAAAACTTTGGTGTAGTTATCAGATTTAAGACTGTGAGGCTGGATACAAATAGACGTATCGATTTCAACCTACTCCTACATTCACTCCCACCCAACATGAAATGCCTCCAAATACTTGGTAAAAAACACTACAGGTATGGTAGTTTATGTATTAGCATTAATTATAATGTTAATTTAATGCTAACACCAAAGCATACATTTATGCTAACGCCATTAATTCTAATGGTGTAGTGTTTGCATCAAATTAGCATATCACCGTAGCGGGTTTTGGAAGAAAGAGTGTTCGGAAAAAAAATCAGCAGATTAGTAATCTGCCTGATCAACTATTCCTGTTTCCGTCCAGACCTCGAGAGACTATCTCAGACCAGTACTTTTAATTGTTTTTAAGGGCAGGAGAACTTTCATCTTCTATCAGAAATTAGCTGCATCTTGGAAAAAGTTACGTGTATAAAAAGCAAAATATTGTACTATGGTCACCTGAGTATAGATGTGGATATGAGCATGAGTCTTCTTTTCATCCACAGTC
Source organism: Rotaria sp. Silwood1 (assembly GCA_905250075.1). Taxonomy (NCBI): domain Eukaryota; kingdom Metazoa; phylum Rotifera; class Eurotatoria; order Philodinida; family Philodinidae; genus Rotaria; species Rotaria sp. Silwood1. The sequence goes on from CAJNOP010000219.1 coordinate 288,151, forward strand.
CCATCCTTCTACGGTGATATGTTAATTTAATGCTAAAATAACGCTCTTGGTCAGGATCGATGAATAAATACAACAGCACAAGCATATGGTATTAGAAACCAACCTGCTTCAGCTAATTTCATTTCTTCTTTTCACTATACTGTTGCAAACAAAAATTACAGAGGGTGGGTGTGGGATGTGGGTGAGTGTGGATGTGGGTGTGGGGTGTGGGTGAGTGTAGGGTGTGGGTGGAAGTGGGGTGTGGGTGTGGGTGTGGGTGGGTGTGAGTGTGGGGGGGGGGGGGGGGTGTGAGTATGAATCTATTCTTATACCACACCCACACCCACACTCACACACCCCACACCCACACCCCCACACCCACTCCACACCCACACTCACACCCACACCCACATCCGTGTACACCCACCCACCCGCTCACACCCACACCCTCCTTGTTTTCAAGGTTGGTTTTCTTATGACGGTACTCATTATGATTCAATGATTTGGATAGAGTTGTCAAATTAGTTAGGGAACAGAAAGGAACCTAATAAAGGAACATTTGACAATTCTAAATAGTATTTTTCTTTTGCAGATTAATTATAATGAAAGAATGTCTTTTCACTTATTTATTATTGTTCTTTTTAATAAAATATTCATCGACTACTCTGCTTGATGGAATCGTGACTTTACCCTGGTCATATAGTGTTTCACCTCTAGTGGTGTATCGAGCTTTAACTAGTGATACAAAAATTCGATTAAAAGTTATTTGTCATGAATCATTTGCAAACATAAAGGAAATTCAAAATCAAACCGAAAGTAAGTTAAATGACAAGCATGACAAAAGAAAAATTCAAATACATGGCCGAATTGGTCGCGTTGTTGAATGTTCATTACCATTGTTTTATTCCTTTTGGCGTGATGGCCCAAAACTGGGAAAAAACAGACAAAAGATACCATCGACCTACGAAGCCAATTATTTGACACTATGGAATCAAATGGAACAAAGAATGTTTACAATGCAACAAGTGGATTGTGATGATTCGGGTGAGTTATATGTTGATGAATTGACGAACATTACAGCACCAAATGACACTCATAGTTTAATACGACAAAAACTGGAACAAATAGTTGTAAATCAATGTAAACTTAACTATTTGTTTTTAACTAAATTTCAAACTTAAATATCTTAGGTAAGGACGAAGATCAACATCATTTTGCTGGTGATGTATCGAAAATAAAACAAAATAATACAAAATCACCATCAACATTTGCTGTAAGTGAACAAGCAGATAAAATACTACGAACATGGACTAATGGCTATTATTTTATTGAAATTTTTGAACCAGACTTTTTTGAATCATTCAGTTTTTATTTTGATATTTCTATTATTGTATCAATCGAAAATCGCTATGGTGGTTATATTACAGCGGATGAATATCCAGCCTTAGTTTTGTATCGTGTTATGTTTGGTATCTATGCTATATACACCATTTTATTTCTTCTTTGGTATACACTATTTTGGCGAAAGTTGCACAACATTCATTTTTGCATTGGTGGTAGTATATTTTTATGTATGATTCAACAAGCAGCATATTTGGTTGAATATGAGACTGTTAATCGACGTGGGTAAATAGTTCAACAAAGAAAAACAAAAGAAATAAATAAAACTAATTTATAATTTTGTTTTTAGGTATCAGATTACTCTTTTTACAGTTAGTGCTGAACTTTTATCCTGTTTACAGCGCACTGTACTACGTATGCTTTATGTTATTATTTCACTTGGTTATGGTATAGCTACAATGCATATAGGACCATTAAAATTAAAAATATTTGTTGTCGGTCTACTTTACTTTATTGTTTTCATAATCGAAGGATGGGATCATTTACATGTTAAATTCGGTGAACTAAGTACTATACAGATGATATCGGGTATGGTATTATTCGTCATGGATATGAAGATTATTTCTTGGATAATAAAGAGTTTATCCATAACAATAAAAACATTGCATTCAAAGAACAATATTGATAAATTAAATGTTTATCGATATTTTCAAAATACATTAATATTTGCTTTAATTGCAAATCTATCCATGCTTGTTTGGTCAATTGTAGCTCTATTTGATAATACATGCACATCAAATATTAAAAGAAATTGGGTAAAAATTTCGTTGTCTTTTTTTTTCTCTGCTTAATAAAGTACGGTAATTTAGTTTGATATTACATTTTACACTATGCCTTATTCATTAATACTTATTGTCGTCATGTTTTTATTTCGACCAAAAAAAGAAGAAGTGGCTGATCAGAATGACGATGAAGATAATGAAAGTAAGTTAAGATATGTGCATAGACAGTTATATTTGATCCCTGTGGTAGGCGTTACATGTATTTGTGAGCATTAAAGAGGAGTAAATGTAAAATCTATGATTCTACTACGACAACAACTATAGTGACATGCAATTTTTAGCAATAGAGAAAACAAAACATGTTACGTATTTTTCTCTGACACTATTTTAATCAATATTGTTTATAATCTGTCGTTTTTTCAAAGCATTTAAAAATAAATAAAAACGAGATTTCACTTGACGGAAATTTTTCATTATCCATACGCTTCAGAAAGCTTGTTCACAATGTTTCTTGCAAAATATGAGACAGATTCTTATTTTTCGACACTCTACGAACGAAAAAGTTTTATTCAACAGTCCTTCTCTGAAACAAAATGCCTGTCTCAATCACTTAAGGATGCAATAAATCCTGTTTTTCTGCAAAAAGATTATGAATTTTCGATATGTGAGAGCCCAAAATCCAGCCAAATCTCTGTGTTAATTATCTGCAGTTTTATTCATTCTATCTGATAGTAGTGCTTATTTACCAAATTCCATGAGAGATTTGGGAAAGATTTGATGAGATTTGTCGAAAAATGTGCATAATCTCACCAAATTCTTACCAAATCCCTTATAGGATATAGTAAATAAACAATACTATTGGATAGAGCCAATAAAACTGCATATAACTGACACGAAGCTTTGGGTGGATTTGAGGGTTTTTATACTGAAGATTTACAATCTTTTTGCAGAAAAACAGGATTTATTGCATCCCTATCATAACTTTTGTCAATGTTGAGAAAATATGACGAATGTTTAAAATTGCATTTTCTTTGAAGTATTGAAAACTGTAGACTGTTAGTTGTTGTCATGATGAAATCATTGAAATTACATTTACAAGGGAACATTCTCAAGTAATACTGTCCGTTTGTCTTCATATTATGCTCTTAGGTAGAATTTATAGTATAGGTGAAAAATCTAAGAGTTCGTGCCATTGTGCTTTTCTTCTCAAATTATGACTATTTTACTGTGTTCCTAGTCGACCATAGAGTGTTAAAAAGATCTCAACAAAAAGTTTCAACTTGAAAATTTCTCCAGTGATAGATCTTATAGTCCTTATTATATCCTGAACGTTTCAGCTCAAATGAAAGAGGTTTTGTTAAGATATGAAGTATCTCAAAATGAACTATTTTCTAAGTTGTTGTTGTCAGAAAGTAGTGATTTTTTGAAAATGCACTGTTTCCAAAAGAAACCATTCGTTTGAGCTGAAACTTTCAGGATATAACAAGGACTATAAGATCTAATATCGGAGAAATTTTCAAGTTAAAACTTTTTGGGGAGATTTTTTCCTTAACACTGTAATAGGCTGAAAATATAGTAAAATGGTCATAACTTAAGAACAAAAGCACAATCCCATGAACTCTTTTAGATTTTTTTCCTATACTATAAGTCCTACCTAAGAGCTTAATATGAAGACAAACGCGCCGTATTACTTGGGAATGTTCCATCGTAAAAGTAAACAATATTAATGAAACATCGGTATTTGATTTTTTAAAATTAAGATTTTCTTCTTATATCTATATAGAAAAACATAGATTGGTGTTTTGATTGAAAACCTCGTTCTTGTATTTTTGTAGATCCGATAGCTCTCTCAACAACTTCAAACGTCTAATTAAAACGAACAGCGATGAAATATAACTCTGAGCATGTTTTTTCAATTCAAAATATATTAAACGTTATTATATAATTACTTAGTTTTGCTCTATTTGCTTCCCTCAAAGAACTTTCTTTTTTTTTCTAATTTTTGTGCATTCAAAATATTAGTTTTACATTTTCTGTTTTTATTCCTTTCATATACAAAATATCTTCATGGCGTCTTTTCTTCATTTTGGGTATGGGCCAAGTTGAGTATGGATGTAGATGTGGAGTGTGGGTGGGTGTAGGTTGAGTGTGAAGTGTTGGTGTCTTTGTTCTTGAGTCAGAACCACATCCACTCGCATTCACATATACACGCACATCTCTTGGCAAGATATACGGTATCGGAAGAATAAATAAAAGAATAGCAACGATGCACGCTACATCGTCATCATTGGCTCGAATTCGATTTTCATTATGTTCGTTTTCACTTCTTTGTATTCTTTCTCTGTTTGTTATCGTTATCTTTGTCCATTGCATACATTCGTAAGCGTCCGCAAAAATTGTAAAAAATCTTCCAAAACAATGTTTGGATGTCACGAATAAAATTCAGCACAATAAAAAAAATCTACACGCACACCTCTCCTCACACACTCACATCCACAGCACTTTCAACATATCCACACCCAGATACTCACAGTAGCAGCTACACTAACATATACACACCAACTGGGACGCTGATTCACATCCGCACTTACGTGTAAATATCGAGCCGCAGCCTGATTTCTACCCTCATTCGCAACCATCCAGACTGAAACTCAAGCCAATAAATAAGTAAACATAATTACATCTGCACTATTTTTCAGTGAAATACGAATCCATCAGCAACGTCAGGGTGTAATTTATAAACAAACTTCGCAGCATTTCTGGTTTGTTTTTATGGAATAGAAGAAGAATTCGAATTTCATAGATGTTGCGCTCCTTCAGCATTGTGAATACATTTGAAGAAGGTGTTAGTTTCGCAGCTGCATCGTTAATTTCAACCGTACACAGAAAAGAAAATAAAACAATTGAGTTATTGCAATTTTTTTCCTATGAATTCAGTTTCATTGTCCTATATAATCCATCTGATCCAACCTGAAAGAAAAAAACGAAAATCGTTTCTTTTCTTTTCAATCTTTAATAATATGCTAATGCGCAAATAATCATTTCAAAAAGAAGCATCCATCTTGAGGGTGCGAGTGTAGGTGGATGTGGGTGGGTGTGGGTGTGCGTGTGGGATGGGGTGTGGGTGTGGGTGTGGGGTGGGTGTGGGTGTGGGTGTCGGTGAGTTGAAGACCCACATCCACATCCACTACCACACCCACGCCCACACACACCCACACCCACCCACACCCATAGAAGCAAGTTTCTTATCTGATTAGAATGGCTACACCATGGGCTACAATGTTTACGACCTAGTTTTTTAAACCTCTATTCTACTCTTTGAAAACTCCATATTTAAAAAAGAATTGTGCAAAAACTAAGAAAATTATCTTTTTTGGGAAAACTTTTTTTTGATATATTTTAATGTTTTGTCTTAGTATACGTAAAAATTCAAGAAGAATTCGAAAGATACAACCTAATGATGACCAGAACCTATTCAAAAACTCTCCAAGTTACTATGATTTTCAAAAAAGACGAATTGAAGAAAATAGAATAAATGAAGGAAAGAACAGAAAATGAAATGTCAAGTAGCCGAATCGATGCTTCTTAACTGAAGATGCCCCTTACGTATTCTAATACATCTTAAATGTATGTTGGCAAAACTTCGCTATAGACTTTCGCATGATGATAATTCTTAAAGCCTCTAATATCTTTGGAAAGTTATTCAACAAAAGTTTAGATCTCAAAATGCTACCGTACTTATGATGTGCTGTAATCGGCATTACTCCGATTTTCTTATCCTATTCAACTTATTTTCCATTAAAATGACGAGCAGTGATGTATATCAATGGTGTAACATATTTTGAAGAAATTTCATCTTTAATCTCCTGAATATCTGTTTTCATAAACTTTCATTTACAAATAAAGAATTCGGTTCTATCAACGTTTGCTAGCATAAATAGTTCATTTAAAACAACGTTTATTTTATTTTGGTGTACTAAAATATTAGAAATTATTTAATGTTGCATTTGAAGAGTCTATTTAAATAGCTAAAGCCAAAGTATTTGTTTACAACGAAGTTACATACTAAAAATTGAAGCTCAAACTGTACAATTTACAGAATGTAGCAGGCTTTACAAAGATAGAAATCTGCAAAGAAGTAAACTCATATTTCGATACAGACAATACAGGCAGAACGAACAAGTGAACACACAAACAACTAATCACATGTTTGACGACATGAAGGGTATGTAGACTAAACAGAAAGAAAAAATTACAAAAAACGCGTTCACCGAACAGGATAAAGCTGTGAAGAATCCTTTTTAACTGCTATATTCTGGTGAAACTACAAAAAAAACCTTCTCGAACATGTACAGGAACAAAATAAAAAATTGCTTATTAGCTTGTTTTCCTTTTGATGGAAGATGAGTTTTGGAATGTGTTTGAATAGGCTTTGGTAATCATTAGGTTCTATCTTTCGAGTTCTTCTTGAATTTTTACCTATATTAAGACAAAAAAGTGAAAATATATCCAAAATAAAGATTTTACAAAAACCCTGGCTTTCGCATCTTTTTTTAAAAATACAAATTTCTTGAACAATAGAAAACAATTTTTAAACAGCAAATTGTAACCGTTATAGCCAATGGTCTAACCATTCTAATAAGGTAAGAAACTTGCTTCTATGTCTTGTCACGAAAAGCTAGATAGATTTACAGTAATAGTCACCAATACATATTTTTAGTGCAAAGACTCTGTTCACATTAGAAGAAATTGTTTTAGTTTTAACAACTCTACATTTATTCGAATAACACCGTTTTACTCAGCTTTTCATGCTGATTCAGAACATAGTACTTTTAAAAATTTCAAAGAAAAGATTAAAAAAAAGTATTTTTAAATCTTTCTAGGAAAAATAGTTCATCAAATAAAGGTTGATTTTTAGTCATTCAACTTTGCCAGCATTTTTCTCTGGTAAACAGTGATCGAATCGAAATAAAGATACATATATTGGTGATTAGTTTTTCAAGCTCTATCGAACCATATATAAACAAATGAAAAACAAATTTATTGAAATTTTGCATTTTCACTACCTTATTTTAAGAATCTGTTTATAAAAATGCGTAATTTTTCAATATTATAAAATAAGATATATAATTAATGTGAATGATTCAATCACAATATGTATCACAGTATATTTTTGAGGAAAAAAAACATGTGAATATTGATATTAAAACAAGAGAATGGAGATTAGCTGAAGGAAAAAAGCTTTATTGATACAATAATATATTAATTTTTATATTTTTCTTTTTTCTTTTTCGGTAGTAAAATACGAAATTAGTATTTCTATTTAATGAATTAATTATTGTGCATTTAATATTATAAAATTGCTCAAAGATAGTTTTCTTTTTTTTCTCAAAAACTATTGCTCAATCCAATATTTTCATGACTCAAATAAATACTTGTCAATTATATATATCATTCATTGTTTGATCGTCTATTCATCGTATTTTTTCAGGCTCAGTTTAATCCTTGTTTTTTTCTATAATCCATATTGCTATTATTTTCAGTAAAAAATAGGTTAAATTTTCGAATGTGAGTTCTTCTTAGTAAAATTAAACATCATTTTATACTTTGCATTTGAAAATTTATCATATTTATTCTGAGATTAAGGTTGACATCCATCATTCGAAAAGAATTTCATCAGATCCAGAAAACTTATTGGCAGGGATTCACTATTTTAAAGATATTCTTTTAGTTTTATTTAGCTGCTGTTTTAAAAATAGCAATGTTCTTGACGTCATTTTAACATTTTCACGTTAATGCTGTGATGAGTAATAGAATGTATTGCGTTATGCATATTTCTTAGGCGTGGCTTTTAGTCATAATCGACGAAATGACGTCCCAAATATATCTTTTCTTTTGTAGGTATCATTCGAAAATGCTTTTTTTCATTCCTCATGACGAATATTGCGTCGTGAACAAACGTGTACGATATGCATGCCTCATTGATTTCAGTAGAACGAAAGGTTTTGTCATGCATTACTTCTTTAATGGTGATCTACATATATATAAAGACGAGAACACAGCTGTATCATCATAATCACTAACATTTTCACTATACATTAGATCGATAAAAAACATAATCTAATATTTATTGCTATTAACGAAAAAAAGAAATGCAAAAGACCATATACATATTTATTGCTATCGCAATTTTTGCTATTGTTTTATCAGTTTGCATCGCAGACGATGCCAAACAATCATGGGTCGACGACTTCCCCAGAATGTCTGAAATGATTGGAAAAATGCGTGTTCGTCGTTGTCTTCGTTGTCCTTCTTCTTGTGGTTGTTCTGTTACTGGTCTTTGTTATTGTGGTTATGATCTTCAGAAATAAACCAGGTATATTGTTTTACTAAGTAGTAGTTTCCATTTGAATTTATTATATATTCCTTTTACTTTCAGGAAATATGGTGCATCCATATTCAAAATCTTCATTCAAGGTTCTAACTTGGCATTGCTCAAGCCATCAACAAACACTTTTCACTTTTTTCGTTCATTTTTATATTTTTCTTTTTCATTTTCCTAATTTCAATAAAGATTTAAATATCAAAATAAAGATTTGAATCAGTGTGATAGCTGCAACAAATATCATTCATTTATCTCATAATTAGAAAATGATTGCTATGAGTGTGGGATATATGCATTCATATATATTTATATATATATTGGTATTTTCACAAAAGACAGTAAATAAAAAGAGAATATTACATCATGTATACCAGTAGATTGAAGACTGAGATATACATAGAAAACACCAAAGGAAAAGAAAATGTTGAATATATTAACTTACGAAAATTCAGATCGTTAAAATTAACTTATGAGAGATATAGTAATAAATAGTGATACAGAAAAAATATTAATAGTCACAATATATGTTAAACTTTTGAGAGTATTTGTGTTGCTTTGCTACTGTTTTTGATCCACGCTGAACATTAATATTTATTTGTATCAACATGTATTTAAATCGATACTCCTTACCTTAAAAGCAATCAATCAATAAACAAATATTGGGACAAGATCTTTCAATACGATGATGTAATCGATCATGAAAATCCATAGAGAAATTTGATTGTATATGGAATAGTAAAAAAAGCAGTTACTTTTGTATATGTTATTTATACAAGGATAAATGAATTTCTTTCATTCATTTATTATCGAAATAGAACAATAAGTAATTCAAGTTTTCTTTAACATTATCTGATGAATTTATATGTAAATCGTCAAATACAACTGGAACTTTGTCTTCTAGGGATAAAGCTAAAGTATCGTTATCATCAACATACTCCTACATCTATCTTGTCATTTGGCAAATCATCAACAAGTAACTCTCGTCGCTACGCCTCACTTGACTTCCGACTGAAGGTATGCGTATGGAAAATTTAGGATGTCTTGTGAACATAATTCTTGAAAATATTAAAAGTATGCATGCATATTTTATTTAATATTATTTAGATGATTCATAATGGCATATATTCAAAGCCTATTTTGAATAGTTTTTATGTCCAATGATCGTTGTTATGTGCAAGTTATAACAAGTACTTCAAAAGTTGATGTTGTAAAATCGTCGTTAATGCATTGTGATACTGCAGAAAGATCATGAAAAGTGACTTTTAAATTCATATTTCTAGCTCTTTCTGAAAATTCTATCAGAAGATATATAGCGATCTTTGCACCCACCCTCAGGAGGGTGTGGGTGTAGAGTAGAATAGACACAGACACTGACACCCACACATCGTATTAGATTTGCAAAGTATTAACAGTCTATACGATGTAGTCACTAGAGCCTATCAGTTTGACTCTGGGCGAGTTCGAGTTCGAAAAATTTGAATTCGAAGTGCTTCTAGTGGTTACACTTCAAAATTTCAGAGTCATGGATTTTTCTGTTTCTCATAATGGTTGAACAGAGCTCAGCGAGTTACATTGGTAATAGACAGAAAATTCTGACTGTTGTAAAAAAATCACTTTTAAATATGTATGATATGTTTTTTGTTTCTTACGTAATCCTCCGAGTTTCATCCATCTGTGAGTAAAAAAGACAAATGAATACTGCTGAAATTTTTAAGTACAGCCACATGGGATAGACTTTGAAAAAACTTGCAAGTCGGCCTGTCCACGTAACGGTACACCTTAGTGGATGAAGTTGACCTACTCAATTACTCGAAACCAATATGATCATCGTGTAGAGCGATGTCGATAATATATGGAAATATACTTTTTATTTACATAGTTACGGCATTTCTTAGAAAAAACTGCGCTACGAAAGAGATCTGTCTTAGAAGCGAGAAAAGTCAATGTTTATTATGGATTCTTATTTGAAGATTTTTTATATAAATAAATATACCTTATTCAAAACCTCTCACCCCAACTAACGATGCTTTCGATACTCTACTCAATAATAGGGTTTGGGTGTGGGTGTGGGTGGGTATGGGTGGGTGTGGGTGAGGGTGAGGGTGTGGGTGTGGGTATGAGCGTGGGATGTGGGTGTGGACGGGTGTGCGTGTGGGTGTGGGTGTAAGTGCGGGGTGTCGGTGTGGGTGTGGGTGTAAGTGTGGGGTGTCTGTGTGGGTGGGTGTGGATGTGGGGTGTGCGTGGAGGGCGTGGCTGTGAACGTGGGTGTGGGGTGTGGGTGTGAGTGTTGATGTTCTCATTCACCTCATACACACCCACCCACACCGAAATCCGCATCTAATCTACACCAA
>CAJNOP010000220.1:7433-37611 GCA_905250075.1 Rotaria sp. Silwood1
ATTGGATTTGAGTATTAGATCGGTCATATGTATGATGACGAAATGAAATTGTTTGGTGATTGTTCAAATTATTATCACATATTCTACAGCTGAATTTCATTTTCGTCGTCTGTGCCTCCATGCACAAATTGAAGCTTGATTGCTTTCTCTCACACTGCTTATCTACAAGTGGACAACATGATCATGTCTCATTTATGTAATTTGAGAATATGAGAAAAGATTGTGATTCGGTTGGTGTTTTATTTCCTTTTATGTACTCTTGAAATTTTATCCTGCATTCGCTTCATGGTAGAAGTTAATACTTGCATGAAACTAGTCAGCAGTGTCACATATCCAAAATTTTGGAGATGCATCCACGTCTAGCGTGGAAGATGCGGCATTTACTGCGAGAGATGTGAGTGTGTGTGTGTGGGATGTGCATCTCTAAAGGAGATGATACATCTCCAGTGGAAAATGACCGCGTCTCCCGCGGAAGATGCGGCATCTCCTGCGAGAGATGTGGGCGCATCTCCAAAATTTTGGATATGTGACACTACTCGAAACTAGTTGGACTTTAGCCTGTTGGAAATAAATGATTACAGTATATAATATTGGCTTGCGGTGCATAATGTACAGACGTACAGACGCTTAAATCTTTAACCATAACATTTTCGATTCATTCGGAAAAAACCTTTCCCGAGGGTTACGCATTGAGCTGAATTTTTCTAGGAACATTGCTACGCGAATTCGTAGCTGGACAACTCAGACAGAAAAATTTCTATCACAGTTCCAATTATGAAATCCTTTTCCAAGTGGTCGTGACGGGGTGTGGGTGTAGGTGTGGGTGTGGGTGTGAATGTGGTTGTGAATGTGAGTGTAGATGTAGGTGAGTACAGGTGTGGGCGTGGGTGTGCGTATGTATTTGTTTCTCACATTCCGCAGCCACATACAGAGCTTCGCTACACGTGTACGGAAAAACTAAATAGATCTTCGGATGGATCCAAACTAGGTAACTTCAGATTTTGATCGCTGTGAGGTTTTCGGGAATTTTTTTCAAAGAAATGCGAAATTCCTGCAGAAGGAAAATGAATTTTACGAAGAATTATTTCATATGTTTGCATATCTCAAGAAAAACTTGGTTGTTATAAGAAGGCGGCTCTTTGTTGCTTAAATGAAGCAGTTGGAAAAATGAACGCGTGTCGTATTTCCAAACCTGTATAAAGTTACAGTATGCTATCCTGAACCGCAATACTAGGTTTTGTAGTGAGTCACATTTTGTATGAAATAAGCTTGTTATAAACTGTATTGGGCGACAAATAATATCGAGAAAAAAGCGTTGCAAAAGTGTCTCAATCTTTAAGCGCCGTCCGTTATAAGTTATCAGACTGTAGTCCAGATACTAAATTTTTACTATTATACTTCAAGTATTACATGACTAGGCATCAATTTAAATATTGGCTTTTCAAGTAAAAGGTAGCCTTAATGAAAGAATCAGAAGGAATACATGACTGAAATGATGTTTATCAATCGATAACTTAGAGACCTTAGAGACTCACTTGGAGTCCGGGTGTGGATGTCGATGGAGAAAAGACCTATTAGCACACTCACATTCTCGTGGTATTTTCTTAAGACTTCCCTATCTAAGGAACTCAGTAGCGAGCTATACAATCACTCCTAAAACAAACCATACGAATTTCCGCTAAGATCCTTGCTAAATCTCCAGGAACTTCCAATTTGGATTCTTTGGAGAGTTTTATCAGAGAATTCCGACGCCTTCGTCATGACAGCTTTCGCTAGAGAATGCATCGATGCTGGTCAAACTTGGTTCACTTGTTTTATGGTTTACTTCATGGAAGTGTTTTGTACTTGTCTAGTCTAATTATCAATTCAAAAGCGAAGTTTTTTTCTTGATTAGTGGACTTTGTAACGAAACAGATTTTATGCTATGGTGAATTTTGTACGTTTGTATTATACAGAACAGGTATGAAAAAAGTCTTACCCATTGATGAAGAAAATAAAGAAATTTGATTCGAATGATTGCTATTTATTAAGCTAGTAACAAGAATACGCACAGGGTTTCTTTTGCATTTCTAAAAATTCTTTGCTTGCATGTTTAATGAAGGCGACAACCAAATATATTGGCTTATACTCATTCAGAGAAAAAAAAATGAAACAGAAATCCTATACATACGATGTGTTTCTGAGTGAGAGTGTCGATGTATGAATGTTACAGAACCGTGTTTTCTCTCAGCTACGAGTATCATCAGGTGACTTAGTATCTCAATTCCGATTCTAATTTCGAGAAGAAATACAATCAAGTGAAGAGTTCGTGGGTGTGGTTGTGGATGCAGGTATCAAGGAGAGTAGTCTCATACCCAGCACCCGACACTCACACTAACACCCACATCCGGATTTCTAATCACAATAATAATTGAGTTATTTTTTAGAAATGTAATTGATTTTAGTTATTATTTCGATGGAAAATCGGATTAAAATAGTGCCATTTTAAACAATACTTAATCTAAAAAATAAATTAAGACAAATTTTTTTTAATTTTTTCAAATTAAACCTACACCAGTACCAACCTAGACCCATACCTAGACTCATACCTACACTCATACCCACAACTATTACTTTCTTGATCATATGCGCCTCGGTGCTTTTGCGATACAATGACTGGCTTCTTACTTTTTAAATTGTCTTCAAACAGAAAAAGAGAAAATTGTCGGCACAGAAACAATTTTCAACCCATGAACAAGCAGACGGAAAGAAAACTACAATTTTTATTTAACTCTTTCAAAGTCGACTCGATACATGTATATGAATTAGATACAAAATAGAATGATTCTTTTTTTCAGTGAACAAATAAGTTTCAAAAGAAGACAAACTATTATGAATTAATCTTCTTTTGGCTTCTATATATGATATTGTGAACTTTTTCTTCCATCTCGCATCTCATTTTTCTCTGCAAATCCTTGGAATTCGTTCTTTCAACAAATACCAATCTACTCTCGGTCAAAAGCAATGAAGGATTCAATCCCCAGACGAGCAAAAAGTAACGGAGGGCACCCAACATTCCTAGCCTCAAACGATCTGGTGAATGTGAATGTGGATGTGTGTATATGTGAGTGTTGGTGTGGGGTATGGGTGTGGGTGTGTATGAGTTTGGCTATGTGTGAGTGTGGATATGCGTGGGTGTGGGTGTGACTGTGGCTGTAGATAAGGAGAAGACTCACACCCACACCCACACCCACACCCTGACGAAACTCCTTTCTGCGCAGTCCCACCAGCTGCCACGATGTGTGGTTGTGGCTGGGTGGAAGTCGACGCTGATAAAACTTCTTTCGCCACACTCACAGCAGCTGCGATGATGTGTGCATGTGGATGCGTATATGTTGACACTGATGAAACTCCTTTCTGCGCAGCCACACCAGCTGCGATGATGTGTGGTTGTGGATGGGTGGAAGTCGACGCTGATGAAACTTCTTTCGCGGAATCCACACCAGCTGCGATGATGTGTGCGTGTGGATGGGTGTATGTCGATGCTGATAAAACTGCTTTCGTCGCACCCATAGCAGCTGCGACGATGTGCGCGTGTGGATGCGCGTAAGTGGATAGTGGGGAAACTCCTTTCGCCGCGCCCACACCAGCTGCAATGATGTGTGGGTGAGGATGCGTGTATGTCGACACTGATGAAACTCCTTTCGCCGCACCCACTCAAGCTGCATTGATGTGTGTGCGTATCGATGCGTGTATGTCAACACTGATGAAACCCCTTTCACCGCACCCACTCAAGCTGCATTGATGTGTGCGTGTGGAGGCGTGTATGTCGACACTGATGAAACTGCTTTCGCCGCACTCACAGAAGCTGCGATGATGTGTGCGTGTGGATGCGTGTATGTCGACACTGATGAAACTCCTTTCTGCGCACTCACAGCAGCTGCGATGATGTGTGGTTGTGGATAGGTGGAAGTCGATGCTGATGAAACTTCTTTCTGCGCAGTCACACCAGCTGCGATGATGTGTGGTTGTGGATGCGTGAATGTTGAAACTGATGAAAGTCCTTTCGCCGCACTCACACCAGCTAGAATGATGTGTGCGTGTAAATGTCTATGAGTCGTAATTTTACAGAGTGCTTTTTATATGAGACCTTAAATGTTATAATTGTAAGTGGAAACTTGAAGCGTGAAATTTTAATTGAATTCATGTGTCAAGTTTGACATATACGTAAATGGTATAGTATAAAATTGTGAACAATGGTATTATCTCTGCTTAATGAATTTAAAGACTTTCTGTTGTGATTCGAATCGTGCAATTGTATTCGCCTGAATCAAATGATAGTTGTGTTTCAATCCTGTTGATTCTCATAAAACAAAAAATGATCAGCAATTGATGTTGGATTATGTATGAGTAGATCCGTACACTTTGAAAAAAAAATAATGAAATAGATTTTGCAAGATTAATATGAATTGTAGGTTGTTTAGTAACAAGAGTTTTTCTATATATATATCAGCATCGAATTATAATTTACACAAATCATTTTGACATAAAATCTCATATGATGTGAGTTTTGGTGGTTCTAAGGAGTGTAATGATATATCTCCTATGCCTCTTATATCTCCTATATCTCCTATATCCCCTATACCTATCTATCTCTATACCTCTAGCCCCGGGACATAATTGAGTTTCCTGGGAGATTCTGGATAGACATCATATGGAAGGTTGTGTTTGAAATGAGCAGATGTTAATTTAGGGTACAAAAATCTGGCAAAAAAAACGATGTTTGCTTTGGAAAAATCTATAATCTTGGCTACTTTTCTTTTGCAGACAGTAGATATTTTGGTAAAGTCTCTATTGCATAAAAAACCCTATCATTTTTGTTGCATTCTTATGACGTGCCCAAGTATCAATCAAAGTAATACGTGGAGCCTTTTCTATACGAATCCATTGATATTGGAAACATCCAAGAGTAGTCCATGGAATCTTCAACTTGAGAAAAGTGCAGTTTTTGAATAAAAAAGAAGAAGAAAATTCCGGAATACATACTAATGATGTGAGCTGAAATGAAATTTCTGATAGAGAAGTAAAACATCAGTATCATTCAGAATGGAGAAACTTGTAAATGGCTTAATCTAGCTCAAAATCACTACTATGATTCGTTGGGGTTTTAAAAGCACTGTGATGGCTGCATTTGTATCACAGGTTGACAGGTTATGACCCCAGTGACGTGCAACCTGCCCTGCAAAAAAACGTGTAATCTTACCGTGCAGGGCTCTACTGATAGAGTCATGTGTTGAATAATTACACAAAACTTCTATTAGTAAAAAATGCGAAAAGATGTTGATACATACTTTCAATTGGTTTTTTTCATCATGAAATGTTTAACCCCTCTCTCACCAGATTTGTCTGGTTATGATGTGTCCCCTTCGTTTACTTGAGCATTTTTATGGTTGACTTCTTTGAAAAGATGCCTTTTACCAAAAATTTATTTTAAGCATAGGTCAGTCAAAACATGTTCTTCTTTTCCCTGGATATCACTTATGACGTGTGATTCCCCCTTCCTAACTTAGAAAAGGTTGGTTTGTGAGACATTTGAAAGTGGACTAAGTTAATAACTGATAACAAGATAATGAAAAAGACTTCCAACCCCATTTCAGGTGATAATGGAAGATAAGAATAGACATAAGATACTTTAAGAGGTTGTGATTATAATGAAATTACTCATTCTAGTCTTGCGTATGTGCATAATGTAAGTCCTAATGAGCTATGAATACCCTGAAAAGGGTTTGTACTGATAGCTTATTGCTGTCGAGATATTGCATTTTTCACGGCATTTTTAAACAGAAAGTCTTGGTCACCCTCAGGAACTTTAGAAAAACTGAGTTTCGAATTTTGTCTTGAAACTTTGTATAGAGAAAGATGACAAAGAGAATAGTTTATCTTGAAAGTTTCAGACATTTTGATTGTTCCTATCTTAAGATACAGCTATGGTAAAAGCATGCTTGTACATCGCTCATATACTCTGGCAGATTCCGATGCTCTTATTTCAGATTTGGAACAATCAAAATGTCTGAAACTTTTATAGTAAACTATTCTTGTTGAGACCTTTCTCTATGCAAAGTTTCAAGACAAAATTCGAAATTCAGTTTTTCTAATGTTCCTGAGGGGGACCATGGCTTTCTATTTAAAGATGCCGTGAAAGATACAATATCTCAGCAGCAATAAGCTAGCAGCATAAACCCTTTTCAGGATATCCATAGCTCATTAGGACCTACATTTTTCACATACTCACGACTTGAAAGCGACTTGACAGTTGGAAAGGTTTCCTTGTAAGACTAATATATCAACTCAATGTAGTGTGACGCTAGTGATTGCGATTGCCATATTGACTCTTGATAAATTTTATGTCTGATGTATAATATAGATCTTGTTTTTTATCTACCTTTTACTGTTCAATAATATGTCAATAGTTTTTGCGATGATAAGGTTTATAACACATTAAAAAGTATTTAAATTGATACTTACATATTTCGCTTGCTTTTTTATTCTATTTTTCAAATCATATTCTTATTCTAATTATTATATTTTTATTCACAAATTGAGATCAACAGCTTTACATTTTATACAAATAGGCACAATAAAATCATGTTCACATATTTTCCCATTCTACTTTAATCAACTTATGTCATGCTTGAGACTTTCGTATGTTGATATGATAAATGTACCAACAGAAGAATTCTTATGGATATGGGTGTGTTTCATATGTTCATGCTCACCTACACGCATAACTTCAACCATCCACATTCAATCAACCACCGACATCAACCCACACACTTATACCCTTCTTTCGAAGCATGTAGTTAACAAAGACACCTGAGAAAATATCATCTATTAGCATAAGAGTCTTTTCTGATCCTTGAAAGACAACCAATATTTCTTGAAACGATTAACTCGACACTGCTAGTTATGCACTCTGCAGGATTAAGATTTCTGAATGCAATAGCCAAGGTGAAACAGTAACTGAATATGTGACCATAAGAGGAGATATTAGTGTTATAAGCACTAAAAACACTAATGTCGTTCATGATATAACTCACTATTGGTCGAATTTTCCGTTGTGCAAAACAGACCACTGACCACACTCTTCTTATGTTTCGTCCGGTATAGTTGTCAAATGTGATGCCCTGGCTCTTCGTTTATGTCTTGAAAATGACTGTTAAACTGTTGATAAGTTGACAAAAGAAAGAGCAGAAATGCCGGTGGATATCAGTTGAATACCGTCAGTCGACTACTACAGAAATGGTCATGGCTAAATCCTGTCGTATTTTAATCTCGTATCTTGGTGAATGCTGCACAAAATTTAACTTAAATCAAGTTGTACATCTTTCTAAATTGTCCTAGCACGTTATATTCGCCACAGGCGTGTAGAGCCAAGCATCCTTCATTTTAAGAGTTATGAATATTTCAATTTAGCAAACGGCTCAAGAGGACAGGAAATCGAATTGATGTAACTCTTACTTACTACTGAAGCTTCATTATTTTGCATTTGCATAAGTACAATCAGTTGATTTTTATGATCTGTTCTAGTGACAAGTAGCGAAAAAGAACGTAGCTTCGTTTAAGTTAGAGTTTTCTAATGTATTTGAACCGAAAACATTTTCTGTTATATTTAAGAAATACCAAACATCAACCTATATGATGTGAAAACCTTCAATAAGAACGAAATCCAAATGATGATAAGTCTTACTATCACACAATTCGAAGATAGATCAGCATAAAAAATAAATAGTTTACTGTTCTTTTATACTTTCTAGCTGCTTTTGTAAATTTGAAGACGAAGATCCACTAAATGCAAGAATTTTTTTTTGCATTTCTTTAGCTTGTGAGAAGTTCCATTCCTCTTTTGGCTTTTCATTCATGCGCTTGTAGACCTCACCAATACTGTTGTAGCAATTAGCCAAGGCGAGATATTTCGGCGGTTGAGTTTTTGAAAGAATTGCAAGTGCTTTTTCGTACTTCGAAAGCGCATCCGCATTCTGGTTAGTCTTGAAATGTAGCATACCGATTCTGTTATATGAGTTAGCCAATTCAGGATGATCGGTAGGAAGCTCTTGTGAGAGGATACAATGTGCTGCTTCGTATGACTCTTTTGCCTTGTCGTAGTTGCTCATCGCGTGATGCACATCACCGATTTTGTTGAGGTAATCAGCCAAATAAAGGTCATTCGAAGGATGAGTCTTTTTGACGATTTCAACCGCTTCGTTGTATTTATCAAGTGCTCTTGTATAGTCATTATATTCTTTTGATCCCTCACTTCTTGTAAAGTACACTAAACCTATGCCCTTGTAGGACTCAGCCAAATTAACTTTGTTTATAGAGATTTCATTTCGACAGATTTCAATAGCTTTTTCGTAGAATTTAATCGCCTTCTCATATTTCTCATTCTGGCAAGTAATTCGTCCAAGTTGCTGATAAATAGCTACTTTCTTACAATTATTGACTTCCTGATCGCACAACGCCTGGCATAATTCTTCGGCTTTGTTGAATGCTCGAAATTTAACAAGTAGTTCCCTTAGTCGATCCCAGCCTGTGAGTCCCCATATCTCTTCTCGCATCAGTGTGTTAAGAGAAGCTAACTTTTTTTCGTCGTCACTTGTAAGAGTGAGTTTGACTTCCCACAGTAAAGGGTTGTCCTTGATATTTTCGATTTCATCGATGCGAAAAATGGTATGGATCGAAAAAAGAATCACTGTCGTATACAACTGGGTAAGTTTGCCGTCTCGAATAACAAATGGATTGGAAGAGTTCTCTGGATCAATGGTCATAGAGAAGAGGATATTCACCGATGTGGTACTCGAAGCAGCCTTTATAGATGCTTTTCGATTTGTATTGGCGGTAAAAAAGCTGTTGAAAGACATTAGTCCACCTTCAGCTTCCTTCAGTATTTCAAAATCGTCTGTAGACAATTCCTGATGTCGGTAGACAGTGTAACGTTTCTTATGGTGATTTCGGTTTTTTTCCTGTAGTTCTTCAATATTACGATGGAGGGCTCTTATAAAAAAGCTCATCTTGAGGATTGCGTCTACGTTCTTCATGTGCACTGCCCAGTTGAGTAAAGAAGGAATAAAACTATCGGACTCGTACCGCGAGATGGGCTCGACGTCATAATATTTTCGTTCGAAGTCTTTTATCTCAGACTCTTTGATTCCCAGGTCACGACAATAGTTGACAAAGGTCTGAATGGCCTTCGCCTCGTCCTCGTCAGTTTGTAAAATATTTTCTTTGAAGAGTTGAATGCACATAAATGAGGCATCCCGTTCGGTCAAATTCGATTTTGATGCCAAATCTGGCGAGAACGTGCTTATTGGTATACAGTTTTGATAATAATCGAGTACTTTCGACATCAGTTTTTGACAAATCGACGTAATATCGGTGTAAATACCCGTAATTTTTTTATAATCTTTTGCCCATTTCTCATGATAGGATTTGTTGCCACAGAAGACAAAGACTGCAATCACTTGTGACAAATTGTCAATGTCGCGCATTATACTTTTTCCTAGACTACCAGATACAATCAAGAAACATTTTTGATTTTTTAATGTTTGAAGCAATTTCACACATTCATCAGGGTTGGTGTATGTAGTGACTGAGTCACGATGAACAATGCGGTATAGTTGATCCAATGAATTTTGGACGTCTTGTATGTCTATATCGATGGTGCTGTCCAACCAGATAAGACGAAAATTTTGTTGAATATCACTTTCTTTCGAGGTAGAGGAGCAAGCAATAGCACCTATAAAAGAGATTAACAATATTGTTCAACACTTGATGGCCACTGTAAGAAATGAAATTTCCAGTTTTCTAATGACAACTTTTAATTAAGCAAAATGCTCAACAAAAAATTAAAATAGACATATTTTCTCTTGCTTCATCGAAATTCGTCATTAGAAAACTGGAATTTTCATTTGTCACGATAGTGATCGAACAGTGGGCTCTGATCACCAATAGATTTTATTTCTACATCCATGAGCTTACTAGCTGTTATTGGCTTTTGACCCATGAGCTATGCGACAGTTGGTCAATTGTAACGGTGGATAAAAGCAAATCACTTGTACCTAAAATTTTGAGACATGGTCCTTTCTTCAAAAAAATGTATAATTCTGGAAATAAGACAAAATAGAGGATGCAAGTTGTTTTCTTTCTGTTGTATGATGTGACATAATCCGGACTATACAGAGAAGAAGGTCAGTGAACCTCTAGTACATGCTGTCAAACGAAGGCAATCCGAACGAAAAACGTACGGATGTGAGTGTGTTGTAGACTTGAGTGTGAGTGTGAGGTATAGGTGAGAGGGTGCCTAAACCCCCCCTACAATAAAAGACCCCGGGTCTTCTATTATGGTCCAGCGAACTTTTGTAAATTTTGTAAATTTTTGCTGGTGAAAAAAAGAAATTTCTATGAAGTGACTCCTCCGGAGGGGTCTTCTAAAACGGGGGGTCTTCTAATATGGGGGGGTCTTTTATTATGAGGGGGGGTTTACTCTTACCCTAAACACTTGCACCCGCACAGATTTGTATCCAGACCTATACCCACACCCGTTCATTGGTTTTTCTGTGTGATTGTTTGAGTGAATATCGGGATGTGGGCGTGAGTATTTGCGTGGGGTGTAAGTGTAAGAGTGTCTACTCTTACCCCAGACACCCACACCCTCCAGGAAATGAAATTTGGCGACCCCTTTCTGTATAAAATATTCGACAATGTTCTAGTATAGTATTTATGTATTTGATAAAAAATGCTGGCATTTGCATCTCATAAGACAGCTATCTCTGCGAGTTGCTTGAACAAATAGTGCGAGATAAAATTCTTCAAAGTAAAAGAGCAATGTTTTATTTTGAAAAGTTCTTCAAATTAGAAGACTGATGAGCGTCGAAAATCTTATTCATATTTCGGACTAGGGATGCACCAATTCAAATTCAAATTCCAATTCCTACCAATTCCGTCAATTCCAAGCCAAGAATTGGAATTGGAATTGGTGCATCCCTATTTCGGACAATGAGATTCAGAAAATCTTTTGATTACGTAGAACGTTTCACAATATACGTAAATCACTGTTTTCTATAATAAGTAAAAAATTAGGGACTTCTGACAAACATCTTCGTAGTCATGGTCTGAAATCGTACAATTTGCGCATCGACTCACTTTGAAGAAGTTGTGGACACCTTTTAGTTGTATTTTTTGATCATGTGATTGTTTGAGTAGAAGAAATTAAAATGTAAACATAAAGCGGTGTTCGATGGGTTCCATTAGCTTTTCATCAAAGTGAAGGTCTTGCTGCAATTTTGGAGTAGGCACTCAATAGCAATAAAATCAACATAATGCTTTCTTTCACGGAATAAGGCATTCTTCGAGTTTCATTCAATCAAGTAGCATAGCTGGAGAATGCAATAACTCAAACGACGAAAAATTAAAGCTTACCATCGCAATTTTTCTGTAGTCTAATTTGGTGTGGATGCGGTTGATGATGCGTATGGGCCTGCGTGCGAGTGCAAGCGTGGATGTGAGTGTAGATGTGAGATGGGGTGGGTTTGGAATATGAAAAGACTTGATCTCATATCTACATCCACACCCATCCCACACCTACAACGTGACTCAAAGTTCATTGGGTGATGTTGTATACTTGTAGGACAGCTCCTATCTTAAGTAAGGGCTGGAAAGCTTTTCAGTTTTTCGCTACTTTCAGACACTGTTTCAAGCCGTCAGATCCAGACGACTATCATTGTTCTTATACATCTCTACTTGCTGAATCGTACTTTTAGCGAACCTTGCAAATCAGAGAATATTTGTTCATCAGTGTCCCTCAGACAAGCCACTCACGGTTAGCGATTTCCTCATTTAAATACACTTCGCCAATAGAAACTTATTGCTCATATACTAAAAGCCTTTCTGCAGTCTAAAAATAAAAAAAGCAATGATGAAAAATTGGTTAAAGATTTGAATTTCTTGACCTCGATTACTTTCGGTCAAACTTTATAAATGCTTCTATACATGTGGACACTTAACTGTGCATGTGTCTGCAAAGATACAAACATATAAATATATACACGTAAAAACGCATTTTATTTCATATAATCCTCGATTCAGCGAAGAGAACAAACAAAAATGTTTGTTTCAAAAAAGGCATAGCATTTGAGCTGTGAGTCTGGCAGAATAGTCATCGTGTCGACACAATAAAATCTAAACTTATGAAAAAGCTCTTCTCTTTCTTAATCATGCACACAAGTAATGTAGCCAATAACTTTACTCGTCTACTTAGGAGACAACCAGAGCCATTAAACAAACACAAACATTAACTAATGCACACAAAAAAGAGAAAAAAAGAAAAAACTCACATTTTCAGAAGCATATTAATAAAAAAAAATCT
Source organism: Rotaria sp. Silwood1 (assembly GCA_905250075.1). Taxonomy (NCBI): domain Eukaryota; kingdom Metazoa; phylum Rotifera; class Eurotatoria; order Philodinida; family Philodinidae; genus Rotaria; species Rotaria sp. Silwood1. Next base: position 19,834 of record CAJNOP010000220.1, read on the forward strand.
ACGTCATTTCTTTCCAGTTTGCTTTATTATTGTTATTCTTTATTGAAACAAATCAAAGGTAAGTCCAAAATGCAGTCGCTCGAATAGCCGTTCGTCCGTGTTGAGGAAGGTTTGTTGCCAGTCACCGACTAAATGACAAGGGTGTAGAGATGTGAGTGTGGGTATGAGTATGAGTGCGTATGGGTATAAGTGCATATGGTTATAAGTGTGCATGGAGGTGTGGGTGTGGAGGTTGGTAGATGCGACTGTGGGTAGAATAGCGTGGTGGCTACACAGACACTCACGCCCACAGTCGACATAGAAGCTCTAAAATCACATTCGCACCTCACACCCACAGTCCATGCCATAACCACGCCAACACCTACATCCATCCGTGCCCTGCAAGTTCCGACTTTTGTTTAGCCCATATTTTATTCGACTGAACTTGTAAAAACTGCTCAATTCGAATTAAATACAGACTTTGGCACTTGTGCATTCTGTAATGATCATTCCAATTCATGAGATAGAAAACAATTTGATCCCAGATAGCTTTGCTTAAGAAGCCAGTGTAGTACAACAGCGCAGAACAAGCTAACGTGATTTGTTGATGGAGTTTTTATTTTTCAGATAATGGCATAAATTCATGAGCAATGTGACACATTTTTTTAAGGAAAAAACGAATTTATCATGAAACCAAGCTCGTCTTTGTCACACACATGAAAAAAAGGAAGTTTAAGGAATAGTGAAATTCTGTCCCACAATAACATAATAAGTCACAACGAACAAAAAACTTCTTGCTTATCTTTGAGATTTACACAAGATGGAAGTGATTTATTGTGTTTTATCGTTCCTCCTAATGTGAAATACTGAACCTGATAGTATTTTTACTTCCTTTACATATGAGTATTAAAACAATGGGATCCCGGAACTTCGCCAATAAGGCTTTCGTCAAATAGGACTCTCGCCAATGGCGAAGGTCCACTGTACTTTCGCCAGTACAGCCCCTGGACTTTCGCCAATTGGTGGAAGTAAAGTGGGCTGTCGTCAATTTGACTGCGAACTAGATATAGATTCGAAAATTTCTGTCGGCTATATTGATGAGTGTAAGCTATGATAAACATTCTAACAACATTAGCTGCAGCTAGAGCCCGTTGGATCTATTGGGACCCGAATCCAACCGGTTGCGGGTCTGAAAGCTTTGTAATCACTGATTTCGTGTCCGGGTTCGGAAAATTTTACTGATCGGATCGAGATCCAAAGAAATATCTTATGTATATAATAATCTTTTTGGAATTTCTTTCAATTTTTCTCTTAAAAGATCCGTCAATCGGGTTCGGCTCCAGAAATTCTTGAATTCGACAGACTGTAGCTTCAACTCTTACATGTACCCTGTATTAATATTATTTCGTGACAGTTGGGAAAGTTTACTGTACTTTCGTCAATTGGCGAACGTCTTATTGGCGAACTTCCGATAACCGAAAACAATACTGATAAATAATTTTAACAAGAAAATGAAAGTCGTAATGATTCTCTTCGTTTCTTTTGTTACTAACTTCGGCAATGTCTACAGCCAAGGCACGGCAGATTATATTGTCGGTGCTGTAATCGGACTAGTGAAGGACTATAAAGTCTTAAATAAATGACACGATTATCAGTCTCAACAAATTTTTGGTACAACCTGTATGTCAACTAGCAAAGCAGGCTGTTATCGCTGGAACTGGCGTTCGCAAGCCTGATTTTGGTGTCCTAAACTATCTATTGTAGAAGGATATGGAAATAATTGGGAAAGTAAACAAGGTGCCATTGAGCATGCTATTAAGAATAATATGCATAAAGGTTTGCAAATAGCTTTTTAACGCAATATCAAATAAAGAATCCATCAGGACCACCTGAGCCTGACGAATGTCCACTGCTATCTAACACCTATACTGTACATATAGGGTTTTTTTCGTTTGACAGTGACTCGAAAGAATTCCACGATGGTGCAGAACGTGCAAAATCTAAATTTTATATTTGTTTACGGAATCCACCTGTTACAAAACCAGCTTATGCAAGCTTTATGCGCATCACAAAAGTAATGCATGTAGATAATCAATATCAAGCCCAACAAATCAAACAATGCGATCATGTGTCAGAATGTATTCGTGGAAAGTGGATTACATATTATTTTATAACAGCGAAATGAATAACTCTTTTATTTTTTCTTTTAACTTACAACACGTATATATTCAAGAAATAAACCGTTTTCTTTTATCAGTGAATTGGTTCACTCAACTAGCTCTTTAATAAAAACCAACTAAGTCCAGGTGATGTTTTCGAATGACCCGTTTCTTTGTCTAAGGAAATAAAATGCCACTGATACAAATGACAATGACTTTTTGGTTTATTTTTGTCATTGCATATGCCATGATAAGTAATGCTTGTCTAATAGTCTTTTATTGTCTTATATTATTTCGCTTGTACATATACTATACAAATGATGGATTAATACAGTTCCGTATCAGTTTTTAAGGGGTTTCATCCAGGAGAAACCACCATAGGATATAATATTCCAAAGTTAAAATTGTATGACGAAGAAGAGTATCCTAGAAGTGTTTTTCTCCAGACAAACTCGATCCATTCGACAGATGTTAGTGAGATGTTTCGACGCTAAAAAATATTTCGTTAGTGTGAGTGTAGATGTTGAGTGAGAGCACATCCACATCTGCACACCAGAGATGCCAACAGGCCACTTTTTCCGGCCTGGCCTGGCCTGGCCTGCTGCCTGGCCTGACCTAGCCTACAGGTCAGGCCAAAAATCAAAGAGTGGCCTGCGGCCTGACCTGGCCTGACCTGGCCTGACCTGCAGGCCAAACCAGGCCAATTGATGTTTCTGATTTTTCAAATCCATTAAATTCTATAACTCTGCATTAATGCATGATTCCAATTTCAATTATTTATTTAATTTATTTTCATGAAGATAATGAAATAACAAGTTTTTCCACAAAATAGCAAATTAAAGCAAAGAGACAATCATCTTAAATATTTTTCATACAAGAAAGACTTGAATTTACGAGATTTTTTGATGATATCAATACTTCTTCGCATAATCGAAAGATATTTAAGCATAATAACAAAAACAACATATGATTCGGGATACGACGAAGAATTAAAAGAAAATACAAATCCAAAAATAGACCAATATGAGCCAACAGGAGATGATTTATTATTATCAACAATATCGTATTGTTGTTTTTCATGTTTTAATAAATAACATATTCGTTCACTAGAATATGATAACGAATTTGACGAAGAAGATGATGAAACATTTGTATTTGACGAAGAAGAAAATGTTGAAACATTTGTATTTGATGATGTAGTAGTAGATCAAACAGGAGAGATTGATAAGATACGAATATCATCAATTGACATTGAAGAAATAGATGAAGTAGAAGATGTTGATAAACGATGAATATGTTCAGTTGACATTGTTTATTTAAGTTGTTGCCAATAAAAAAAAATGTAAAAAGAAATGTGTTTTGTCTTTCAATTAAACAAAATCATTGTTTGCTTTATTTTCGCTGAAATAAATCAAGCATAAATATTGTCTCCTCTCCTTTATTCATTCAATTCGTTTACTCTTGTGGTCTATACTATTCACCAATTATGAATGACGAAGTTAAAAGTGAACAAAATCATCAACTCGTGGTGTCATCTCATGTTTTAAGATGACTACTAGAGAAATGAATATCATTTTGCAGCCAGGCCACCCATTTTGGCCTGGCCTGGCCTGGTAACCAGGTCGGACATTAGATGGACGGATAACGCCAGGCCAAAATTTTAAAATTCAGCCTGGCCAGGTGGTCTGACCTGGCAGGCCACCCGGCGCCTGCCAGGCAGCAGGCCAGGCCGGCAGCTCTGCTGCACACACCCAACCCCACACTCATTCACATCCTAAATAAGAGTGGAATTCTAATTTTGATCAGACAAAATTAGCATTCCAACATTGACCTGACATTGCTTGGACAGAACTGAAATTCCAATTCTACTCAGGGAAAATTAGAATTTGACGAGAGATAAATTCATATAGTCATAACAATTAAAATATAAATAGAATAATTTTTTTTAATTTAACAATATCTCTTCATTTAACTAAACAATTCCCAAGACAACATTTGAATCTATTAAAACATATTTGTACAAACACTTCGTTTTGAATGGCATTTTATCGAACAAAACACTCCTTTTCTTTTTACACAAACATTACTTTGTAGTGCACTTCCCTTTATAATCGTAAGCACTGCCAGTTGTTGATGCGGGTACTTAAAGTTTACGACCTTTAATAAATGTAATATTCTTTAAGTCATCAATCATAAAATCATTCTATGCGAAAACTGAATTTCGAAGAAAAAAAGCCTAATGACTTTCCCTTGAGTAATAGTAAATTTTTATCAATATCATTAGAAATACTTTGTTTTATAACACTTTTTTTCTTGAAATTTTTCACTTAAAGAATTAATATGTTGTTCTAATTCTTTATAATAAATCAATCGAGCATTATCTATTTGGACTATCGTTGAGTATACTATTCAGACATTTTTTTTTAAATTAGATTATAGCGCATACATCTATATTTATACTGTTTATTGACACGACCGCTACTATTACAGTTTTCTCTCTTTTTCAAGTCCATTGTATTTCTAGTAGAGCTAGTGATTATATGAATTTATCTCTAGTAGAATTCTAATTTTGCCTATGGGAATTTAAAATTCCCCTGAATCTCAATTTTACCTACAATATACATATGAAAAAGAAACGGTCAATCGGTCACGTAGCATGAACGAAAGAATTCTGCACCTAATAAAAAAAATTGATAGGATGATAATTCAATATCATAATATATGATTATGTACAATGAGAATACGGAAAAGACGTTCATATGTGGAAAAAGAAATTTCACTGCCGTCCGACTGATACCACAATCATTCTTAGGTTTTTATCAATAACTCACTCATCAAAGAAAGAGCAACAAATCTTCAGTAGGAAAACAAAGGTTGATATAGTAGTGATACAAAGAATATTTTATCTATTAACCAATTTTCTTGTATATTTATTTAGAAACAAAAGAAACATGAAATTTGAGTCGTTACTCAACGAATTGTTGCTTGATATATTTCGATTTTTCAATAGTTTTCAACGTCTTCATGCTTTTCGTGATCTTAACATTCATTTTGATCCACTTCTTCTCTCATATTATCAAGCTTATCATCGCAATTTTCGATTTCTATCTAAATATGATTGTTCTCTTATGTGTCAAGATTATCTTCCTATGATAACAGTTACAATCATTTTCACTTTGTTACATTTATTCTTTCGATATATTAAATCAAATTGTATTCCAATGTCATGATCTACCAAATGTTATCCATCTAAAAATCATCAAATGTTTGGAACAACTATAAAGTGCACTAGTATCATCATCAAATTAGACGTTTGACTATCGAGAATTTTAAGAACACTTTAACAGATCTATCTGATCTATCTCAACATACATCTAATCTTCGACAACTTTCAATATCAATCGTATATAAATCAGAAAAGGAACAATTAACAATGATGATTTCATCGTTTATTTCATTAAATATCTCTTTCATTGGATCGAGAAATTCGATGATAAATCTCTTCGAAAATATACCTAATTTATCTTCTTTAAAGTTCGATACATGATCGATCTATTCGAATGGACATGAATGGGAAGAGACTATCTGAAAATATTTACCTAAAATTCAAAGATTGCGATTAAGAATGTATTTTCATTTTGCTTATGCCGATAATAGACAAAAGCAAGCGGAAGAATTACTTCAAACATTTCCAACTTCATTTTGGCTTGAAGAACACCAATGGTTTGTTCAATGTCAATGGAGTCCATCTTATAGTCAAAGCTTTCTTTACACTTTACCTTATGCTTTTAAGAGATTCCATTTCTATAGTGAATATCGTTTCATATCAACTTGTCCGAATGAAAAAGACTATTGGATATACAATCCTGTAAGTCTTCTTAAACACAATGATCCGAAAATCTCGACCAATCAAGAGTTAATTCTACCTCATTTACGGTTTCCAAATGTTCGTCATTTTGAAATCAGTTTTTGCGTTGAATGAGAACTTAGAATACATCTATTCGTCGATTATGTTTTAAAGTAGAATGTTGGTCTGAAATCGCTTTCTTCTCTAAGACACAATGTAACGCTTTCGAAAAATCCTTACTTGCTCGTCAATGTGAAATTCTTTTTATTGGTATAGAAAATTGAAGTGATATTTTTGATTTAATTAAATCGATGTCAAATCTTCAAGTATTAATTATTCGATGTAATGATGATGAATGAAAGGATATGAATCAGTCCTCAAAAAATGATGAATTAGTCGAATGGTTACAAAAACATTTACCATCGACATATTCTATTAGTCGAGATAGAGAAGAAACATTAAATATTCGACTATACCCATGGAGTAAAATATTGAAGGAAACGGACTGCGTAACGCGTTTCCGAGATTGTAGCATGCGTTTCGCAACGTTTTTGCAATATAGGACGCGTTTCGCAGCATTCTTACTTACATAAAATGCGTTTTGCCACAGTCGTTTTTTGAAACGATCCGAAACGCTTTTTCAAGATTGCGTTTCGAGGCGTTTCCGAATTAAAATGCTGTCGAACGCACTTTTGTCGACAGGGGACGCGTTCCACAGATACAAATTGGGGGAAACGTAAAACGCGTTTCTTTTTCAAATGTGTGCTGCATTGTTTTTGCTTGGAATGATGCAAAATATATCCATTCTGCATACAGAATCTTGCAAAAATTCACCAACACAAAGCATAGGAGTTAAGCAAAGTAAATTCTTTAAAATTACTTTGGAAATGATATGAAATAGCACTTGAAAGTTTTGCTCCCTGCACTATTTTTGTACGTGAAAATCATGACCCAGAATTTTATGAAGGCAAGACTAAAATCAAAGTCTCGGAAATTTTTAGGCTGCTAGGCTGTTATCTAGACCTAATTCGAAGTTAGACTAATGTAAAACATCAAAGTGTAACAAAAAATATATTCTTCTTACTTAAAAACTCATTTTACCACGTTTTTATTGAAAGAAAACGTGTTTCGTAAGGTTTACTTAAGAATTGTTTTCGACTTGTCCACGGAGGGAGATGATTCCGTCACGCTCGTTTGTAATGAATGAGAAGTTACAGACAAATTTGCAGTGTCTCATTTTGACAAGCACAATTTTTTGTCCAAGATTGCAAATGCATTGGATTCTAGAGGTCGAGTCATTTGTATGAAATAAAACAAATAAAGCGTGACGTAATCACGTTTTACGTGGACAGGTCGTTTTAAATATTGAGCATTTCGAAAAGATTTAGTAAAGACCGATACTAATATAATTAGTACAGTAACTCTCTTTGGTTATTTGTGAACAAAAGAATTATCGCGTTATCTATAATTTGAATAAATATTAGTTTGAGTTCATACTCGAACTAATTGATAATAGCTAATGATACTGTGTACAATACTAGTAAACTTGATTTTAGTTTGTACATTGTTGAAGTAAGAGTGACTTTTTAATAAAAGAGATTCGATTTACAAAAGAAAACTCCTTTCATTTATTGATGTAATTGGATAAAACGATGACGGATTTACATTTACAAAAATCTATTAATCAAGAAAATAAATAAAAGATTAAATTTTAAATTTTTTAAAATTTATATATAAGAAATTTAATTTTTTATATATTAAATACAGTGTAAATCGATTAAATTCGTTTCTATTGTGTATCTAAATTTAAATCTGAAAGAGTTTAAATAAAAAATGTATCAAGAAAAGACCACACTTGTAATTGGACATAGGCACCAAAGAAATGATAATTTTTAATTCAGTGGGATGGAAACTGAAAATCTAATTTAGTAAGTTTACGCCCGACTCTAAATGACAGTAGAATAAACACTTATATCATTAGATTATTTTAGTTGAACGGTTTGTATACATATCTTATGATCCTATGTTCTCATGTTCGAATCCGTGTCTTGACTGCATCAAAATTCATGTAAGTTATAGTTCTAAAGGCCTATGAAAAAATGTAAACGAATACATAAATTGTACCTGCAATTCAAGATCTATGAAGTCATTGACGATTTTCAATTTTTTTTCCATCTAGAATTTACGACACCACAGTTTGAGAAACGCTGCGAAATTTTTCACAAAAACAATCGTTACACAGCGTTTGTTTTAGCAGATGTGAAACGCGTCAAACCGGTCAGCATTAACGCGTTTCGCAGCTATGGAAAAATGCGTTTTCAGAACGCGTTTTTTTCGCAGAAATTTACACCATGGGTAGATCGATGAATAAAAACAAGAAAATTCCCATTCTGATCATATTGTTTTTTTGTGATTGATACTGTATTTTGAAAAATAAAAGTGAGATGAATATTTGAAATAGTAAGCAAGAAATCTTTATATAATAGACTTTTAAAAAAGACCACACATTTATTAACTAATTGAACTTTATAGTCTTCTGATTTTCAAGGGCAAACAGTTGATTCAACGTTTTTGAGAACTTTCAATCCTCATAAAATCTGCTCTTCTCTCATCGACTGCTTTCTATCGGAATACGTGCAAATTTTCAATTCGTCATTTTGTTTAATATGGCTTTGTATCACTTCAAACTAAAACACCTACTAAAGATAATCAATGCTATTTAACAACATATTACTCGTTCGTTTATCTTGTTATTTAATAGGACACAACATTACGTATGGATCCATTTTGTACACGTGCACTTTATCGTTTGTTCTTAAAACTATAATCATACCTTGAATTTATATGAACAATAAGTTTACGCTTCATGAGAGTGTGGATGTGCTCTTAAGGAGACTCTCCTCAGAATCGGTTTATTACTTAAAACCGATCGTTTGAGTTGAAACTTTCAGGAAAGAATAGTCCTAGTGTGAAATGCTCTTTGTAAAAATGTCAGGCGAATATATCGTACCAGATCGATTTTCGACTTGTCATTATTACTTCTAGAAGAATCGAAAGAACTTCAAAGTTGTAAGAGATGCAGAACTTGTACTTGTTTCAAATTAAAGCCAGCCTCTGTATGCAACTTTTCATCGGGCAGAACTTTGAAGCTCGTTTCCATTCATTTTCAGTAAGCATTTTAGTGCACATGGCGTTCAAAATACGCATAAAATAGTGACTCCATCGGCAGTAAATCCCAGTTTCCTCAGTCTAGGAATCAAGTATCAAATATCCGTCCGATCAAAAGTTAACTCTTCTTCAGATCTTCAAAAAAACCATCAGTTATACTCTGAGGTGGCTGGGAGTTATTTCAATTTTCCTGTTTGAAAATCGTGTTTTGCAAAAAACGTGAAAGAAGTTTTAGAAATGACTTTTCATTCGAATCTAAGAAGAAAAAATACTAAAAGGTATATTCATTATATGTGTTAGTGTAATTTTTTTAAAGCACATAACAAATGATTCAAAGTACCACTATCGGCCCTATTTAAGTAAATATAATAATGTATTCAATATATGAATAAATAAAAGGCAATTTTCCCTAAACTCAAACAACTTGAAAAAAACATGATGGAGAATCGAGATTAGCTTCGAAAGTCTCTTAAAATTTGGCCCTTTTTTGAAGAGCTATATATTCTGCAAGAGAAAACGCCACTGCATCTTTCTATCGTAAAACTTTAACTTTGAGCTTTTTCCGGAAAATTGAGGTTTTTAAAGAAACCCTTAATTCGCTCACACTCACACCCTGGATAGAACTGACTTATAATTGTTTGATTGGATCTTTGCTTTTCGATGTTATTTTCTTTGCAAATCTAACTTAATGGGTGTTGTTCTGAATGATAGTCATAAATTAATCATAAGTCATATAGAATAATCGTGAGTCCTATAATAGATGACCGCTTTGTGTTCCTTTCTTTGGAGTAGTTGAAAATCGTTTTAGAAATATGTTTCTGTGTTCATTCAATAGCGAGAATTTATTTCTCTACAAAAACAGTCGATTTTTTTTCGAAAATATTTTCTTCGTCAGTGAAAAATTAACAAGTTTCCGACAAGTCCCAAAAGCTATAGTATTTACCTTGAAAGATAGAAAGCTCTGATCACAAAGTTCTGTCTTCAATAGAAAGAGACATATACTATTCAATAGAGCTAATCGAATTGCATTCATCAAGTTAGTTTTCCTTATTTTCGATTAACTTCTGTAAAAAAAGCATCAGAAAACATCATTTGATAGAGCATCCAAAGCTATATTTCACTTCTAGTATTCTTCGGTTGGCTTTGTGAATTGGGTGAATCATAATAGTAAAAAAATAGAATCAGCTGCTAACTTCTCTTATCTGATGATTGTATGTATTGGCGTCATATCTTATATACTACTCATTTATAGAAAAAAACAATAGTTCTTTTTTTTTTGAATTTTATATCTACGAGGATAAACCAGTTGGTTATAATGATTATATCATTCATTATCATGAATGAATATCGAATACAAAATGGACTTTTTTAGTAAAAGTTATGTCAAACAATTGTATAAAGAACACTTTGTTTAGCAACAAAAGTTATTTCTATCATTATCATGAAGAGAATATCATAATATGAAAATATTTGATTGATGTGTATTTTCGAGTTTTTTTTCTTCTAACTAATATAGTGACCATTATAGTTAATAGAACATTATGATCGTCACAATAATAGATACAGATATACTGTCATAAAATATATTTATCATCAAAGCTTCATAAATTATTTTCTATTTTATTAAAATTTTAATGTCATAGAGAGGCTTAAGATTTCTATTAGCATTTGATCTATAAAGATTATTCAATAAATATATTACAAGTAAAAAAAAAAAAGCAGATCTTTGATTATTTTCATCTTACGATTCATTAGAAATATCATAAAAAATATTCTTGACACATCAAGATAATTCGCATTTGATATTAACCACACAGGTGAAACAAAAAACAATAAAAACAAATAAATCCAACTAATGTTCATGAATCGAAATGTCAATTGATGTTTTTGTGCGACAGTCGTTTGTTTTTGTTGTTTTGTGTTTCTATGCTCGTTAACAATGATTGTTTGATTATTTTTATCGATTTTTTTTTAAAAATTATTCACATAATTGTAAAGATTTTATACGATTGATTAAAGTTTGAAAATATTTAATAACAAAACCAAATATTCCATGTGGTTTTAATGGAAATAATGATGATTGTGAACCATATCGCATTTGTAGAACACAATGAACTTTTTTTTTCTCTAAAATTATTTCAATATCATCAAATAAGATTTGACTTAGTAACTTTCATGAATTACAGTTGGGATTGTCTCGATCTATACAGAATGAAAAGTTATTATGCATACTGCTTAATCCTTATTAAGTTAGATTTTCTATAGAATTTAGATTAATTTGTGATTGGTTTTATTTCATATCGATAAACAACCTGTAAAGCATGACAATAGTCACTTAGTTATGTTCGATCGTTTCATTTTTGTCTTTTTTTTGTTCTTCTGCTTTGTACAACTTCATTGCCATTTTCCTTTTGATTTGAATCAATCGAATGAATCGGTAATGAAATGATGCAAAAAACATGTTCCAGAAATCATATCAGATTTGAAAATGGTTATTGAATTTATTTGGTTCATACAAATGAAAGTTACAATTATAGATTGAATATCGATTTTGATTAGATGTTTTATTTTTTGACTTCTCATTCATATTATATTAGTTTATTTCTTTTTGTTTTAATAATATATTTTATATTTGTTGTGATATTGTATGATATTGGGAGTTTTTTTTCTAATGAGGACAATCACTATTGATTACTTTGTAGACAGACTAGTAATTAACATCGAGAAATGAATAAAATCATTCGAAAAAAAAGACTCTAGTCCCAAAAAAATTGAACATATTTTTGGATAAATTACGCCTCATTTATTTTGGCTAATGAAACCAAGTATTGATAAGGTATTTTTCTCATTAACATTTTATATACGTACTGACATAGAAGAGCAACAATATTTTCTTTTGTCACCTATGCATTTGTATATTCGAACAATAGTTGCAGTGCGTACAGTAAAAAAAAAACGTAATCAACGCACATTGCCTCACCATTGATAAAAGAGAAAATACATGCATGAGAACAGGACCGAAACTAAAGGAAAGAAAAGAGATGAAGCACAGAACAGTTGACAAAGACGTCTTTTTCGATTGTATGTTTCATTCGAAATTTTGTGCATGTATAGGATACACTAGACTAAGCAGTGTTTTTTACGAGCCATTGATTAAATGAGTTACGTTTAATGTTTGGTTTTTTCCCAGCCAGTATTTGTTTATCGATTGTAACACATTTCTATTGATCATTGATACTGTATCAAAACATTAGAGTCATAATATAAATGAAGAATCAGTTGTCAGGATAGACTGCAATTGCAATTGATCGAAAACTATCAATGTCTACTGGTACAGCTATTGATAACAATACAAGCATTCAATCAGAATATGATGCTAGTAAACAAGTACTGTCTTGTACTAAAGTTTTCTTCAAACGATTAATTGAACGTAAACCAATGGATAAATTACAAGTTGAAATTGATACACAAAATGTATTGAGACGTGATCTAAATTGGATACAATTATTTGCTATAGGTCTTGGTAATATTATTGGTGAGTGAGATTGATAATAATACATGTGATGACAATTCTCAGTCTTCTTTTCAGGTTTCGGGATATTCGTATTGAGTGGACAAGCTGCTGCAATGTATGCTGGTCCATCAGTCATCATTTCATTTGTTATAACAGGAGTTATTGCTTTATTGGCCTCTTTATCATATTCAGAATTAGCTACAATGATGCCTAGTTCTGGATCAGTTTACACATATACTTATGCAGGTGAGTTACTTATCTTAGAAATATCTTGCTTCTATCAACAAGCTTTTTTTTATTATTTTAGCCTTTGGAGGTATACAATCAAAACTATCGTTATAATTAAAGATTCGTTTTTTTCTTATTCATTCTAGAATATTTAGCATGGTTTATTGGATGGAATTCTGCACTACTATATCTATTCGCTCTTTTGACAGTGTCAGTTGCTTGGAGCCAGCATGTTGTCCTATTTATTGATATCGTTTCTGATTATAATGTAACAAGTATGATTGTCCAAGCACCAGTAGCTTGGCACGAAGACGCTGAACGGTTTTTTGTCACTGGTCAAGCGATTAATTTACCTGCTATTGGGATTATTATTGCAGTTACAATTTTACTTATTATTCGAACTCGTCAAATGGCTATAATCAATCTGATATTAGTTGTGATAAAAGTTATTATACTCTTAATATTTACTTTTGCCTGTTGTAATTATGTCGATCGCAAGAATTATCATTCATTTTTTCCACCAAATAAAGGTATATGATTGTGTTATGAATATATGAAGTAAATGAATGAATATCATTGTGTATTTTAGGTTCATTCAATGAATATGGAGTAACAGGAATGCTGCATGCCTGTACTTATGTTTTCTTTGCTTATGCAGGTTTTGATTCAGTTTCAACAGTTGCTCAAGAAGCGAAGTTACCGGGGAGATCAGTGCCAGCAGCCACTATTGGGTCTACAGTTTTTTCATTACTATTGTATATTGGAATATGTACTGTAATGGTTGGACTTGTTCCATATGAGTCCTTACATTCAGATGCTCCTCTTTCTGTGGCAATGTAAGTCATTGGTAATCTTCTAAAGAATATCAGTGATATGTATTATAATTTTTCTAGAAAAGCTACACCTTATGGTCTTTGGTTATCAATTCTTATGAGTTTAGGTGCTATTGTTAGTCTTACAACTGTAGCATTGACTTCAATGCTCTCACAAACTCGAATATTTTATGCAATGGCACATGATGGTTTGTTACCACCAATCTTTGCTAAAATTCATTCTCAGACAACAACTCCCTGGATTTCTGTATTAATTTGTGGTGACTATTCTTTTAATACAATTTATACGATAAAACTTATCTGCAATGTTTAGGTATATTTTGTGCTGTTTTTTCGGGTATTTTACCAGTAGATATTCTCGGTGAAACAGCTTCAATTGGCGCCCTAATTGCATACATGTTCGTACATATTACAGTTATAGTCGTAAGTTCATATTGTTTCGTTTCTCTATTTTGACATCTGAAATGTCTTTTATAGATGCGATATACACATAGAGATATACAACGAGTATTTCAAGTGCCATTTGGCTCATGGTTGTTTCCGACTATAGGTTCTTTACTTTGTATCCTTCTTATGACAGGCATAAGTAAAGCAACAGGTTTTCGATTCCTTGTATGGACTGCATTAGGACAAATTATTTATTTCGGCTATGGTTTTTGGCATTCTAAACAAAGAAAGTTAATGAAAAGTAACCCTGTTGTAGATACAGTCGAACTTCTACCAACAGAAGCAAATGCTACGGAAAAAATTGCACAAAATAAATTTGAATCGGATTCAGGCAGTGTAAATGACGAACGTGCAGCATCAAAAGAAATTCTTTAGTAATACTTTGAATGGTTTATGATTGACTACATAAATATATTATTGTAATACATGATTTTAAAGTACATAATCTCAACTATCTTTGTGAGCACTATTTACTAGAATTTCTGAATAAAATAATATTATTTTTTGTCATAAATATGTTTGTGGAATAAAAAATTCGATTTGATATATATAATCAATGCAAAGAACTTTTGTTGAAAGTGAACAGAAATGGGCAGCTCCGACTTCGCTCCAGCTCTACCGTTCTGACGAATCGCTTCACTCCTGGAATCGATCTAGCTCCATGGAGAGGGCGCTCCGAAGTCGAAGCTGTCCAGCCCTGAAAGTGAGATGGATTTTTGTTGATTTTCTTGTTATTATTTTAGTAAAACAAAATATATAATCATATTTTTGAAATTAGAATGGATTGTTAAAACTTCAATTTTAGAACTCATAATTATCAGATATCTTTCAACGAAATTCATCGCATTTTTTTTGGTAAGAATGCAATGCAAAAATTGTGGATTGAACAAAAAATGTGAGCTTGGAATATTGTATAATCGAAAAGAGAAACTTGAAAAATTTGATATCTTATTAGAAACATTAGTTTTTCAACCTGAAACATATGAAATAAAAGATGCCATAGATCAATTGCAGTGAATTTTTGCTAGAAGGCAAACTTATATTTCAAAGTTGAATATTCATTTTGTTGTTTTGTATTGTCTATTGAAACGACGAGTAATAAAAATTATTGATGAAAATCTTGATGGAATTTTTTATAAAATAGCTTATGTATCTTTCTCATTCAAACTAAAATCTTATTATTGTCATATAGAGACAAGACAAAAAATTATGATTAAAAAGTGTCAAATTGTATTATGCGAAATAAATACATACCTTGCTTCTAAAGGTAAACAGTCTATAGATCAGAAGCATTGGTCGCTTGAAGATTCGCTATCTGGCATGACAAAAGAAAAGACACATTTTAATGAGAATCGAAATGAGAAAAAAACAACGAAACTTTTTTATGATGTTTTTGAATTAGAGTAACCACAAGATATTTCTTTGTGCAATTCATTCAGTATTGTTTTTCTTTTGTATGTTTCTTGGTATGTAGTGTTTGCTCGAATCAAGTGCACATCTTAATCGCCGATGCTATTCTATTTCTTGCTAAACAAAAGTCATTTAGGTTAAGAAGCTATTGATAAGAATGTTGAATAGAATGGATTAGGTCAATAACATGGATCCACAGGTCATTGATGAAAATCATCGTTACTTTTCGATTTCTCCTGTATCCAAACTAATCTATGACTATTTTGAAATCTACTGTGAAACATTGTACATAAGAAAAATAATTTCTTTTATTCGCTAATACGTTTTGTCCGACGCCACGACAGTTTAGTTTTTATTCAATGATCGCACATTCATCTGTCACTGGATGCACTGCCTCTTTAGTAAATTTCTCGTCTATTGGTCACTAAGATTCATGTGTGTTAATCTGAGTTGAGTGGAAACTCAAATTTCACATAGTCATTTTAACTGATTTTGATATTTTGCACTTCGAATATTAGAAAAATTAAAACTTGAAAATTTGCATAAATCAAAATGATATGTGATGTTTTAAAATTCATCTGCTCACTTGGGGTTAGCAAAGTCGGTCAAGAACAGAAATAGAAGACAAACTTTGAAAATATGCAAGTAAAATAATTTATTTGCTTAATGAAGAAAGCATATTTTTTTGAACGGATGTTTTTGTCAATTTTCTTAGACAAGAAAATAAATTAGTTAGTATAATTTGTTCTCAACAATGGTTGTTTAAGTAGCCTTCTTTTAAGGGAGAGAGAAGCAATTAATTTTGGATTATAACTTGTATTCACTATTTTTATAGGTAATACGACTATTACGGATCAGGCAATTGCTCCCATAGCATTCGCTCCCAATGAACAACGAACAGAACTTCATTGAAAGGTCTGGGTGCGAGTCTTCTCTTTGAACATCCATACTTACATCTACACGTGAATTCTAGTTTTCTCTTATTGTTACTTATTTTTAATTGTATAAAATTTCTATTATTTTTATAATTAATAAGATATTTATTATTCTATCAGTGGTTTCTACATCTTTATTCAATAAGAATTCTGTTAGGAGAGCAAGTGTTGCAGGGGCAACTGTCATGGAAGCCTTTTTTTTATAGTGACTTTCACAAAAAATAATGAAGATCGAATAGTCAAAATGTATGTATGAATTGACAAAAAATGATGAGATTGAAACTTTTTACGAATTTTGACATTGAAACGAGAGAAAAACAAAGAATATATCTTGCAATCATGATTCATACTATATCTTTTTTATACAATATTATACTTTAACATAAGTGTTCTTGTATCGCACGAGAATATACATTAGTGCGTAAATTAGTACAGAAAACGAAAGAATAATTTGCATAGAATGCGTCGTAATCGCAAGTTCTATTCTTGTGATTCTATCACAATATTGATAGCTAATCATTGGTAATGAGAGCATGAATCATAGTCAAAGATACTCGTTTTATTTTTCTTCATCAATGATAGACACCACCAATAGAAAAAGTATTCATGCATCGTCAATATCATCAGAGTGAAACCAGTGCTCTCCCTATCAGACATGTCGAGTGGTTGACCTTGATACTGGTTGAAATATTCTCTCATCGATTACTACCTATATGAATATCAATCGTTTCGAGCCAATTGGTCATACAACATTCATGTTAGCCTCATGCTTCGATCATACTGACATTATGCGAATTCTTTTTCATCAATATGGTATTATGCGACATCTACGAAATCAAAAATGGTCTTACAGCATACGAAATGGTAGATAACTATGAAATTCATCAACTCTTTCATCGTATACTAAATTCACAACAGTTCAATAGTGAGATGATCGCCAATGATCAACATCTATCTACTACTATTACGGGTGAACGAAACCAAATCGATATTCGTATTTTGGAAACGAGTATGCATATTACAAAAATTTTTGCGACATCCCCGATTTTGCAAGCATTCAATTCTAATCTTGTATAAACGAGATAGTCTGCCTAAGCATGCATTGAAAGGTATATTCGTTTCGTGGTTTAATGATGCAGCGAGAAAAGCTAGAACCATATCAATGGGCTTTAACGCACAAGAGAGCATTCTTAGCATCGATAATTTCTGTTCACCCATGGAGTAAAATATTGAAGGAAACGGACTGCGTAACGCGTTT
>CAJNOP010000220.1:37621-75370 GCA_905250075.1 Rotaria sp. Silwood1
TGCGTTTTCAGAACGCGTTTTTTTCGCAGAAATTTACACCATGGGCAACAGCGGTCGATGAAAATGGGACTCGTGATTTTACTCATAGGTCTACTTCAGACAAGAGTGGTGTTTTGATAGTCAGCCAATTTCCAGAAAAATGTGATATAGCTATTCAACTGTTTTCTGTACCGAAGATGTCGCCTAGTGTATTGGGTCTTGAAGATGAACGTGAAGTTCTGATTTTATCACTAACAATCTAGCATGGTATAAAAATTGCCATTGACAAAGCAAGTGATCAATTCATAATTTACTTTGAATTTTTTTTATTGATGTTGTATACATGAATATGCGTATATTTTTAAATCTATGTATTGTCACTCTTTGTTTTGTTCATAGATCTTGAATTTGTTTTTCCCTTGATGCAACAAATAAAAACTTATTTAGATTTTTCAATGAAATACGAAGTTTCGAAAGTATGCTAGTCGATTGATCAGCGAATAAAAAGTTATTTTCATCCTAGACAAGTCTTGTGTTGTGTCAAATCGAAATTCATAATCAAAATTTTCAAGCGCTCAATGATTAATACTTTTTAAAAGTTTAAGATAAATCGATGAAATAAAATTTTTATAGTCTTGAAAAGAACTATTTAATTAAGATCCACGATAGACATACGCATTCATTTATCATTCCTTTCTGGTCAATTTCTAGATGGTCTTTTTGTAAGATTAAGGCGACTCACATTGCGTTTCAAGTTTTAATGAAATAGGGATTGAACTAGAAGCTTTTTTATCTGTTGTATAGATCTATAGTTTACGTAGTTCCTAATAACGGTGTGGGTGGTTGTGGGTATGCAGGCAATTAGTCTCTTAACCAACACCCGCACCCACACCCTGAATTCTCTTAATATATGGACTACTCAAATCAGAAACAGTGATGTTTCAACTGGTGAAATAACAGAAATGAATGCTAATTGATTGACGAAACATCTTATTTTCTCTGTGAGCTATGATTATTTTTAGAACTATTGTGACATCATGTTGTAGATGAGCAATTGATATCTAAAGATTATCATGCACTGGATATAATGCAAATGTTAGATTGATCAAACGAATGAAACAGAAGTAAGATTGACGACACGAGTTTTGTTCAAATTCAAATCTTTAAATAATTGCTACGACATAATTATGTTGAGCGATTGTTTTAGTTCAACAAATACTGAACTCTTTATCATGAGTTGTTATGTTAATGTGATTAAAAAACAAAGCGAAAAACTCGATATTCGCAGTGACTTTTCCAACAAGAAGTTACTGTTTATGTCGTGTCAGTTGATGAGCGACAAAAACAGAAATGAGGAGTACATCGACAATCATTGTTCCAGAAACAATGTTCCCACGTAAGTAAAAGCTAAATTTTACATTAATATTGTTGTTAAATACTTTGTGTTTTTTTAATGCTCTTTCCAAGGAAGTAATAATTGTTGACATGAAATAATAGTGACACGTGTAAATGGTTTGATTAGTTTTATTTTTGCAATTACAAGTTACTTAGAATTGTTCAATTTAAATTAAAGGTACCATCCTAAGTATAGAAAGAAAAATTGGATTTTTTTTTTACCGGTTAAAATTATCATTCTGATTCTATTCGTAGGCAAGAATAATCTACATTCGAATAATTGATGTGCAATACTTCGTCATCCTGTTAATTTAATTCCATGCCAATGATAAATTCGTAGTATTCAACAAGATAATCTTGTATATTTATGTTATTATGTGTAAGTCGTGATTTAATCGTAACTACATAATAATTAAACACGTATTTGTCTGTCTCTCTCTCTTCATATGACCATAAATGATTCATAATCGATATATCATGCACAATACACGTTGTTTTGTGCACAACAAGCCTGTATAAGACACTCCTATTCCTTTTTAAACTCATCCTCGTAGGCGAAATAAACGTATATAAAAAGAGAGAAATACATGAAAGAAAATATCAATATAACAAGTAGATGATGATTTCGTAGTTTTATTTGTCTTGGTCATGATTAAGTGTCTGTTCATAACAACATTCATCTATTTCACTACTCTGTTCATTTAATTTTTATTTGTTCATTTTGTCCATGTAGTTTTTTCCTAATGCAACCAGATTATTTGTCCTTTTTGAAATGATATTATTTTAGATTTTAAACTTCAGTGTTCGATATGACTCAATATTTCATCATATTGCTACTCTTTGCACTAGGTGTAAACCAAATCAGTTCATCTTCTAGCGAAGAATTGCAGCCAATCTGTGGCAAATGTATTCGTTATGTCCAAGGCTTCGATATTACCGGAGTGACAAATGATGTTCAGTATACATTCAGATCCAATCATATTATTAGTGCATGTGACTGTTACAGAAAATGTCTTGAAAACTTAAACACCTGCGCTAATTGGGTGTGGAAGTTCACGGATGACTCAAGTCATCGCACTTGCACGTTATATTCGAATTTCAATTTACCTCCGGGTGTGACAATTGGCTTCGATTTAGCCACATCAGTGAATATTGGCGTGATCAGTGGCGGCTCACCACAACGAGGGGGTCTTGTTCCTCACTGTCAATATTTCAACAGATTTGGAAATGCTTTTGGTTATGACAGATACTGCATTTCTGGACCGTATTGTTAAAAAGCTCAATTTCGTTCAAGATCTTTCTATTTCTTATTATCATTTCAGTATATTCTCTATTCACGCATTACCTACTTTTCCTTTCTAAAAACAAATAATATCATTCCATGTATTTCTCATTTGATAGATAATAAATAATCAAAATCAAAACATTCACTATATTAAGTGAAATCGAAGAGATAATCCATCGCTATCCTTGTGAACTATGGTGTTTATCAAAACGGACTGAGGACTTTTTTTTTGTGATATTCGCATCTGAATCAACGATGTTGGTAACAATTGAAAACAATACCTGAGCTTTGAGCATAGATGGTGAATTGATCAGTTTCTCTAGATAAAACTGATGAATAGTAAATCTATAAACATATCGAAGCTGACTTGAAAATTAAAGAAACAACTAAGATAGAATTAGAGGACTTTTCAGAATCTTCTCCACATTTTTACTAGGATAATTCGATTCAGATCGATTGAAAAAATAATTTACTACTTCGATTATTCTTGATTATCTCAGTCGTAATTCGATTTTAATAGTTAATCGATTGGCAAAAATAGTAATGAAGTGAAACTGATTATTTTTGTAATTAGGAGGCACACATAAGATGAATCAAACTTGTGAGGATACCAATTGCAAAGCCACGTTATGTACACAGAACGATTATATAGAAAAAGATAAAATTATGCAAACAATGGATTAATATCGATTATTAATGTAATTGCACTATCTAGATTGGAAACAATTTATATAGTACTTTCAAATACACTTTGTTTGCCGGATTTAGCTCGGTGACAACTTCACAGTTTCTAAGCACGAGCTATAGAAACAAATTATGCAAAGTTAGGTTTTTGCATATGATTAAAAGAAAAATACGGAAAAATCTGAGTTTCATTGGTTTTTCTGCATGAGAAAGGACTCTATTTAGTTTTATTTCATCATACCGGTTACAAACCAGTACAATCGTGTAAAAAATATAATCGATTAAAATTTAGATTTTATTGCAGAATAATTAGATTGTCATTTTCGATGATGCCATAAAATTTTGAAAGTTCAATCAGTTTTAATCGTTAAAATCTTTCATTGAGTAGAAAGGCTCAAACTAGCCTTGTCAAATATCATAAGACTTTCATTTTGATGTATGCAATGATTTGATTAATCATAAATGCGATATGGGAATGAAATATTTATGACAACAAGTGAATTTTTGATGCTGCTAGCTTCCCTTGTAAGATATAGACGGATCAGTAATACAAAAATCCTTCAGCATCCAGGCTTTTCTCTCTATTATAGTATTTACAGATATTTGAAGTAGTGCTTGAACATATATTACTAAATATGAAGGCACCATCAAATATAAACTTGATATCTGTATCATTGGTTTCTACATGTAAAAAAACACGATTAAGTTCCTTGCAGCGCCATTTTCATAGTTTCAAAATCGTGACGGACAATTTTTTTATTAGCAAATGCATCATGTTTCGCCTAAACTCGCGGCTTCTATATTTAAAAGCTGCTCATTTATACTCTGTTTTTAATAAAAATGTTTTACAAAAATATTTAAAAACATTCTCATTCGTAAACGAATCATAGTCCCCTAGTTTGATCATAGTTAATTTTCTAATTTTAAACCAGAAGCTCTTTACCTTTTATGATCACTGAGTTATGAGTCGTGTACTGTGAAACAAAAATCATACTGTATAGAGAGATGTGCTTAGAAAACGAAATTTTCTAAGAATCTAAGAAAATTAAACAAAAATAATCAATTGTCCATTTTGTAGAGTCTAAAATGTTTCATCTAATTAAATGTCTTGAACAATTTATTCATTCTAATTCAAATTCTTACCATAGATATACTTCTTAGAATTACACAGCTAGTCAAAAATTTAACATAGCTGCCATCTCATATTGTTCTTGAGAAATTCGAACAACACGATAAAATGTTGACTGTTTTTTTTTGAGAAAATCTATAGAACGACTTTCTATAAACTACTTTGTGAATAGCTGATGAAAGGCTCAACTTTATATCTTTTCTGTTATGGTGAATTTTAAAAAACACGAGGCAATGTAAAAGAAGATTTTTCATTAAATTAACGTCTATTACGGTACATTCATATTGAAGTTAGTTATATCTCAGCTAATATATCGTAAAATGTTGGAAAACTTATGCTATTTAACAGAGATCCAGAGTGCAACAGAATGCATTGCTCGGATATTGTTTAGTTCGACGTATTTTCAGTTGGTGTCGGTGAAGGTGCCAGTGTAATGAGTAAATCCTTCGCACTCTGATTCGTTTATGTAATTACCTGTGCCTAATTAACTGTCGATTCGTCAATCGAAAATCACTAGTTTCATACACATGTTATTGAATAAATGTTGTATGTTAAGTCATCCTTTTTTAGAAGAGAACGATCATAACTATTCATGGACAGGACTGAGTTTCCTAATTGGAATACCACCCTGTGTTAATGATTTGAATTCATTTTTCTTATTTCGAAGTTTCGAGACAGCTTAAACCAGGAATCTGACGAATCGTTTTGAATAAAAGGTTTGAGAAATGAAAGTAACGATAAGTCTTCAACTTTATTCTTGTGTCGTTATTTTATCGATTGATTAATAGGTTTCAACTGAATAAATAGTTTTCTGATTTGTTTTTCTACAAAAATGTTTCGATCTTGTTGAAGAAATCTAAGTTTTTATCGTCAAACGCGTTTTGTCATTTTTATAATTTATTACAAACTTCATACAACAATCATCTTAGTAGAAATGTAACAAAGGTATTTATTATAGCGATGACCGCTTAAAACTTTGTAGGAAACTTTCATTTTACAACAATTCATTCAAAATTGTTTTATATCACTGTTAAGTGGAGCTTGGATCAATATTGAATCGTTGTATCCGATGATTTCCATTATGGACAACATAGAAGTTGCCTTGTCGATCAAATGACAAATCCTGAGGAGAATAAAGTTGTTTTAGTTGTTTTTCAAGATTGTTTTCACCAACAACAACGGTACCTTGTTTAGCATCTTTTGACCAATACATCACTCGATTGTTTGGGTAGTCTGCCACATAGACAGTACCTAATTGATCAACAATTACTCCACGAGAAACGGACAATTGAGCTAGATCATTTCCTATACATTGACCTCCAGCAACGATAATCCCTTGTGTTGCATCTTTTACCCACTTCATCAAACTATAATTGTTTTGATTTGATATGTAAATTGAATAATCTTGATTGACAAAAATATAACCAGGACCATTGAGCTGATCCAGACGATTACCTTGTCCATTACCACCTGCTACTATTGTTCCACAAGTATCTTCTATTCTCTATCGTCTTACTTCATGGTTCTCGTGATCAGAAACATAGAAATATGCATCACTATTCATTACTAGTCCTATGCATCCAATATCGGAAATAATTATTTCTACACTTGTGCCATTTTGACGAGGCCATCGCATCATTCGACTGTTTCCTCGATCACAGATAATGAGAAAACCTTTCTCTTTATCACCAATCACATCTGCTAGATTATTTAACTGATCCATTCCCATCTGCTACGACTTGGCCATTTGTTGCTCCATACTTCCAGGGTGTGGGTGTGGGTGTGTGTTGGGTGGAATTAGAACACCCACACCTGAGTTTAGCAAAGAAACATGAAAATACAAAACATAGAACATTACACGATATGTATTTAATCGTATTATACAGTATCACATGAGATCGATTATCGAGCATAAAAGAAATTCAACTCGATCGCAACCTACCGAAACGAAAGAAGAATCTTATAGAGTTGTAGGAGACTTCTAAAATAATATATTCATCGACAGGAGAAGAAGGTTAGGATACGTACCAAACAGGAAATTAGTTCGGTTTGAACTTCTTATAAACACGTAGTCGGTTCCATTCTTAAAAGAATAATTCACTCTGATTGCTGATAAGAACTATATCAACTCAGAAAACATTCTGGGTTAGGGAATGTGGAGATCTAAAACATCGATATAGAAAAAAAGATACAGAGGTTTCTTTTACAATTCACTTTATTTTAAGAATTCAAATAAATTCATAAGAAAATGACATCCGTAGTATAGTTATATCAAAAATTAGTTATTTAATAAAATAAATATCTAAATTTCAGGTTTTTAGACATAAGATATTCAATAATTGAACCCAGCTTAACTAAAATTGATTGAAATAGTCATTAAAACTTGATAAGATACCTATGATGTATATCTTGTAAATATTCTGCCATTAAAGTCATTGTCCTCAAGTAAAAATCCAAAAATAAATTGTAAAAAGTTTCTATTATGAAGGTAAACATGATTAGAATTGTACCAACAAATACTTAGGGCAATCTAAAAGTCATGGCGGAGGCACCTTATTTTCGTATAACAATCGGGAAGAACGTATTTTTATATAGCGAAAACAATAATAACGTTCTATTTTTCTATGGCATTTGATCACTCTTCAAATAATATCATAATAATAAAGCTTCGATAAAGACTGTTTGTCTGTAAAACTTGACTATAAGATTAAATCATATCGTCATCCACGTGTATTCTCTATGTCGTTTTTTTTCGTTCTTCTTTTCTCTTTTCTTTCATTTTTTTTCTCGTTTCTTTTGATACCTAGCCATCCATCCATACATATATTTATATTAAGCCACATGTATTGTTCTTTTTGTATGTATGTGTGGTTTGTTTGTACATTTTCAAGAAAGTCACAGGAATAAAGTCAGATTAAACATTAACACTATTCATCTGTTTGAGATGAAGACGGAAAATTTTCTTTTCTTTATTAAAGTGTTTACCACACCTAACATTCAATCAAAGTTATTCATAATGACTCGTTATACACCTTAGGATCTGGTCGAATTTCAATGAGCTAAACAAGTTCGAATATGCAAACAAAATTTAGTAAAATTTGAAGAAGCAGCATGGCACTTATGCGATGTGATGACAAATGACGAGTCGTAATTTTATCATAAACAAAGTGGTCGAAAGTCATCAAATGCTGCGTGCATGGCAAGAAGAATCCCTTCGTCTACCATGGTTCAACGCGGTAAATTTGCTCCAAAATCCTTATTCTTATGTTTTCAAAGTCAAATGGTACTGTTCTGATTCGTCATATGGAACGGGGATAAACTATTGACCGAAAGTATTATACCAACAATTGTTTGCAACTTTTCGTCAACTACATCAAACATCAAAAATCCTTATTTAGCATTCGTGGTATTAAACTTGCACAAAATAATAATGAAAGACAATATATACATAAAAATGTGTCCAATAATCTTGAATCGGAAGGCACTACAATAATACCACATCCATCAAATTCTACTGATCTAGCACCATATAAGTTTTGGTTGTGCGATTTAATTAAGCAGAATCTAAGAGATGAAATCGATGCTGAATCACTGTATGATATTGAAACCAAGTTCATGTGTCTTTTGGTTAAAGAAAAGTACAAAAAAAGCCTTCGATAAGTGGATGCAACGATCGTAGTTGTGTTTGGATAAACAAGATGATTGTTTTGAACGTTTGATGAAATAAAATCTTGCTGAACCTGTTTCCGTGTTTCTTTTATTCTATCACTATTACTTTATTGTACACTTTAATAAATACGGATGGCTAGACATGAGAAGAGACGAGAAAAACAATGAAAGAAAAGAGAAATGAAGAACGAATAAAAGAAAAACAAAAAGAAAATACACATGGATGATAATAATATGATCTAATCTTACAATCAAGTTTTTCGCAAATAAAGTTTTTATCGAAGTTTTATTCTTATCAAATTAGTCTGAGAGAGATCAAATAACACAGAAAAATAAAGCATTGCTATTTCTATCATTATAAAAAAGATTCCTTCAAAATTTCTATACAGAAAATAAGCATCTCCGTCACTGCTTTTCGACTGCCCAAAGTAATTATTAATTTGAATAGATAGATATGTCGAAGCTATATCATTGAATGCTTCTTCAACAGTAAGTTCTCTCCGAATATTATTAAAATAAAAATTTGCCCTTTTTAATCAATGTTATTCTCTGATTCAGAATTGTTTTTTTTTCGTAAAATTCAGTAATAATTCAAATAATGAATTGCTTGAAGATAAATTTCTATACAATGAAGATTCTAATTCAATATAACCTTAATTATTCGTCGCTTATAACATATCGAGTTACGATATTGTAAGAGGATGAAATATCAAGACGGAAGCTATTATCAAAAACAAAAATAAAACAAGCGCTTTTTAAAATAAAAAACCTTAATTTGATGAATCTGATGTTGATGTAGATTGTAATGTTGATAATGTGTCCGATGTTCTATGCAAATGTACATCATGTTTTTGTAGTGTTTCCTTTGTGTTACTCAAATAATAGAAAAGAAAATCATCGAATATGATATCATTCACTTGTAGTCAAATATCTAGAAACTTTTAATTATTAATTACAATTTCGAGGTGAAATTGTTGGAATGATATATATTGAAGATAATGTCATAGCAGTATTTTTATTTAATTCGATCGATAAAAACAAATCGATTCATGTAAGTCAAATTCTATATTTTATTGTCCTAACAAAAAAAGAAAATTTATATATTGAAATTATGTATACAAGAATACAAAGAGAAAAGTTTTTATAAGTCAGTAATAAGTTTTCGTCTAATATTCAATTCATCTTCTCCAGTTCTTGGATCAAATTCTCGGAAAAATGTGCAATCAAGTGGTTCAGCTAACATTAATTCACATGTTGTATGAACAGTAAGAGAACGGACTCGACCACCAATTAATGAACCTGTTTCAGGATCAGCAAATGAACCCATTATATGATGAGAGTCTTGATCAAATGTTCCACTCAAAGATACAATATCATATTCTTTTCTATTTAATTGATGAGAATTTAATGAACATTCTGCTAAGTTTCCAACACAATTTAAAATAAATAATGATTGTACACCCATATCTTCCATTAATTCATGAATTGTTGAGAGTAATTCAACACCAGGACCAATGCGAAGTGGATAACATCGAATTTCTGTACTTGCTGGAGCTTCTATTTATTTTAATTCATAAATAAGAATCAATTAAATTAAATTAAATTAAATTAAACTTACGACGAGGAGTTCGCTTTTGTGATTTTATTTTATTTGTACGCGCCAAAATGCTATTGATTGTATTTACTATCACAGGCATTTTGATTTCAGTAGCTACTGATTATTTTCTCGATTTGTATGCTTCAGTGGCTTCTAACTACAGCTTATATACTAGTTAGTAAATAATGCATTTAAGAACGAGACGAGACGTCGCGATTGTTTCGTCACGGACACCTCGCTCATATGAAAACAACCTACATAAAATATATCTTCCTTCTGTAATCAATAAATATTTATTAACCAACAATATTAAATATATGTTTTTTGCATTTTTTTGTAAGTACTTCAAAAAATATTTTTTTTTATTAATCAAATAAAAATTAATATGAAACTTTTTTTTCAAAAATTGAAAATAATTTATTCTTTTCTTGGTAATCTGATTATATTTTGTTGCTTGTTATGATAGACAATACGTAGGTATTATTTGACCGAACCTTCAATGTTTAATGTCATGATAGGAAAAAACACAAAGTACAGACATCTTTTATTGTGACAACTTATATTGAAGAAAAACATTCATTTTTTCGTCTTCGTTGTTAGATTAATAAACAAGGTCAAATTTTGTCTGGCTAGCAATGATGAATTACAAGTTTGTAGTTTTACATTAACAACAGTTTATGATCATGCTCTTCTTGTTTCTCACACACAGAACGAATATCACATTTCATTTTTCTTTTATGATTAGTGTCTAATCATTGAATATTACAAGTCAACCGAAAAAAAAAACAAGATTTACTCATAAGCGTTATTAAATCATCATAAGAGTAAATGAATCAGAAATATTACTTTTGATTTATAGAATAATTAACGAAAAGAAAATAAATTGTTAAACAATTAGATTGATATAATTAGTTAATTATTCGTCTTGAATATAATTTAGTAGAACTTGTTGAATAAATGATGTATTTATGCTTTATTTTGAAAAAGAAAGACTGATAAATACGAGTATAATCAAAATAATAATCTGAATTAGGTTAAGTAAACAACGTGACTCGTCGTTAGATACTTCTATATAAAAATAATACAATAAAATCCAGCATAATCTCAAATTAGAATATTTCTCCGATGAATTTTTATGATAAAATAATCTTTAAATATACATTATCAATAATTAATCTACCAAAGTCTGTTACCTAAGCAAATTAAATAAGTTCGATAAATTGTATTTAAATTCGAGATTAATTTACGATTTAAACCAATTCAAACGAGATAGATAAATTGAATAAAACAAACATCACGATCAAAATAATTTTGAAATACACATAGAAAAAAATATACGAATAAACTGATTCGATGTAGTATAAGCAGAACGAAAAGCGTAATAATTAATTTTTGTGTCAATAGTATTTAATTTTTCAAGTAAAGTCAAGCTGGTTTTTCACTAATGACAAGATAATGATGATCAGATTGAATTTATTTTTGATGAGTACATATAGTTACACTCATTGCAAGTCGAACACAAATAGAATGATAAATTAAATCAATTTCAATATCTTCAAATTTGTTTAGTTGATTATAACCACGAATAAGATTTGTTGCTGAATCAATTGGATCTTGTTTATCTAACATAATATAGGCACATGCTATAGCAACTTCAATTATAAGAAATATTGGACACATCTCCAAAATCACTTAAACAGATATTATCTTCATCAACAATAATTATATAATAATCGTGAGCATTATTATGAATAATAGATTTTCGAAGTGATGAAAATAAAGGAACAACAACTTGAATATAATCTTTAAGATTATCTTCAATTATTTGAGGATGATTTAACAATTAAATTTTTATATTTATTAATTATATATTCAGCATTTATTATATTCCAATAAATATCACATTTTGCAGATTCACCTTTAAGTTGAATAAGAGATTTATCTATTATTCTAAGAAGTTTTTCTACATTAAACATTAATTTAGGATTATAAGATCTCTAATCAGCTAAAGGAATTCTTGAAAGATAACTAACAAGACTTATTAAATGATATTTATATTTAACAATCATTTTCCATTTAATGTGTTTCATAGAACGATTTTGCATATGAGTAACTAAATAAGTTTCATCAATCTTTGAAATCTTTAATATAAATTTTGATTGTTGACGCTGGAAAAGAAACTTTTGATCACGTTCACTGGGTCATTAACAAAAAATTGATTTGAATCGTAATATTGAAGAACAATCTCTTTTATATCAGTATGACACGGAAAAAACAAATTGATTATTTAACAATATTTTATTTTTGTTGTTCATTAATCGTAACCAATTGAACATTCAATAATGAGCTTTTTTATTCTATTTAACTTGAATTATTATATTATGGGCCTAATCATAAATAATTTTTGAGTTTGAACATAACCTAATGGACAGAACAGGATTAACTAAAAACTTTAATTTTAAATTAAACAAAAGACCGTCTAATGAATCATTCGAATAATTGAATAAGTTCTGTCGATTGATTTATCATATAAATGAATAAAAAATTTCAACGTACGATTCATATTCTTAAAGCATATTCATTATTTTTTATTTTCGTTAGTTTCCTATGAGACTTTATCATTCTTTTTTCTATTGCTCGACTTAGTAACAGCTTGTATCAAATGAAAATGTGATATCTTCATGTTATGTAAGTTGATTAATAGAAATTTAACATGAAACAATAAAGTTACTGAATAAAAAAAAGTGTACCATTGAATTAAATTGAATTGAAATATATTGTTCAAATTTTAGAATAAGGTTTAGCAATCATGTTTCTTTATATTAAAGGTTTTTTTTTTATGGACAATTATTTGACTGTCACATTTCTATTATATTGTTATGAATAAAGTTATTTTTATGAATGTGCTTTGACAAAAAATCTAAATTATATGTGAATAAAATATTTAAATTAACTAGCCAAACTTTCTCAGCTTAAACATTATATATTATCTAACAAACTCATATGCCCCGGTTATGGTTTAAATATATTACTTCAAATAATAGTTATATATTTAAATAAAAAATATTGAGAACATTTTCTAGAAGATGGACATGATTATCGTGTTTACTGGTCATTTATATTATACATGTATTGTAAATTATTGAAATCTAGATGTATTTTTTTATTCAATTGTCCATTTTATTGTAAATATGGTTACATTTATTGATTTATTGTTTTTCTTTTTACCAAATCTTTCAATAAGCCCCCTCTCCTCCTCCCCAGAGTAAAAGCCCATTGAGCTTCTATTAATTTTGAAAATTATAAGTTTGAAGGTGGGCTTCTATTTCAACCCACTTTTTTTCGTCTTCCACAGTAAAATATGAAAAACCATTCTCGACAAAAGCGCACTAGCATTGTAGGGAATGTATTAAGACCTCCTTAAAAACTGATCTCAGCCCAGAAGCATTCAAATGGTATGACATTTTCAACATATGTTAGGGCTGGAGTCGAAAAGCTATGGTCAAATTTACAGACAAATATGATAACATTTGAAGACGATATTGGTCAAACAAAGGTGAAAAATAGCGTATTTGATAAACCTAATTTCTCTGTTCACGTTCATTTTATATATTTAATTTCTTTTTGTTTGAAAGAGCATGTCAGGATGCAATGCAATCAAGTGCTCTTCTTTTTAAACTCTTCTTTTTAACGGGAGAACAGAGATCGAAAATTAAATGACTCAAAAACATTTCCAATACGGCTCTCTATTTATATAAATGTTCGTACATATAGTAAAAGCAAAGTTTAATCAAACGGAAGGGTTCTGTACTGTACTGCATCTTGACGTGCTTTCTCAAGCAGAAAAAGTTCAATATATAGAATGAGTATTATCAGAGAAATTTGGGTTGCACGATCAAGAAAACATAAACGCAGAAAAAGCGAAAAATGTTTTGCGTTTTCTGAATGCAGTCTACCTTTGAATAGGGGATGACAGAAATCTTCAAAAATTTTTGTAAAAAAACGAGGTGCTGAGTAAACATTGTGTTGCTTATGAAAAATAATATCACGACCTATCTTCCCATGTATAGGAAAAGGTCCGTGTGTCGAGTCCTTCGAACGGCGCATGGGCTCCGCAATTCATTTGTTAGTTCAAGTTGTCGTCTATGTCCACTAGCTATCGACATTTATAAGTAACAAGAACTACAATGAAACTATAATAGGAAATAATAGCTGAATGTATTAAGACGAAAAAGAAATATTTTACAATGACATAATTCATAGCTACATGATATTTAGCATGAATAATGAATCGATATAACTGTAAATAAAATGTTTGTCGAATATTTATGAACATTCGTTTAGGAAAATATATAATACACTAGAAAGTTTGTTCAACACAGCAATATCAGTCTTTCCATCTTTGTTGAAATCGTAGGCTACCGCAGGACCTGGACTACTACTGGTTCCATATCGTTTTCGGCTTGGAAATGTCATACTACCATCGCCAAACAGCACTTGCATATTATGCGAAAGTCGACCGACAACTGCTATATCCATTTTGTTGTCATTATTAAAATCGCTTGACATGACATGACTTGGTTCCCTATCAACATCGTATTTCTTTTGAGCTTGAAACGTTCCATTTCCCCAGCCCAATAAAATACTAATACTATGATCACCTAGATTGGCCACTACGAGATCCATGATCTGATCACGATTTAAATCAACTGATATTACAAAATTGGGGCTAGCACCACATTTAAATGTTTTATGAGTTTGAAAAGAACCGTTTCCATTTCCTAATAGAACGCTAATATTCTGAGCACCTAAGTTGGTGACTGCTAGATCCATTTTGTTGTCATTATTAAAATCACCCACGACTACAGAACTTGGTCGCTTAGCAGTCGCAAACTGTGTTCCATTTTGAAACGTTCCATCTCCATTACCCAACATCACAGTGATGCTGTCTGTGTGATAATTGACAATAACCAGATCCAGCATCATGTCATTATTCAAATCATGGACTACTACGAAGTGTGGCAAGGAATAAATCTTCTGTACTATTTCAGATTGGAAGATACCATATCCATTACCAAGCAGTATAGTAATACTATGATCGACTGAGTCAGTCAATATCAAATCCAATTTGGTATCATTATTGAAATCACCTGTTGCCATCCAATTGGCTTTCTTCTGAAGCTTGTACGGCATTCGACCACGACAGGTTCCATCTCCATTGCATATAAATAAAGCGACACTATCAGCTCCCTTATTGACCACCAAGACATCGATAATTTTATCGCTATCAAAATCAGCTGAAGTTATCGCCACTGGATTCGCACCAGTGGCATATTTAATTTGATTTTGAAATGTACCATTCGCACCATTAATCAACATACTGAAGGTATTTTCTCCAGAATTGACTACTACCAGATCTACTCTACTATCGTTGTTGAAATCGTCTGCTCTCATAGCACTTGGAGAAGTACCAACCTTATACTTTAAAGGTCTGTGAAAGCTTCCACTACCATTGCCATATAGCACGGCGATGGAAGATTCATTCGAAAGGCTTAATGCTAAATCTATATGGCTATCATGATTGAAATCAGCTGCCACTACAGCACTTGGACTCATACCAACTTCGTAAAAGATTTGAGCCTGAAATGTCCCATCCCCATTGCCGACCAGTACACTAACACTATTATCACCATAGTTGGTCACTGCCAAATCTATCTTATTATCATCGTTGAAATCATGATATATCATAGAGGTTGGTGTTGTACCAACGCTATAAGTCTGTAAATCCTCAAAAATTCCATGTCCATGTGCAAGTGCTACACTAACGGTGTTATCACCTTGATTGATAACTGCCCAATCGAGTTTACCGTCCTTATTAAAATCGCCTGATATGACATAGATAGGTTGCGAGCCAACATCGTACTCTATTTGAATATCAGAAAATGTACCTTCTTCATCACCCAACACTAAACTAACCATATCATCATCATAGTTTGCTACTAATATATCGATTTGCGTATCATTGTTGAAATAACCTCCTGTCACTGACATCGGATTGTTGCCAACAAAATATTCGATCGAAGTCTGAAATGTTTTGTCTGGATTACCAAGCAAGACGCTAATTGTTTCAGCTTCCTCATTCGTTACAATAATATCCATGGATCCATCATGGTTCAGATCAATGTTGAATACAGAACTTGGTGCAAAATCTGTCTTATAATGTAATTCAGTCTCATAGTCATTTTTACCATTACCTAGAAGTATATCGACGCTTTGATCGTCATAGTTGAGCAATGCTAAATCAACTTGGTTGATATTTGTGAAATCTCCAAACACTATAGTAACTGGTAATTTTCCAGTGTCAGAAATCTTTGGTGATGGATATGGGTCACTGCATTGATATACTAAAACAACAAGACTCAAAGTTATTGATAGCTCTCATTCTTGTTTTCGCGTGCTGTTCAATTTAACATGCCACAGTATAGCCGTCGGACAGTAAGGTAATACGAAAGTAGAGAACTTGGCCAATGATTCTATTGTCGATCGGGAGACTGCTAGTATGCGTGCGTACGAGTGCAGTGAATTGAAATCAATGTGCGTTGATAATCAGTTGTCTGTGTGTCTCAATTAGAGTGTTCTCCTTACCCACACACACGACAATTTCAAGCCGTGTTTTTACTGAGACCTGCACTCTCACTAATATTGTCGTGCAGCCGCACTTATAATGATACATATCATCAGTCATTCTGGTCCAAGCACATGCGTTTACACTCATCTACACAACCAAGGTAGGTGTAAGTGTATGAAGAAGCAACCCTCTCCAGCACCAACATCCACATACTCTTACAGAGTACCTTCGCACAATGTTTTTATTTATTATGGAGAGTTTTGCTCTAAAGTTATCTTGCTCACATCATTTGACACATCTCATGAACTGTGTTTACGCGTTCCTTGAGCTCTTCTAAGCCGAAAAGAATTGTTTCTCAAAGCGAACTGTAAATCAAATCACGGTAGAAACAGCACTATCGATCCAGTCAAGCGTACAGGAGCAGGGGCTGGAGTTTCAGAGTGCCGTTTGTGTTAAACTAGTATTTGCGAATAGGATTTGCTTATCTCCATGCGTATCAAAAGTATCAGCGCACAATACGAAAAAAAATGACATCAGTTCGGTAGAAGAGAGGAGAAAAAAACAGTTTTTTCTAGTACTCCGAGCTATCAGCCTTTGCTTCAACGTGAAATTTAAATTTTTCCAGAAGGCAAAAGTGGATTTGTTATTTTCATTTATTTAAGGTACATGCATGCACAGTTTTTGCTATTATTATAACAACTGCATCAATAATTTGACATCCTTAATCTGGGATTAGTACTAATGTCAACTTAACTTAATTGCTATATTCCTAGATGCGACATCAATGTCGTTCATTCAATTATTCAGACGCTCACTGTCTGTTATAAGCTCAGAGGATTAATAAGTCACAATGATGTAGTAGGAGTTATATGTCAAGTTTTTCTTACAGGATGTGAAGAAAAAAATGTTTTCCAGGATGCTGATATCAACAACGTAGTAACGTATTTCTATGAAAAATAACAGTTTTTATGATACTAGGATTATTGACAGAAATTGACAAAAGAAAGTGAAGCCGATGTAATTCAAGCAGTAGAGGGTTTTTGTATACATCTTGAATTTGAACATGAAAGCAGCATTGAAGAAAAAGCATACTTGATGTATAAGCTTGTTTTCGTGAGCCAAGAACAGAACCGATAATGATTGCTCCGATAGATAGAATTATGAACAAAGACAGAGGAACCAAAAATCGCTTCTTTTTATACCAGGAACGTCTGCAAAATACAATTACAAGTCTTCATAGCAAACAACGCCTTTAAACGAACATAAAATGAAACTCACTTAGGTTCTGGATATAGATGTGCACCTAAAAAGATAAAATCTGACATTTCGAATACTAAACTGAAATCTTAGAGGTTACCTTCGAAAGGAGGCGCAAGTAAGGTTTGCTCCGGTATGATTTGTTTCAAGTGAATGATATAAAGATCAGGTGCTGGACTCAATTGTGATTGTACTATCATATGAGTACCAGGCAGAAGAAGAATTTCTTCTTCTGTAACGAAATGAGAATGAGCACGTACTATTCGTCCATTAATGGCTTCAACAGAAAATAGTGTTCTCGCTCCAGCAGTGCCCAAATACATGTTATTTTCCAACACAGTCAGTGATGTCGTGCAAGAAGAAAATGACCACCATGTCACAGAAGTACCAGGTGAAAATTCTGCGCTCAAATCTTTTGTAACTCCTCGCCATACAGTCAAAGGTGGGACACACGGAATTTTGACCAGTGCGCTCAAGAATAATTTTAGATACTTAAAATAAGGCCGAAGCTCTTCACGATTACCGTTCTTTAGAGTGTAATTGAGCATTGAATACAGGCTTCGATGTGGTCTTTCCCATTCGATCGTGTACAGACGAATCGCGGCACTCTCATCAATTGTCAACCCATCGGGTGGGTTCTCAGGAGTTTTGTCTAGCGCCAGCTGCACATAGGCTGATAAATTATAAAGAATATCAATTAATGGATCACATGCTTCAGCAAGTGGCAACAAAGGCTCCTCAGCATACTCAACAATTGGAGCAAAACCCGTATCACTATTATTCAGTTCATTGAGAGCTTGTTGCATTTCGTCTAAGAGGATATTTCCTAAAACTTGATACCTTTCACTCATTTGTTGATTAGTCGCAACACGACCATCCTCCATTACTTCTACTGTTTGACTTTGATTGTCATCAGATTGTTCTTCACTCAAATCTGCTTTTACTCTGTCAAGTGTGTATAATATTCCACTTTCAATCTTGCTGTCTTCGTGCATGATTTTTCGTTCATACTGTGCATCATGATCTTGATACAACATTGCTACATGATCACTGTGCGTGTTAATTTCTTCTTGGTTTATACTTGTAGGACGAGTCGCGTCTGTAGCATCCAACGTGATTATTATATGCTGGTTTGAGCTGTCGACACCTTCTTTCTGCGCTTTTTTTTTCTTTTTCGATTTATCCATCTGCTAACTTGTTGATGAGTAGTCATCCTGAAAGTCGAAATTAAATTTTTTTATTCGTCATAACAATAAGTAATGGATGAGGCAAAAGTTTTGTATTTCATTTTAAAATCTTGCAAAATACCTATTGTTGCTTTTTTCTCAAATATGTCATGATGTCATCTATAAACTTTATCTGCTTAGTCTGTCAACTGCATATAACAGAATAATCACTTTAACTTCTCAGACATTTCTACTGAATGAAAAGTTCTTGAATAACATTCTGGGATACACATTTCACTTTTGTTCATTCTATAACAAAGCTAACAATGAAGAAACGCAGCAATGCAGCTGATTTGAAGTTATTTCAACCTGTAATCGAACAATAACAACACAACAATACATGTATATCTTGCCCTTTCATTCGCAGATAACTTCTATAGCGCAAAAAGTAGGAGAAACGTGAATGTTATTCACGATTATTTATTTCCAATGTTTGAGATAATGAATTATAAATAGAGTTCGCATCCAATCTAGTTTTTCATTCTACAGAAGTCGTTGCGAACGAATGGGCGTGAAATGTATAAGGTGCCGGAAATGGAAAACGAAAGAACAACTTTCTGTCTTCCTTGATATATGGTTAGGTGTAGCGTAACGAGCTGATTAAGAACATCAACATCTTCTTTTTTAGAATGAGGTTTTAGACGAAAATTTTCAGTTTTGTTCTCATGACTTGCTTGTTTTCAAAAGTAGGTCAATTTCTTGTTGATTTCAAATTCATCGTGCAATAGTCAATCTAGTAAAGGCATTTATGACGCTATTCAGATATATAACATGATCATAATTCAAGTGCTATAAGACTGGAGAGGTCCAAAGTTCAGACAAGCATTTTGTAATGCTATCTAGTTTTTTTTTGACTAAGAGATACAATCGACTTCTACATCTAATTAGAATCGTTATAGGTGATATTCATAAAGTAAAGCTCGAGTTTTTCGAAACTTTACTCAATTGGTTAGAAAACTCATTTTTATTGAAATTCATGTCAGACGGATCTTTTCTGAATTTGTCTCTCTCGTATTCAAAACAAACATATATTCGAGATGAGCACAGAAAACTGAGCTAGCACATAGATATTTCTAAATATTTTTAGAACTCTGGTTTTCATCCAAAAATGTTCTCTAATCTGCCTCAGACTTAGATAGAAAAGTCAATATACTCTAAATATCGTCGTTAATCAATACGCATATTTGTACTTGCGATTCACAAACATGCCGCACATGCGCGATCTTCTTCGGATAGTTGAAATGGTGTTTTGAACTAATGAAGTTTTTCACCTAACCCTGAGGCAAAACAGGGAGAAATTCTTAGAGGAAAATAACACTTCCAAGAATATTCTGAAACAAGTAAATATCTGCTCAGTTTTCTGTGCTCATCTCGAATATATGTTTGTTTTGAATACGAGAGAGATAAATTCAGAAAAGATCCGTCTGATATGAATTTCAATAAAAATGAGTTTTCTTACCAATTAAATAAAGTTTCGAAAAACTCGAGCTTTACTTTATGAGTATCACCTATAACGATTCTAATTAGATGTAGAAGTCGATTGTATCTCTTAGTCAAAAAAAAACTAGATAGCATTACAAAATGCTTGTCTGAACTTTGGACCTCTCCAGTCTTATAGCACTTGAATTATGATCATGTTATATATCTGAATAGCGTCATAAATGCCTTTACTAGATTGACTATTGCACGATGAATTTGAAATCAACAAGAAATTGACCTACTTTTGAAAACAAGCAAGTCATGAGAACAAAACTGAAAATTTTCGTCTAAAACCTCATTCTAAAAAAGAAGATGTTGATGTTCTTAATCAGCTCGTTACGCTACACCTAACCATATATCAAGGAAGACAGAAAGTTGTTCTTTCGTTTTCCATTTCCAGCATCTTACACAGGTTATATTCTTATTGTTTGATGGCAAGTCTACTAAAGATGACCGAAAACAAGAGATCGAAATGTCTTGCAATCAGTCGTATTGCTTTATTTATTCATTGTCAAACATTTGGCTATGACGGAACAAAACAAAAATAAACCCAAATGCATCGACAGATAGTCCATTCAAAACTCTATTGATGCGTTGACAATACCTTTTTGGGAAGGTTAACTTAAAATCTGTTGTTAGCATAAAATATTTTTCGATGCCTAAATGCATCAAAATTAAGTGTTTCGACCTACAGTGTTTACCATATCGACAACTGTTTACACATGGGCTGTGTCATGTTTCATGTTGAAATTATGGAATATTGTGCCAGCATTATATTGCACATTGATACATAATAAACGAGTGAGCATCATTCCTCAATCATTTTACATAAATACATCTATCTACTTCACGTTCTTTTTTCTTTTTTCTTCTTTATTCTATTTTTTCTTCTATCTGTTCCTCGTTAATTATATCTTGGGTCAACATATTGGCTTGTCTTCTTTTCTCCGTTAAACTAAGGCTTTTTTTGATATATATATATATTTCAACAAATAAAATTATCATTCTGAATTTGCCTTTGTCTTTTTATTGTGAAAATTCTCTGTTTTTACTTAATAAACTATTCATTCGTTTCAGTTTGTCGGGTTCAAAAAGTACATCTTATCAAACTGATATGAAAACCATTGTCTCTAAAGCAGTGTGTTATTTCGCATAAAAAGAATTTTTTCGGATATCATAAATAGAAAGGTGCTCCATCTATGCTTATTAAAGAGTATATTCTCTTGCAATCAAGAATCAAAGCATGTTTTATTTCTATATTTCATCGTTTTTTATTATATTTGCAGGTTCTGTTTAGCTGTTTCTGTAAAATATTATCGATAGTTTATATTATAACAAAAAATTAGACTTACGATTCGAATCATGCTGAAATGTATAGCTATTACTTTCTCATTGATCAGAATAGGTTTTGATACGACTATGGTTTTAGCGAAGCAATCGGTTTTTTCTTTCTTCTTATTTTTGCTTTCTTACAATTATTAACGAAGCGTGACATCTTCATAAGGTAAGCAATACTTACGAGTGTAACTGTAATTGTAATAATCTCACTTTCTTTTTTTTCGTTCGTTCTTCATATATTTTTGCTTGTCCTCGTTTGTTTTTATTTTCATATTAAAGAAAAAATGCATTAATATCACTAGACTTAAGCGTATGATAATCGATTCTCAAAAGAAAATGGCTCGATATAGTTATTTTCCATTATCTTTCTTTTTCGAATTTGAACAGCTAGGAAGAACCGATACTATTTTTTGGATTGTTTAATGCTATTTAAATAACTCTCCAAAGAAATTTTAGAAAAGTCCCTCTATAAGTCATTGCATGATAAGGAGGACTTATTCTGCTCAAATAATATCCAATTATGGGCAAAATTACGATCAATTGTCAAAAAAGCTGCTCAGTCAATTATCGTCGATTTAGCTAATTGTGATATATGTCTATCGAGAAAAACATTTGATGAATTAATATTAAATCTGTTCAGAAAAATATTGTTTTATTTTCTAAATATTCAATTTTTTTCTGAGAGCTCTTTCATCACATAAAACACTTTCTTTTTGCACTTTTATGACAGTCACATCTTATCAAGGATATATTTGTAGGACTTAAAATTTTTACTGTGAACGCGTCTCATGTTCAAGTACGTCTCATAAAAATATGAATTGAAATGATTTAAATGTTTAAAAATTGCCTGATACTGTCAAGTATACAGAAAAAGTGTCATTGTTCGACATTTTATTAACATAAATATCTCAAGAGTAGGTAAAGTTAAAAGGTTCAAAGTGCAGCCCTGGAGTGATCTCATCGAGTGTACACTCTGAAAAATAAGTCAGCTCTGTTTAGATATTTAGTCGATCGAAAGACCCCTTCAACGAAATCGTTGTTTTGATGGCAAGATTGCAATAGACGATTCCTCTTGATGAAGTTATATAGTAAATATTTATTTTCTATTGCTCGATGATGAAAATACGCCATATCAAGATATACATTTTCAATCGGCTAATTTTACATTAGGTCAATTTGATAGTTTTCGTTCACTAACATTCAATAGTGTTAGTTTAGATTCGAAGATTAATCAATATTTCTTTCCAGATTTGTATCATTATCATCATTTAATGTATCTAAAATTTGTCAATTGCCGACTATTCCGTGTGAACGGACACGATTTTCAAGAGATAATTAATCAAATCGGAAATCTACCGAAACTGACTCCTTTATATTATGATAACTATTGTAGATGTCAAAACGAGTTTTCTATTCCCAATTTCGTATATAAATATTTACAGTGCTTAACTATTTGAAGGAATGATTGGGGTTCGTATCAATTTTTTAGACAAGATAGCTTATTTTTGAAAATTTTCGATATCAATGGAAACTTATGAAGAAGATGATCTTTCTCTTGCTCGTTAATTGATACCATCACGACAAAATCAATTAGTTACAAAACTCGCTCTATCACTTATAAGTTTACGATCAGAATGTCTATTTAGTGATATTTCTATTTCTCTAGCCCTCTTTTTCATATTTCAATTTCACAAAGAAGTGATGAAACTGTCAGAAGATTAATTATCATACAACAAAAGAAGAATGCAGGGAGGAAATCTTAATGGTTTTTGTCATAAATAGTGTGTTTTTTTCTTGCAATACATATTATGCTATGACAAAACCTGGTCATTATACTATCCATATACTTTTCTTGAGAATAAAACCCATTTTACAACCGTTGCACTAAAAACCTACTTTGATATATTCGCAAGTAGGTTTCTATGGTTATATTTATTGTTTCTTTAAGGATATTCTAAGTATCAAAAGACATTTTTGTAGATAAACTTTTAGATGAGAATTTTTTGATTTGTTTTTTGCTAGGAATCCCTTCCTAAACGCCGAAAATCCGTTAGAATGATCAGGACTCTATAAGGAAATTGTATGGTGAGAAACATTTTCAGATTTCTTCTAAGTTCCTTAAGGCCTGATAATAAGCCAAATATCACTTCGACTTATCGAATGGATGTTCTCTCGTTAGTTATAGAGAAGCTCATCTTTTCTACAATAATCAATATAGCATATTTTCTTTATAATGCTTCATTTTCAAAGTACTTATATTCTTCTCAAATACCTTTCTCTAGGTGTCTAGATAATCAATACTCTCCATAAAATTCTCCGATAAAACGTTGTTTTGTCCACCATATCAACATTTGCTTTCCTTTTCACTCGAAATATGTTCAGCTTTTGTGGCAATTAGTATATCAATAAAGACAAAGTTGAAAGTTTCTCATGTGAAAAACACATTTTCTTTTCTGTAAAAATTATTTTTTCATTCAATATTCGTTTTGAAATCTATTCAGAATAAATCTTAACGAGAAAGTAAAAAAGAAGAATCATGATATATTTGGCAGATAAAACAAAAGAACAAAAAATAGCTTATAAAATGGCAATATGTGAAAGAATATAAAAACATTATTCAAACCTGCATTCAGAAGAGCAAAGACATTAAACTTCATGAGTTATCATTGATAGCAATCAACCTATACAATTGAATCATAAAAAAATCGACAACAATAAGCAAAATAAACCTTTGTAAGTATGAATACCAATGTAAAATATTCTGTAAATTTATCTGATTCGAAAATGATTATTTAATAATACTTAGTTTTTGATAATCGGTGCTGTGATTGCAACTGCATTTGCTCTTGGACTTGGTCTCATCATTGGCCATTTTGGTATAACTAAGAAAACAAGTGGTACATCTTGGAAATATAATCGTCTTACAAGGCCAGCTGATCCAAAAAACTATCGAACATTTATTGATTCTATTCAGCAGCTAATATTGAAGCAAATCTTAAGTAAACTTAATCAAACTATTGATTTCAATAAAAATATCTATGCCATGTAAAATTATATAGAAATCTCACTTGACGTTCTCATATGGCTGGTCAACTTGAAGATTTAGAAAGTGCTCAAGTCATTGAAGAACGATAGAAACTTGATGGTTTGCAAGTAATTAAACCAAAATACAATGTTCTTCTTTCGTATCCAGATGATAGTGAGCTTAATCGGTAAGTATACAATAGCAATCTCTTGATTGACTATTAGTCATATTTCTATTCAGAATTACTCTCAAACTTTCTAATGGAACGGTTATATTTCAAACAAGTGGAACTGAAAAAAGTCTACGACCTAACACAACCAAAAACAGTCAATCCATTTCTTGCTAATACACCTAATAGAACTGTTTCTAGTGTAAGTTAAGAAAAAATATTCATCATTCATTTCATGTTAAAGAAAACATTCATGGTGAATATAATAGACGAAATTATTCTACGCGAATTATGATGAACTAGAAGATCTTCACAAATTAGCATCTATGACTGGAAATGCTAGTCTTAACGGTAGTATCGTTATTATGAGATATAGTCGTATTTTTCGAGGGGATAAGGTATTTTTTTTCTATTATGGATGATACATACAATGATCCAGCTAATTATGCTCCTTTCGGAACAACAGCTGATCAAGTCTATGATCAAAAGTGGTATATGCCTCCAAGTGGCGTACAACGAGGGTCAGCTTTCACTTCGAATGGTGATTCTTTGACTCGTATATATCCATCGAGAGGTTTTGCAATATTTTCGTTATCAGCTTAGGATGTATAGTGTATTTCAATACTATAGATTATATGTATAGAGTGGCAGAAGATAGTGCCAGTTTTCTACCGAAAATTCCCGTTCAACCAATCGGTTATAGTGAAGCTGAAATTCTTCTTCAGTGAGTAATCGTACTTCTTTACTTTTAATTGATAAAAAAATGTCACATTTAGGTATTTGCAAGAAGATGAAGTAGATGCTCAATGGCGTGGAGGTTTACGAAATGTAACGTATCGTTA
Source organism: Rotaria sp. Silwood1 (assembly GCA_905250075.1). Lineage (NCBI taxonomy): Eukaryota > Metazoa > Rotifera > Eurotatoria > Philodinida > Philodinidae > Rotaria > Rotaria sp. Silwood1. Next base: position 63,324 of record CAJNOP010000220.1, read on the forward strand.
TGGTGGAGAACTTCGTGATGCATCGTAAGATGATTGAATAGCAAGATCTTTAAAAACTATGGTTTGTTTTCAATAGTACAATTCAATTGAAATCATACAATCGACAGAAAAGAAAAGATACTTATAATGTGATTGGAATCATCACAGGAGAAATTGAACCAGATTGGTTGAAGGTTGTTCTGCGATAATATGAAACTGTTTATTGTTTTAGATCAATATATTGTATTAGGCAATCATCGGTAAGATATAAAGCATTTGAGTGCTTTTAAGATTTTTTTTTGAAAAGAAAAAAAGCAGCATACTGTATCTATGTTGCTCTTTTTAAACATTCAAGAGTTAATCGTGAATCATTAACACTGCAATAGGTGAACTTCAAGTTCGTTTGATCCTTTTTTTTGCATTAGCTATGTCATTGAACACTTCTTACTCGATCATTTTCAAGCTGTTTTATCTTTCAGAGATGCCTGGAATCTGGGCTCTGTTGATCCAACGAGTGGAACAGCTACTATGCTAGAAGTAACGCGAGTACTTGGTCAAATGTATAAGAATGGTAATTCATGACGCTCGTATTTCAACGATACTATAATCGACATTTACTTTAATAGGATTTCGACCACAACGTAGTTCAATGTTTTGTTCATGGGGTGCTGAAGAATATGAACTCACTGGATCGGTAGAATACGTTGAGGTATAGCAATTATCTAATTCTAAAATTAGAAGTCACGTAAGCGGTAGAGTCACCAGACCAACCTAGACATAAGTCCATTTTATATTCAATAGATAATGTATTAGATAGATTCGAAAATTTCATTTTCTTTTCACAAGAGATTCATTGTTACAAGATCATTCCATATTCTATCTACTACCAAATCATGTCTAATAGACACACACGATCGAGCCTCAAGTTTGAGTTCAGCTAACACCTATCGTAAATTCACGTTTCTTAAGCTAGGAAAGATTCAAACATGTTTAGTTTCTCATTCGATAAACAGTATATACTTAAACGCTTTTGAATCTCCATCATTGCTAAACGTTGCCCATTATGAGTTCAATAAAAGAGAAACTAGTCATGTTTCATCTAAGTGATATTCCAAAATTGGTGTTCTCTCAATATTTTTGTCTCTAGACGAGGTTATTACCAAAACCGCTGAAGACGTTCCGTGCCCTTGTTAATCAGTATGCTAGAATTATAATTTGATGTTTTTTTTTGAAAGGAATATGTGAAAGTTCTCGGTGCTCGAACCGTCTCTTATTTGAATGTAGATATGGCAGTTCAAGGTAAGATATGTGTTAAGAATTGAAACGGTTACTTTACTCATGCTTGAAACAGGAAATCATACGGTTTTCGTCAGAACCTATCCATTGTTATTCGACATTATAATTGAAGCAGCAAAAATGGTAATAATATATACTACAAAAATACTGTATTTCTCTACTTTACATTAAAGATTCCAAATGCATATGATTCTGATGGTCAAACTATCTATGATAAATGGATGAAGGTTGATTGAAATCCTGTAACTAATGAACCAAAGTAAAGAAACCAAAATCTCACTTCTAGTTGTCAATAACATTTTTTGTGAAGAATAAGATATGATCTTGGATCAGGTAGTGATTTCTTCAGTTTTGATCAATTAGTGGGTTCATCAAATGTGGATGTACGATATATGTTGAATCCTAGTGATCACGGTAGTATGAGCTCATATCCACTGTATCATAAATCGTATGAAGTTTTTTGGATGGTGAAAAAGTTTATTGATCCAGATTTCACAGTAAGTTTATTCTAGAACAAAACTTTTTTTTGTGTTATTAAATGTATTTCAAGCAGGCTCATAGAACAATGGGAATCGACAATCTTCAACAAAAAGATCCCAGAGTTTTCGGTAGAAATTTTACTAATGTTAGATTTTTATTAAAATAATTGAAATTCTCTTTTGAGATTCATTACGAAATGCTATCAATGATTATGGTAAGGCTGCTCAAGATTTTGTTACACGATCGAAATCAATGGATTCAAAAAAGTAAAAATTGTCAGTGATGAAAATCAAAAAAGTGAATTTTGGTTTCTGTAGTCTATATAAAATTCGAGTATATAACGACCAAGTATTGCAACTTGAACGTGCATTTCTAAATCCACTAGGACAAGGTCGTGATTATACTGATTTTAAGTACGAGATAATTTTTGCTTCGAATAATTTATTGTATGAATAAATTTCGTTCTAGACATATTATCTATGCACTAGCCAAAGGTAATCCATATGCAGCAACTGGTTGTCCTGCTGTCAGTGATGTTATTGCTAGCGGTAATTCAACAGAAATCACGAATCCAATAGCCGTAGCTACCTATTTTGTGCACGGTATTTTATCTGTACTAAAGGAAGTTCATAATTTTTTTTCTTCTTATTAATGATATTACATAAATACGTATAATCATGAACAAAGATTGTCTCAATCATTCTATTCGTCTATGACAAACTAGTGATTCAAATATTTACAGGACTAGAGTATATGGAAAAACACATAGTGAAATTGTAATGTTTTACGTTTTATTTATAGGATGTTACACCATTGAGCACCATGGTTGATGCCTCTCACACTAATGAAAGCTCGGGATGAAAAGATAGGTATAAAATATTGAAACAATGTGATATGTTTATCCTTTGTTGAACAAAACTAAAATACTTAGAGCATTCCGATTTTTCGGGTTTTTTGAAATAATTTTCATTGAACATATATTTGATTTACACATGGATGGTTTGAATGGGTGTAGGTGTGGTTGTCGAGAGCTGGGAACCATGCCCGAAAAACGAGAAATTGTTCCATTTACAGAAGAAATGTGTCCCTCCTGATAAAGTCAAACAGAAATGCTTTCCAAGAAACAGAATTCATTCTCTATGGAGCTATTTCGAGTAGAAACCTGTGATCTATCTTTATTTCCATAGGGAGATTTCAAAACATACAACAAAATATCATTTATTTTCTTTTTCATCTTATGCATAAATTGTAGTAGAAATAGTACTTTTTTGAATTTTCCGATCGATTGGTCCTATCATTCACTGCTAAATTGCTACATTACTTTTTTTTATCTCACGCTATTATTCAGTACTCAATCTATTGTTGTTTGAACTTATTTTGTGCAGAGTTTTGTATGAGACGAGATTTTTCTTGTCCAGAGCATTTGATCAGTGCAAAAACGTTAAGCGTATACTGATTTGGCGTGGATGTGGTTGTGAATATTCTATTTACACGCACTCGTAGGTACACCTCACACGCACACTCGCACTCATGTGAGTAAAATTAGAGATCTGATCAAATTAAAAGCGATATAAGATTAATTACAAATCGATTAAGAGCGATGCAAATCGGTGGAGGTCAGTTGAAGATTTTTTTCATGGATAACAAACAGAAATCAAATATAATCAATTTTTTTATTGAATTTTAATCGATTAGAATCAAAATAATCAATAAAGTTTTGATTTTTAATCATTTTTTATTCGCTTTAAATATGATAATACCCATAATTTTTTATATAGCAGTGTGATATTCTCTTTGCATAACACAACATTCATTATTCAAAAGTATAAAATCATGACCAAGATTATAACCAGCTGAAAAATCAAAAGAAGTAAATGCTTGATAAATAATAGATGCGGTTTTTATGTTGATTGGGAATATCCAGCACATGATGAATATATTTTACTCCAAATATCCGCTCTTCGATTACTATATTTCTAGCTTTCACTAAGTGTTCGACCAATAATACTTAATAGTATTGAGACAAAAATAAAGAAGTACCGTAAAAGAGACATACTTGATTAATATTTGACTTTCGTTAGATATTCAATCAGATCAGCAAGATTTTATCACTGAATTAGCTTGATTATTTTATGCCAGAGAAAATAATTGAAACAAAAGACAAAACAAGAGAAAAAGACGCCATGTTACTTATTTGTCGACTTTTGATTGCTCTAAATGAAGTTCTACTTTTTTTCGCATGGGAAAAAATATCAATTATTTAATCAATGTAAATCAGTTGTTTTATTCTAGTACGATGACATATAGTTATACAAGAGTGAATTTCGTTTTCATTGATAAAAGAAAAATATGTAAGATGGAATATTCTTTGATAAAAACTAAGGATGGTTCATTTAGGTTATATATGACATTAGTAATACTGTCGATTTGAACCATGGCAGACATTTCTCATGAGGATTTTCAATAATATTGCACTTATATCAAACTAGAAAACACCATTTGCATTCAATAAAGGACTGATCAATTGTTTATCACATCGATCGATTTATTTATTGTTCCTGGTCAAACTATTTTTACATGCCAGAGTGTGGTTGTGGATCATTATTTCCTTCAGATCAGCACTCACACTCACAGCCTTTCACACAGATACTCATCCCGCTCAAACTAGGGTATAAATATATTTCTACAACAGCTGGATAACGTGCGATTGGAATTTTGGAGAAGAAAACTGGATTGGAGGCTGAATGATGCATGGTCTCTTAATGATTGGAAAGATTGCCATTGAATTATAATATAGAAACCTGTTCAGAAATTTTGCCTAAAAACGACTTTGAAAATATATTACTTATAATGAAGCAGTATATTCGATCGAAGTATATAGTTTGTATGGACAACTGATTCGTAGAACGTGCTTCATATCATGCAAGCGATCTTTTCAATATAAAACGTGAAAAACAAAAAATAACTTCGAGCTCTAACGAGCAAGAATATTTGACAACAATTTGAAAACTTCTCATCATCTTGAAGACATCTTCACTGGATTAAATAAAAAACAGAGTATGGAAAACTAAGCGAAAAATCAATTAGATGATGGTTCGGTGTAGATGTAACTTGTTTTGCTCGTGAACACCCACACTCTTTTTCTTTTTGATAATACCACAAATCCCTCTAGATACTTTTGAATTACAGTATATTCATACGATTGTATGATCGGTAGACTATCTTTCTTTACAATAAAGCATTATGATACAAGAATGTACTACTATGAAAGCTCTAGAGTTGCACTCTCTTTTACTAGTTTTATTGGAAATGATTTGATTTTTGTAGTATGCTTTCAATGAAAATAACAGTTGTCTTTTCCAGTTCTCACTGTGAGCAACCATAACAACCTACAGTCTTTCAAAACAGATGAATGCACTAAAAAATCGTATCATTGTGACTTTGATCTCAATATAGCATTAATTTATCGCCAGCTGATTTCATAATAGAAGACAGAAGCTTTAAAAGTACTTTTTAAAGCTGACATAGATGTGGGATGTGGGTTGAGATACGATGAACACCCACACTCAACTATAAAAGTGCTTTTTGAAATTATGCTAGGGTTGCGGGTGAAAATCTAATTTTTAACAATATTCACCCACATCCCGTTTTTTACTTTTCTCAAGTTGTACGAGTCAAACCATTAGGCGTATTTCGAACAAGCGTTGACTGGTTTTCATTTTTTTTGTCTGCAGAGTTACTAGTACTGTGGATCGTTTGATGTTGTTTTGACTTGTCCATTTATCGCCAGCTTGTACTGTCGGTAAAAAAAAGTGACATTAAATCTGATGGTGGTCATGTATAGATCTTTTCAAGCAATAATGTTATAATCGGTTTAGCTAGACAATCAGATAATGCGCATTTTTCGACGATAATTTATCGATTTCGTAGATTTGAATGTCACACAGGCAAGTACATATTTTCCATTAAAAATTCTAGTAGCAATCTTTTCGAATAAGGCATCAATGCCAATCATTTGAAATATATCAAGTCAGCATTGATATTTTAGTTGCGCTAGTCGTTGATAAAAAGCGGTAATGTTTGCATGACGACCACATTGATAAGAAGTGATGATTTGTGGATGAGTATTAGCAATTGATATATCGCCTTTCAACGTGATTTGTTTGCCTTTCTCATCGGCCGCAGTCGGCTGAAGAAAGAGCAAATTATTAATTTGTGGTATAAGCCAATTCTAATATTGCTCGATAATCATATCTGTATCAAGTACTAATTGATAGCAGATTCTACCTGGCAGTTCAGTAAATCTTTTCGTTGGCCAATAATTGTCTGCGTTGCATTCGCGATCATAAAAACGAATATACAAATATTCGTTAATCATAACATGAAGAGAACCTTCAGAAAGCCATTATTGTTTTTCTATTTGTAAAGATATCAAAAGTTTTCTGTACTGACACATAGATGTACTTTACGTAGGTATTTATTCGATCGAGCATAGGAAGTATTCATACAACATATAATAACTTTAACTCCTCGAATGCAAGTATCAATTTTACCAAACCCTTATTCACTACCAATCATTTGATCTGAATTCATCCAACATGAATAACTTGCTGCTTCTAAAGGATTCTTGAGAGCTTGTTGGGTTCTCCATTGATAAGAGAGAAAAAACCGGTGGCACATGTTTGATTTTTATTGAAATATCATCAGGAATAAGGTCACCGGCAGTTACAACTTCTTCTCGAATTATTTTTGCAGCGTCTTGTCGATCGATCTCTTTTCATCGATTTTACGTGTTATAAATCATTCATTGAGTAGATTCATACATGAATCAGCTTGCAAAGATCACCGTCTCAATTCACTTTCGGAATAACCGAAAAAGTTTGTCAAGTAAACGCCAATCATTGTCAACTATTACATGGATTAATTGACATAATTGACATTCCCATTCATTTGGCACATTACTCAATGTTTTGATATCGATTCGTTCAACAGTATTTAAACTTGTGCGGTAACATTAGTCAAATTTGTAGCGGCCACATCAACTTGTACATCAAGATTAGTTGTCTATATGAAAATTAGAAAAATAATATAAATTCGTATTACGATGTATTCATATGAGACAAGCGTGTAGGTAGGGGTGGTTGTGGACGTGGGTTTGAGCTACACCCACACCTTCTGGAAATAAAACTTGAGTACTTTGAACACAATGACACGTACCTCGAGCTGAGAATAATACAATAATTTGTTTTGTGAATTAAAAAGAGCACCATTTCAAATGTTGAATCTTGGTCTAAGACTTTATTCGTTAGATTCCTGCACATTTTACTTTCCAGGAGTCTTTATTTCAGAAAAATAGAAAATACTGTTTCAGAAAAAAGTTAGAAATTTATACTGGGAACTTGATGGATTTTGAAAATATGAATAGGAGAGAAACTGAATGTAGAATAAATCCAACAACGTTTCTAGATTATTGGTGAATGGATAATGCATTCTAGATGATTTGGTCATTCATTAGAAAACACGTACATGCAACAGCAAAACATATTCCCATCAATACTTTATTCTTATAATGATGATATTCAAACGAAAAGAAGTACATTTCAAAAGTCAACTGGATTCATTGAGTTATATCTTAAGTTCTTCTGAAAGTCTTTTAATATTCGATTTCATCTTTCTTAGATTATCATGTTCAGATGAGTGACATTTCGTGAAGATAGCTAATGCTTGTTGATAGTAATCAAGTGCCAACGTAGGTTTATGAAGCTTTTCGTATATTTCGCCTATATTGGATAAACCATCGCCAATGTCTTCATGATCTGGTTGTAGAACTTTGAGACGCATCATAAAACAGTTCTGTTCATGTGTGAGAGCGAGTTCATGGTTCCTTCTTGTTTTTTGTACTTGTGACAAACATGTTAGTGCGTGAGCAATGGAAAGATCTTGTCGAAGTGACGTAGTTTCTTTAATTAATAAACATCTTTCCAAATATTCAATAGCTAGACTGAATTGAGACTCTCGATTCAAGTTAGCAGCGATCCAGTATAGACAATCAGCTATTTCAATAGGATCATTGGAAATATATTCTTCGAATATGATCAATGCTTGTTGATAGAAGTCGAGAGATTCGTCATATTCCTCTTGCTTAAACAGAGTATGACCAATGTTCTTGAGAGTATTAGCAATTGTGAACTGATCACTAGGTGAGTTAGCTTTGAGAATCGTCAACGCTTCGTGTTGGAATTCGAGAGCCTCATCATATTTCTCTTGTTCTTTTAAAGTTTGAGCCATGTTACTCAAACAAATAGCGGTATTCGAATGACTGGGTGAATGCTTCTGGTAAAACATTAGTGCTCGAGTATAAAAATCCAGAGCTTCATCATATTTTTCTTGATCATTCAGTATATAGCCAATGTAATGCATACATTGAGCAAGCCTTTCATGACCAGATGGATGATAATACTCATAGATTGTTAATGCTCGTTGATAGAAATTGAGAGCTTCATCGGGCTTTTCTTGCTTATGCAGGACGTTACCGATGTATTGCAGACTTTCAGCAATATCAACATGCCCAGATGGATAGCACTTTTCGAGGATTGTTAGAGCTTTTTGGAAACATTGCAGAGCTAGATCGTATTTCTTTTGACGAATGTAAATATCACCGATGCCGTTCAAGCTATTTGCAATTGTTTCATGGCAAGAAGAATATTTTTCCTCTCGAATGACCAATGCTCGTTGTTGAAACTCCATAGCTTCATTGTACTTTTCTTGTTCGCTTAGAGTATTGGCAATATTTCTTAGGCTATCAACGATATCATCATGATTAGTTGTATCGAATTTCTCTCGAAATGTTAGTGCTCGTAGATGGAAGTCAATAGCTTCATCATACTTTCTTTGTTCATAAAGAGCACTTCCAATGTTGCCCAGCACGGTAGCGATGCCAATATCACTAAATCGATTGAATTTCTCTCGGATATCTAATGATCGTTGATAGAAATGAATAGCTTCATCATATTTCTCTTGGCTATATAAAACATTACCAATAGAATTCAGACTCCTAGCGATGTCGATATGTAAAAGTTCATGATATGTTTCTTGAATAGTCAAAGATTTTTGATAAAACTGAAGAGCTTCATCGAACTTCTTTTGTTCGTATAGAGCACTACCAATAGAGTTTAAAGTATGAGAAGTTTCAATGTGACCATCAGGATACGATTTCTCTTGCATTGAAAGTGCTCGTCGATAATAGTGAATAGCTTCGTCATACTTTCTTTCATTGTACAAAACATGACCGATACGATTCATAGTATTGGATATGATGACACAGTTTGATGGATAATATTTCTCTTGAATTTCTAATGCTTTTGGATGATATTCAATCGCTTCAATAAAACGTTTTTGTAGACGACATGTTGTACCAAGATTATCTAGGGTTGCTGCAATCTCCACATGACTATTTCGATAATACTTTTCTTGTGTTTCCAGTGCACGTTGATAGAACTTCAAGGCTTCATCATACTTTTTCTGTTCAATGAGAACATCACCGATGTGATTAAGGCTATTAGAAATCTCATTCTGGCATGATGAACAATGTTTTTCTTGTACTTCAAGTGCTCGTTGATGATAATCGAGAGCTTCATCATATTTTTCCTGCTTGCATAATATAATCCCAATATTGTTCATATAAAATGCAATGAAAGAATGATTAGATGAAGCGTATTTTTTGATAGTTGCGAGTGCTCTTTGTTGGAAATCAATAGCCTCACTGTATTTTCCTTTCCCATATAGGTTGTTGCCAATATTGTTGAGACTCGTGGCCATTGAAGCATGACCTAACGGATAATAGCTCTGCTGCATCGTTAGCGCTCGTTGACAATAGCATAGAGATTCATCATATTTTGATTGACAAATTAATACATGAGAGATGAAATTAAGAGTTTCAGAGATGTTTGCATGATAATGTGGATAATATTTCTCTTGAAGTACTAGTGCTCTCTTATGGAGATCTAAAGCTTCAGTATACATTCCTCGTTCACTTTGTACGTAGCCAATGTTGTTTAGAATACAAGTTATGCCTTTATGGCCTGAGAAAAGATATTTCTGTAGGATTTGCAGTCCTTGCTCATACAACATCACGGTTTTTTTATATTGTCCTTGTCCATAGTGAACGTGTTCCATTCCATTAAGATTATCAGCGATATCGACATGATCAAATGGATAATATTTTTGCAGGATTGTCATAGCTTGTTCATAAGTCTTAAGAGCTTCATCATATTTTCCTCTAAGATAGAGAATGTGACCTATGCTGGCGAGAGTAGAGGCGGTGTATACATGACCATTTGGATAATATCTGCTACAGACTGAGATAGATCGTTGACAGAAATCGAATGCTTCATCGTATTTTCTTTGATATATGAGAACTTTACCAATATAGTGAAGGCTAACAGCAATATCGATATGCGGAAACTGATAATATTCTTCAAGCATTTCCAAAGCTTGTTGATGAACAACGAATGCTTCTTCATACTGGGCTTTTTGGAAGAGAATTTCTCCTAAACTGCGGAGAATAGTAGCAATAGGAACATAGCCATCCCGATTAATTTTGTCTATTTGCAATCTTCCACTTTCCCGTATGTTTCGACAGAGTTCTAGCAAATTTCTTTGGGTCCATCGTTCTTCATTAAGTTCTGCTTTATTTATCTCATGTTTCGGTGAAAACTGCAAAGAGATGCGTTGACACCCTGTAGCACAAAGCCATTGAGAATTCGATTGAATTAATCCTTTTGACTCCAATGGAGTCGTAGAGCACGACGCTGAAACACGACTTCACAGACTGCTAGACTGGTGATTTGGTGAATAGGATTTATCGAAGTTGACAGAAGAATAATACTCCTTATGTATTGCCAATGCTCGTTCACAATAATCCTGAGCTTCTTCATAATTTCCTTCCAGATACGTAATTTCACCAATATTAAAGAGTATATCTGCTGAATCTTTGATCCGTGTTGGTTTGGAGTTGGTCATCCGATCATAAGCCCACTCATAATATTTTCGTGCTCTAGTCCATTCTCCTTTCCATTGAAGAACTTCACCAAGACTACGTTCAAGCTTCGCGAGGTCTTCACTATTGCTATTAGAATCGTATAATAAATGTTGAAAGAAATGTTGTGATTGATTCCATTGACCCATATCACACATCAATCGTCCAAATAGAATTTTGATACTCAAATCTTGTATTTGACGATGTGAGTCTTTTATATATTTTTCTTTGATAAGTTGACCTTCATTTGATGCACTCATTTCTATCAACCAAATTTCTTCCTCTTTTTTCACACTGTCCAATCGAAAAGTAATATTTGCATCGAAGAGAACTTCCTTTTGTTCTTCATATGATGTTTCATTGAATTGAGTAATGTCAGCAACAATAGCACAGTTGCCAAGTTGTCTTAGGTCACATTGAATTGCTAGAAGAACAGCAGTGAGATTAGTTTGTTTGGAAGGTTTCATTGCTTGGTTGACTGCAGCTGAACGAAGAATATTTGTTGTCAAAAACCCATTGACGGTAACCAGTTTACCTTCGTTTTCTTTGAATTTCTCGATTTGATCATTGGTCAATTTTATCCCTTGATAGGTAATCAGTATTTCTTTACCAGATCGAGCTAATTTTTGATGTTCTCGAACGAGACTTTCGGACAGATCTTTCATAAAATACCGAAAAGTATAGAGCTCGTCGAAGTCTTTAATTCTCAAAGCTTTGCTGATGATTCTGTAGAGAAAAGATTTCTTTAAATACCATCGAAGAGCTTCTTCTGATCGATATTCATTTTCAAATTTGCTAATCATTTCCAATTCTTTGGCATTGTCCATATAATAAAAACGACATGCATCGATCATTTCACGTTTGGCTTCTTCATCATATGGTAATTGAAAGAGAACATCACGATAAAATTGAAACCACAGAAGATCCGCCGTTTGCTTTGATAGATTTTTTGTCACGTATTCATCGTGATCGAAGAAGCTAAATGTTTTTGAGTGTTGTTCTAGAGAATCAACTTGCTCTTGTATTGATAAGCATAATAAGTCGAGTTTATTATAGATTCCAATCAGTTTTGGATGTTCGAAAACTATATGTTGATGATCGATTTTTTCCGAATTGAAGATAAAGATGCATTCAATTTGAGATAGACTCGTAATACGATGTAATATTTTTGATAAGTCAGTAGTCGAAGCGACCAGAAAAACTTTTTCATTATAAATGGATTGTATGAAATTAATGCAAGGTTTGAGTTCACCAT
>CAJNOP010000220.1:75658-92611 GCA_905250075.1 Rotaria sp. Silwood1
AAAGCACCAAGGTTATTGTTTGATGGAAATGGCAAACATTTAGTTCTATTAGAAAACAATTGTTTTAAAGTCTTGCTATTGTGAAAGAGGCTTTCGATTCCTAGATGACAAGAAATGTATAGGCATCCGGGTCACTTTCTGTGTCATCGGTAAATTGAAAGTCAAAAGGATGTGGTGGGGCGTGGACGTGAGTGTGGGTGTGGGTGGGTATAGGTGTGGGATTGTAAGATTTCGCTTCAGTGGTACTCACATCCACACCCTAAAGTCAAATATTAGAAAAATATCTAAATAAAGTCCAAGACTGCTATAAAAATATGAAATCGATCGATTAAGGATAAATTTTTTTAATGATGAAATTTTCAAGAAAGCAACAGTAAACATTTCTGTCTGAGAGAATGTGTATTGAACAAAGAAAAATTGAAATGGACAGGTCTGAAAGGTCGATAATCAGAGACTTAAGAATCTCGAAGAATTATTTTTAACGCTTCTACGATACTTAGTATTTCAGTTCATATATTTGAAAGTTTATAAAACCAATCTGATTCTTACAAATAGCAATAGATAAGACTATCCTAGGAAGTCGAAGTGTACATCATTCGTATCTAAAAACCAAAACATCGATTTCTGCTCGTGTGAGAATAAGTAAGCAAAGCAGAAAGAAGCAGTTACTATCATCTCTCTATGTGACTCTACTTACCAATTAAAGTGTGATTGGTGAAATAAGCAAATATGTATATATATGCTCGTTGATCGTCTATGTGACGGTAATATCATTGAAATGAAATGATTGGGTTTTTTCCAACTTGCAAAATATTTATGTGCACGAAGAAAGTATGTTTTCTCTTGCCATGTGACTATACTGCGTAATAGGGACTCGTCACGCCATTGATTCTGTTCTGTTCATGTGCATCATTAATCGTTTCTAATTTACCCTCTACCTTTATGTGCAGCGGGGTCTTCTTCAAATGCATTACAATGCAGTTTTGTCAGCATCAAACTTCTTCCGAAAGTTTTTCAAGAAGAAACAACTTTAAAGATTTCAAGCTTGATTATAGTCAATCAAATAGGAATTAAGTGAGAAGAGACATAAATGACTTGAAAATATGCTGATTATTATTCATTTTAGTTATAATCATCGTTGCTGAAGAGCGTACAAGTTTGATGCGCGTGTGATATGTTTCCCGTTACAGTTTCATAAAAGAGAAACACAACGCTCACAGTTGAAGACTATTTTATGAATAAAATGATGTGCTTTGGCTGAAACTGAAGAGTGAACGAAGATTCATATCTAATCGATTCCGTGATCGAATATTCGAGTTTATTAAGGAAACCAAAATGCAGAGAAGCATATGTAGAAATATTCTGTTGAGTCTAGTCACTTAAAAATTTTGTTAATGCATAAGTGTGAATGTGGATGTGAGCGCAGACGTGTATGTCGATGTAGAGAAAAAGTACATCCACACAGCCACACCCCATACCCGATGGGCTTCATTATACATTCAATTATTTTACTAATCAATCATTAAATTGACTAATTTTATAATTATTTTATTTACTGACTATAAATCATAGTCCCATAATAAATCACACAGTAACAAATCGATTGGCCACGACTCGTACATACGGGCTTCTTACGAATTTTGTATATTTACCTTTTCGATCCAAGATTAACTTAATTTATTTTAGATGCAAAGTTTTAACAATATGATTTGTTTTGCGTTGTCATGCTGATGTGAGTTGTCAAAAATGCATAGTAATCATATTCTTTCTCATTTTCAGGAGTAGCAGTGTTTCTTCGCGGCACTTCACGAGTTTCATGATGTACCTTCTAGAGAGAACGAATAAGCTCTCTTATTTTTTATTGTGATCGATAGTCATGTCCTTGACGTAGAAAAAAAACTAAAACTAAATAACTACCTTTATTTGTATGATGACGAAGCAAAATTTATTCCATATATATATATATATGATGTGTGTCTTTCATTCTTGAAGAAGCATAAAAACCCTATTCTATTGTATTTTTTCGGACGACATAGTGATAAAAAATGGCCAGCACAGATTCAACACCAGATTTTCGATTAGCAAGAGCACATGGAACTGTCATGGTATTTTCTTGGATGGTTTTTGCTTCAACTGGAGTTTTATATGCACGTTATGGTCGTACAGTACGTGTTAATAAAAAGAAACAAATATTCGGTGAAGATATTTGGTTTCAAATACATCGATTTTGTCTAATAACAACTGTCATTGGGACATTACTCGGCTTTTTTCTCGTTTTGGGACAAGCGAAAGGTCGATGGGTGGATCAAGCTGAAGATGGTGATCGAATGTTTGCACATTCAATATTGGGAGCGATTGTTGTAGGTTGTGCACTTATTCAAGCATGGATGGCTTTATTTCGTTGTCATCCAGGAGATCGTTTTCGTTTTGTTTTCAATTGGATTCATCGAACAACTGGTATGTTAGCTCTTATACTGTCGGTACCAACGATTTTTCTTGTGGTATTTGTACTGTTAAAGTATCATGATGGTTTTGTTACTATAATGTCACTTTGGTCGGCTTGGATTGTAATAATTTTTATCATTTTTGAAGTGGTGGAATATCTGATTCGAATGAAATCATCTACAGTAACGGCTAATAATGCTAAGGCTGAAATAGAACATGAAATGAACAATGGACATTCAGCATCAATTATCGATGGAAAACAAGTTGAAGCAAGTGACAATAGTCCTTTTGGCACATTGAAACTGATTTTATTTATTCTTAATTTTTGTTTTGCTATCAGTCTTGTAATACCATTAGTTGCTTTGATCTGGTTACAAGGCTGATTAGTTTTTTATAACGTTTTTACGAGCGTTAAATATAGTTCTATAGGATCTGGATGTGAGTCGCAGATTAAACCGAATGATAAAAATTCGATTCGATTCTGGGTGTGTTCGAAAAAAACATGCCAAGGCTAGGCGAATGTGTGTGGGTGTCAGAGCATAGAAGATCCACACTCACATCCTTTCACGGTCTATCTACTAGTATATAATTCGTTTAGTTTATAATAGAGAAACAATTACATACGTCAAGGAACACTTGTAAAATTTCGTAATCAGAATTTTCTTATATAATGCATAGAAAATTGAAAATGTTATTGGGTACTAAGTTTGTAAATATTCACTCAAACCATTTAAAAAATATAAGACATAGTTTCTCTCAGCCAGCTCTTTATTTCTATACGATGCAATTATTAAAATCCAATTGGGTCAATTTCTGTAGAAATCGCCACCCATCCTTTCTATCGTCACCGAAATTTAAAACTGCACTATATTTAAAACATTCACAAATGTACTTCAATCAATCAACTTTTATCGAAGGTCCTGAAAACTTCTAATATATTGTAGGCTAATCTAAGCCTTGTTATCAACGTTGTTATGGTCTATAAATGGAAGGAGGACGACGAGAGTCCTAATGTCTGGAATAGAAACGATTGGTGGAAGCTACAAAACTTCATCTTAAAGCTTACACTCACTATTCTCAAAGAAAATAAATGTTAGTTCCACAAAGAAGAAAAATCTATTTATGATGACTCTCTTGAGAGATAATTGTTTTAAGTAAGTCGGAGTTCGTCTTGTTGTATGATACAACCGGAAAGCACATATCCTCATATCAAATCGCGGAAACTTCTCAATTAACGTCGTGCTTTTATTGTATGCATTGTAGCTCATACTAAGAAATGAATTGTGTTCGATTATGAACACGTCGTTCTTTAAAGTTTTTGACGTTTCCTTGAGATGTACGTTTTTCAACTATAGGAACGAATTATTCTTGAACAAACTAGAATGCCTCTATTGAAAAAGCGTTGCTCTCGATGTGAAACGCGTTCCTTTCTCTGAATTTTTTTCCATGAGTATGCTTTTGACACATTTTTGAGTTGTCTATATGACAACATTTTAGATATTAATAGACATAAATTGTTTCATTTATACTATGCATATAAATTCTAACTTTCAATCTTTAACAATATGCTCGAATGATATGAAATTTTTAGCGAATTGTAGAACTTCTATACTAATGTATTGCCATTGGTACAAAGTGACATGATGACGTCCATTTGTATTTGTACTCATGAAGAAATAATATGCCTTCTTAATGGTAATACATATAGATGCGATAATTTATTACATTCTTTTACTAATACGTCAATTAGACCATTGCATCTTTCTTCTCGACCATGTTATAACTACTCGTTTTAATAGAGCCAAAGGAGTATCGACATATGAATAAATAGACAAATGCTAATGGCATCATATGGCATCCTAATGCTGATGTCTTGATTATAAATGCATCGAAGACATTTTCTTATTTGCTTTTATCCTAAACTATCAATAACATATTTCTTTTTTTGAGATCAACTAATAATGTTGCGCATCTTATTGCTTTCATTCATCACAATCATCGCTTGTTCAACGTCAAAACGTGAATATGTGATTAAAAAAGATTTTTTTACTGGTGTAAAAGCAGGCGAATTTTCGGTCTACGATCGAACCGGTAAAAATCTTCAGTATCGAATTGAATCTCGTTATAATGCTCTGCATTCTGTCGAACTTGTGGCCTATCCATCAAAACAAGCTATTGCTCGACTTAAGAATCAAATCACACTTTTATTATATAAAGGTACATTAGAAATATTAGATGCTAAATCAAACAAATGGATTACTGGTACAATTAATCAAAAATTGAAAGTACTCAATCATAAATCTGTAATCAATTGGAATGGAAGACAATTATCGATGAAACATAACATACCTTCGTTTACGACAAAATTTTTTGATGAAGCACAACGAAATCGACTTGTGGCCGAGTATCGAATACACATGGTAGCATCAGCAGTGGCCAATAAATATACAATGAAGATCTTCACTGACGAAATACCTGATGCACTCTTTTTACTCTGCCTTACTGTTCGAGATCATATTATTGCATCAAAAAAACCCTAAACTAACCTCAAATCTTTTACATTTGAAACCTACTAAATATAAAAATGTGAAATGCAAATAGAGCTCAAATGAATAGAAGAATTAATTAAGTACAAATATCTTTTAAAGAGTACAAACAAAAATTAATGCTGTAAAATATGTATATGAGTTGATTGCAACTTTTTAGTATGATTGGAATTTAAACTACAATATAATGAATAGTCCATTCTGTATAGCTTGATATGCTCTATTAAAATTTTTACATCGATTAGTTCCAAATACTTAATTATAGACACTTTTTTATTGTTGTATTGAGTGATCTCATTTTTAAAATTTGCTTTATCTGTGTAAATATCGAAGGCAAACAAAGATGTGCAAAAGAAAGACGAGTGAAATGTAAATAAAATGATTTCCAAAAGTTCGTCTAAATGGCTTTTCTTTTCTATAAAAGAAATCTATTGTTGTTTCTTAAAAATTCGAGTTTGATTGACTTTGTAAAACGACTTTTTGAAAATTTAGATGTTAATAACCTTCAAATAACCCATCTGTTTTGGCTCAAGTTTTTACCGTACGTATAGTTTTTAGAATAACATAAGCACTTCGAATTTCAGCCGTCTATCTCTTACTGTTCTCGAGAAATTTACATTATATGATAAAATATAGAACGACCTTTTTCATGTGAAGTTTTAACTGAAAATGAGTTCATATGAATGATATTTTCCACCATTTGATTTGTCGTACAGTAGAAAGTTACCCTATTTTCTTCCGAACATAGATTCTGAATTAAAACATAATTTTATCACATAGACTTTAAATGTACTAGTGCAGTTTGGATGACATTTTTCATATGATATTTCAAGGAATAGTGAGTTGATATCGGCTGTATCTCATATCATTGAACTCATGTAATTTTGAAAAATGACTCTAATTTTATTACAAATATCGATTGTGAATTTCAAAGCAGTTTCACACAGAAAATATACGGCTCTTGTGCAATAAAGTGTTGGAAAATTTTTTCAGTGTAATATTGGCATAGAATATAATAAAAAATTTTTATACAGAAATTGTTCAAGTCTACTTTTAGTTTTTCGAATCAATCATACTATTAAGTTGCAATTTATTCATGTACAAAAAATGAGTATATTTATTCTATTACAAAAAAAGTCGCCATCGATTTATTTATTGGTTTTTGATGCCAGTTCAAGTCCAAGTATCAGAAATTGAACATACTTGAATTCATTAGAAAAAGAACTTATGGTTGTAAGGATGCGTATGCGAATGAAGAAGAAAAAGTACCCTACACTTACACCCACATTCAAACCCCACTATATGGTTTTTGAATTTTTTTCTTTATTGGTCTTCATAAATGATGAAGAGCATATATCTTTTTTTTTTCTTGAGTAAATTTTCAACAATATGTCCAAATCGGAAAAAAACTACGGTGCATTAGTATTTGTACAAATTATAAAATACATATTAAGAGAAGCTTGGAAGTAGTTTTGATTTTTGTCTTTTAAATTACTAAAAATGATTTGTTACCAAGATGTAAATAGGTATTCTTTCATATCTTAGTTATATGTTTTAAATAATTAAGTACATGAATAACATAAAACACGTTTGAATTCTATCTTAATTCGACAATTATCCTTCAACTCTTTTGTTTAACATGCTCACCATCATCACAAAACAATAATAACAAACAAAATATGAAAAACTATTACATGAATATAGATTCAAATAAATTTTATATATATTCTCTTTTATTTTATTCAAAATATTATTTTGTTAAATCATTCAATTAGATATACGCGCAAATGTTTTCGAATTTTCAATAAAATTCAAATATGTGTTTTATAGAAGCTAAACACTCAATTATTTATTGAATTATCATCTATTCTTCTCCTCCTATCACATCTAATGTAACGGGTGTCCCAGGAATAATGGACCTCTCAGTATTTTTAAGATTTCTCCTCAATTATCCCTGTGATTAAAGTCCTTTTTTATTATCAAATGATAGCGCTTGAAATTCTCTACAAAACCATATGTGACTAGATCCCCAAAACAGTTTTATATATATTTGAAAAAAGTCGAAAACTAAAGACATACACACGGCTGTAAAAAGTAAATACGTGCTTGGTAATAAATGGCCGCACTTTGCACTTCATATTTTAATCTCTAAATACATTTTATTAAAGAAACAAAATATATCACAAGATGCAGCGTGAAAATTAAAGTTTATTTTAATAATATACTTTTTGTTTTCAAAAAAAAGCAAAATTTTGTGCGATAAATTTTCGCTGTTGCGAAAACCGATCGCACAGAATATGGAGTTTTTTGGAACATAAAAAGTACATAAATAAAATAAACTGTTCTTTGTAAACTATAGAGCTTTTCAAGCTGCATCTTGTGGTATGTTTTGTTTCTTTTAAAGGAAACATATTACGTGATAAAAAGATAAAATAAAAAAGGGAATTCTCGTTCGTGTAAAAAAAATGATTTTTTCACAAGGACGAAAATTGGTCGCACAGAGTTTTGCGTGTTTTTGAAAACAATAAGTATATTATTAAAATAAACTTTAGTTTGTAGATTGTACAGCTTTTCACGCTGTATCTTGTGGTATATTTTGTTATTTTAATGAATGTATTTAGAGATTAAATTATGAAATGCAAAGTGTGGCCATTTATTATGGGACACCCGTTATTTACTTTTTACAGCCGTGTGTATATCTTTAGTTTTCGACTTTTTTCAAATATATATAACACTGTTTTGGGATCTAGTCACATATGGTTTTGTAGAGAATTTCAAGCGCTATCATTTGATAATAAAAAAGGACTTTAATCACAGGGATAATTGAGGAGAAACCTTAAAAATACTGAGAGGTCCATTATTCCTGGGACACCCGTTAATATGCTTTTTTTATGAATAATGTTTCTTTATGTCTTTTTTCGTTCCGCTTTTTAATATTGTCTCACTAGTTTGATATATTTTGTATATGCTTGTCCGATCTGTCTGATATATAAATGTGAGTCATCATAGACGCCTTGTTCACTGCTGAGTGCAATTCATGTTATTTTGTACTATAAAATCATCATGTTCGATATGGCTGAATAACTTACACGGCATATTCAAAATAGATTGTATGCGAATCAATATCGTCGTCTCAATCAAGTAGTTGGTAATATAGTAATCTATCACCATTAATAGAATAGAATTAGAAGTTTTTTTTTTTCAACACAATTGTTTCAAATAATATTTTATCGAATATGATCATTTATATATAAATTCTTTATACACATCTATTTGTATCTTTTATTGTTCGAATAGATTTTTCACATTGGCATGAAACATTATTTTCATCGAGGAAAATAGTTCCAAGTTGAATTCAGGAAGTGTGTTAACAAATTTTTTCGATTCTGTCGGGCAGGATCAACTAAACAATACCGTCAATAGATTATTGCATTCAAGTTGTCATCATTATACGATCAGATACAACGTCTTTCCAGTAGATCTGTGTGAATTCGATCGTTCGAATCATTAATCTGGCTAGTGGTAAGATTATTTTAGAAAAAAAAAATTTAATTAATAGAAAAATATTCTTTTTTTTAGAGACGATAAAAATTTTTTTCAGGTTATTTTTATAGGCAAAATAAAATATCAATTTTAAATCTATTTGTCTAAATATTTGATTTTTATAGGAGAATTTTTGTGTTTTTTCTTCATCTTATTTTTAAAACAGAAAATCTTTTAAGATAAGCTAGACATAAATAAAAACTATTGAATATTTCATATAGATTTTTTATTTTCTAAATTGAATCATTAAAAGATAAATCTTTTTTTTTTATCGAACGATAGAATTTTTTCCCTTCTTTCAACTCATATCTAACTTATTTTTATTACATATTCATAAATGAAATGATGTAACAGAAAAGAGAAGTATCCTTAGAAGAAATACACAGTTTTTTTATAATTCAAGGACCGTACGCAATGTCGACCTTTATATCTCCTTGATAAATAGTTTCTGGCAAACATATTCTTTTGATCAATTGATAGAACATTTTCTTTTCTTTCGAACAGTATATGATTCACATTTATCATACATTGGTAAGTGAAGCGAGACAAGAAAAAAAAACAGAAAATTTTTCTCAATTTTTATATGAATTCATCAAAAGTATCTTGTAGACGATAACTAATTATAATTACCTAGTATTTTACAAAACGTTTTTAATGATTTCATAAAAGTCAAAGTAACCATCGGTTCACAAAATCTTTTTAATAAGTCTAAAAAAAAGTCGAATTCATCATTGTTTTAATAGAGCTTCTTTTGACGAGTTTATATGAAAATTACATATTGTTTCTCGTTTTTTCTTGTTTGCTTATTAATTAAGCAAAATAAATTGATTGTTAAAATAGAATCTTTATTGATTTATTTTTATTTTAATTAATTTTTCGTTGATTTTTTTTTGAATAATTTTCTGTTACTGTTTCTTTTAAATGATTATTGTTTTATTGTATCAGAATGAAATATATTTAATTATCAATTTATATTTTAGAATTAATATCAACATAATGAAATTATATTCATTTATTGTTTATTCTCAAAGATTTCTTAGATAAAAAAAACAAAAAAGAATATTAAAAAATTTTCTTTTTTTTTGGATTTCGAATTTAATTAATTGTTTCAATGAATATTATTTTGAAAATGTTTTTCATATCATTCAGTCGATTAATATTTATTACCATAATTGTTGTTGTATGTTATTCAATTGGATATCTTGTACACATGATGCATTTACCAGAAAAACCAAACATTTCACCTGTATACAAAATAACTGTTTGGACTAATGATTATCACATAAGGTATTTTTTATTCTCGTTCGATTGGAATCATCTAATAGAAATTTTGTTTTATATCGATTCTAAGAAATCTACATATTTTTATCTCTTATCATATGAACATGTTAAACATTTCTATAAGAGATCTGATTTTGTTTAAAATAAATAATTTATCTCATTATTGAGAGTTTTATTAATTATTATTGACTATCATCTGAATAAATAAAGGATCGATTGCAATGAAAATTTCAATAGGAAGTTTCTTTTTTTTGTTTAATTGTATATTTATTTGTTTCTATTAATTAGTCCAATCCGTGATATAAAACATCAACTTACATCACTCAATGTTCGATTTATTGATAAAAGTTTATCTGGTCATTGTTATTTAACTAACACATGTGCAAAAAATTTAAAAATTTTAAATTCTGATAATGGAATGAGTACTGATGTAAAACTTCACAAACAATTTTATGAAGTTTATAAGAATGATTCCGAAATGAATCAAGTCAATATATTTATGTGTTTTCATCCTGTAGCAATGTGTGAAATATTTATGCCTTTTAATCGTACATTAATCGTTATTGCATCTACTCGATATGAATTGGCAAGATTTTCTAAAGAAGATTGGACTAAATTGAATACAAATCTTCAAATAATCGCTTCGGATCCTCGGTAAGTATTCATATAAAAAAAAATGCTTCCATTATTTTATTCGATTAAAAAAAATATTTCATCAAATATTTTATGACAATTTAAAAATTTTGAGATGTTTAGACTACCTCCGCTATTTATTATCATTTATTGAAATGTATTTTTCTTTGTATGTCAAGCTAGTTAAAACTTTCTTGGAAAAGTATCAATTTGTTGTGATGAAATTAAAATATATATTTTTTTAAATATTTCTTTCTTTAAATTTGTCCTTTTTATTAATTATCTTATTGGATATTTTGTATTGCCTACAATATATGATTTGTAAATGAGTAAAAAAAAAGCTCATATTTCATGGAACTTGAACATTCTTCAATCCATAATAATAAATAGTGTTTGAATCGAAAAACCATTATGATTCGTGACCTGAAGATTGCAAGAATCAATGCATTATGGCATACATATTAATTTTATTGAACAAATTTTCCCCATAAAGTCTTCTTGTTTGTTCTGTATATCGATCAGAAGTTTGTATTAGTATTAACTCAATCTTTTCTGAAATCAAACAAGAACGACTGATAAATAATTAAATAGAAAAAACATCAAGATTTTTTCGAGAAAATTTATTCAATGAAATCAGTTTGTATGTTGAAGCACACTGTTCTTTGGAATCATCAGGCTGTGGAAAATTGATAAAGAAGAGTTAGTTGTGTTTCCCAACACCTTTTTTTTTAAAGCAATGGACATAAAAAACTAGTAGTATCAGATCTTCAACAATACCATTTTATTCTATTTTGAATAGTCTTTCCAATGACGTGGAATAAATTGCGCTAAGAGAGAATTAGTAAAAGCCATTTATATTTTTTCTGTTCTTGTCGTTAAAATCAGATTTTTCAAGTGAAAAATAACTCTGAGAAGGTTTCCGAGGTAAATAGAACATGAAATTCTCTATTGATTGGTCTATTTTATTTTCATTGCAGTGCAAATCTATTGGTTAGGAAATACCGAAAAAACATTTAAATCTAGTTATACACGAAAAAATCATTTTCATTGTGAAAGATCTATATAGACAGATAGAGTCCTCTCGTATCATAGTGCATTTATTTCGAGTAAAGTTTTCAAAATAATAAAATTTAAAATTTGATCGCAATTTGATTTGTAAGAAAATTGAAATAATTGAAATATTTCTAGACATTATTTAACTGAAAAGAACATATCTAACATTGAAATTTATCATTGAGATCTATTCAATATAATAAGGTTGTTATCATTAAAATGTTTTACACAATATAAACTGAAACCCTTTTCGCATATACGTGTGTCTTTATACCTAATTTTCTATGAAAGTACTCGAACAAAATATAAACGTGTTAGTGATAATAGTTTGATCAATGACAATTCCTAATTCTATGATTCGATTCTTTTTTTGAGAACTCGATCTAATGAACAGTTTAGAAACATGATTTCAAATAGAGCAATGACAGATAATCATTTTAGTAAAACTTATATTTATTTGATTAGAGTACAAGGATGGTTTTAAAAAATATAATCACAATAAATTTATTCTGTTAAAAAGAGAATAACTATTCATTAAAATAGGATACACATTTTATGAATACTCTTGGGTTTGTCTGTGTAAAAAAAAACAAAAGTGTTATTGGTAAATTCTTAAGCATAGTTTTCCATCGTTATATGTTTTGACGAAAGTTTCAAAATGTTTATTTGTATTATTAAATAATATTCTTTTATTTTAATTAGTAATGTAATAGCTGGTAATAATCTCTATGATGCTGAATATATTCGATATTTTACTGGTATAAAAACAATCGTATTACCATCATTATGTGCTTATACAAAAGCGTCATATAAACCAAGATTTCAAAAGCCTTTTATAATAGCGAATATGAATGCGAAAAGTTTTCGTTCGAAATTTATGTCATTATTAACTGATTCATTTAAACGTATGAAGATATCAGTACGAGTTCGTCATATACGAGATATTTACAAAGTACATTATCAATATTTTCAACTAGCTCAACATCCAGGTATAATATATATTCCATATCAAGTATCTGTTATGAGTCTATTTGAACACTATAGAATGAATATTCCTTTATTTTTTCCATCATTGGATCTTCTTACTGAATGGCATTATACATATCGTGTTGTTAATGAACGAACATGGGATGGTATATCTGGAAATATAAAAAATGCTTCAAAAATATCAGGTGTTTTAGGTCCTGATATACCTGATCCTAATAATGAATTTGATCGAGATGCAATACGTTATTGGTTAAAATTTGCTGATTTCTATCAATGGCCACATATTATTTATTTTAATTCAACTGATGAACTTGTTACTAAATTAAAAACAACTAATTTAATAGAAGTTAGTGAAAATATGAAATTATATAATGCTAATGTAACACAACATTTATTCGAACAATGGCGTCAAATACTTCAGCGAACAAATTCACTATAAAATTGTTCATTAATATATATATAAATATTTATCTTAATTTAATTTATTTCAAATTAATTAGATCTATTCAGTTAACTAGATAGTTTTTTATTAGTAACTATCATTTAACTCATATTTCTTTGTAAACAATAAATATTAGATGAAATTTTTTTTATGAAAGAAAAAGTTTGAAAAAGAAATTTTCATCGAAAAAATGCCATCAAAGATAATGATTTATTTTCTTTGTCTATCAATATGAAATGTTAGATGTCATTATCACCATTACCATAGATAGAAAATTGAATCGAAACTGTATATCAATTAGGATTCAAAAAACAATATATTCGATTCGATTAGATTTTATCTTGTTTTTTTTTTCGTTGAATGATGTCACTCTCTTGAATATCTTCAAAAAGTATTAGACATTGATAACAAAAGCTTACCACCCGGTCACTTGAACTTAGTTGATTATCATACGAATATTGGTCGTATTTATGACAAACATAAAAAATTTCCACTTGCTTTGGAAAAATTTGAATTAGCACTAAAAATTATCGAAAAATATTCATCAGAAGAAATTGATAGAATTTCCATATTAAATATATATATATATATTGCTCAGACAAAAGAAATTACGTTTGTCTGAAAGTTATTGATAAAGAATTTTCTTTTCATGACTTTTTTGTGATTTATTTTTCCGCAGGTTTTGTCATGATTTTAGAGTAAGATTCAATAATAAAAAAAGTGGTAACCAATTTACCTATCATGCTCTTGTTTGTAAATCATAATTAATAATGTTGAAACAATTTTATTTGAATTAGACTCAAATATTTACACTAAAACAAGTACCAATCGAAATGGGAGTTGTAAGATGATACTGTTTGTTTATAAATATTCAATTTCAAATAATAATTGTATTTTGTCATACTAATGAGCATATGCTTTTGATAACTATTGAAAGTTTAATACCAATACTAACTGTTTCGATCATTATTATTTAGTTTTATTTACTAGATTATTTACTATTCGATCTTTAAGAGAGATTCAATGAAATATTGAAATTAATCACATTTTATTTTACTGTTTATGAAGCTATTATGACATTCGCATCTTTATTTCTTTAAAAGAAAACCAAAAAATAAATCTTCAAAATTTTTTATCATTCTTAAAGTCCATTTTTATAATTTATTGAAAACAAAATAACTAACTGGTTCTTTGGAAAATCCAATGTTTTGTAAGAGGTGGTGATTCGTTAGTCGAGTTATTGCAATGTCTCGCTTCGTTAGAACAAGTGCCTATTAAAATGAGTGATTGTTCTTAGTTTATTCTGTATTTTGAAATACAGCATTGACCAAAAGTAGCGATGCCAAATGAAAGTAAATAAAAACATAAGCGTTGTTGCCGAAACTTTTATAATAATAGAGCTCAGTAGATCCTGATTTCAAACACTAAGCAGCATTCAATAGGATGGCAAATAATAGAGTTGTGGGTCAAATATCACTTTGATTGTAGGACACTTTAAGTTCTACAACTTGACATCTTCATTAGTGTGAGAACCTTCATGCCTTAGTCGGACATTTAGTTTTACTCTACCATAAAGCTTTTAGGGGAAATCACCTGTCTCTTTTCGAATTCGATGTATATATGTGAGATTCATGAGCCGCTAGCATATCAGAAATTACAGATAAATTGATAAAAACTGAAAAATTTGTCAATCGTTTTTTTTTTCTGTAGAATCTTCGCTAGTCTAGAAAGTTTTCCTACGAATTTAAAAATGACAAGTGTCGCTCAACAGAATTGATCAAATAAACTTGATGTCAATATTACAAGGCTCATTAAATTTAATTTTCAAATGACAAAAAAATAGAGAAACAACTAAAACGATTCTCAGCATTATTTTCGTTAGTTTTTGACCTAAATATTTGCTTCGGTGCATATCAGTCAACGAAACTATTTTTATTCTATAGGATCAATTTCAAAAAGCTGTAAAACATAAACTTTCAACCAGCCAATGATCTTGGTATATATATATATATATATGTAGTCATGAAGAGTCTTACTCAATCGATTTACTAATAGGATCTTCATAGCAAGTTTTGTCAGTAGTGTGTTAACTTCTTAGTAAAAAGTATAATAGAATTAGCGAATGAGACATGCAAAGATACCTTATAAGTAATGTTACTAGTAATCAAAGTCGGTGCAGTCAATTATTTAGCATCTTTATTTTGTTGCATTTCGAAATCAAAGTTCTCATGTCTCTTGAATTTCACTAATGACATGAACTGTAACCGGTCAACTATTTCCAGTTGATTGAAGAGTCAGGAAAAACAGATTTGATTGACCGCCCGGAATCGAACAAACTACGTGCTATGTCAATCGAAGTCAACGATGTTATTATTGATATAGTTCAGAACTAAGAGATGGTAGGACCAGTCACTAGTATTACTATTCAGCGTGATCCGACGAAAACGTGAAACGATATAAGTACTCATACTAATCGATGACGTCTAGTGGGTACTGGCCTGAAGTGTTCAAAATCTCTATCCATACCTTACTAACTAAACATCATGAACAAGTGCGTCTCTCGTGAGAAAAATTTATCAAAAGTTCAAATTGAAATCACGTGATGTGCAGGGATGACACAATGGTTCACCTGCATGTTGAACGAAACGATTATTCTAGCAGCGATCTGATGAACTTGTTACGTTCCATCTAGAAGTTGGAATATGGATCTGATCAAGAACCTATAATCGTTGCTCAAAATTGCAATAGCTGCACAAGGACCAGTGTCTATCACCAGACTATTGAAAGCAATAAAGAAAGAATGAAGAAAATTACCATACGAGTCTGCATCGAACCTATTGTTTATCAAACATAGCTTCAAACTGTTAGCGTCGTTTAAAGAATATTTCATCTTTTGAAAATAATACACTCTCAGATGATGATGAAGAGAGATCAGCTAAAAAGAGTTTTCGGAAGTTTGAAACTTACTTATATGCTAAAGATGATTTTATTGGTTAGCACATATCAAAAAAAATTTTTAAGTGAAAAAGTAACGAAAATAATGTAGAAAAACGTTTTGGTTATTTCTCTGTTGTTTGATCAGTTAAAAGTTCAATTTAATGATCTTTGTAGTATTGACATCTCATTTCTTCGATAAATTCTGTTGAGCAATAGTTATCAATTTCGAATTTGTAGGAAAATATCCTCAGCTATTGAGGATTCTTCGAAAAAAAAACAGTTGAATATTATCAGAGTTTCAGTCAATTGATCTATAGACGTTGACATGCATATAATGCTAACATCGGTCTCAAGAAAACTAAAGTGATTTCCCACAAAAACTTTATCGTAGAATGGTTAAATGACCAACTAATGAAGACTAGTTGTCCAGGAGAACAAT
This sequence comes from Rotaria sp. Silwood1, assembly GCA_905250075.1. Classification (NCBI taxonomy): domain Eukaryota; kingdom Metazoa; phylum Rotifera; class Eurotatoria; order Philodinida; family Philodinidae; genus Rotaria; species Rotaria sp. Silwood1. The sequence goes on from CAJNOP010000220.1 coordinate 91,965, forward strand.
AAAGCAAAAGATTGGTAATTCAGCGTAGTCCAAAGATATATCAAAGCTATTATCTAGAAGTTCTTCACCATGTCAAGACTATTAGCAACTTGTCTCACGAGAATATTACTTAGAGTTCATTTCACATGATCTTTCTGGAAATAAACTTTAAATGCCTCATCGTATTTCAAGATTTGATTATTACTGAAGTACGATAAAGTATTTGGATTTTATTATCAAATAGGCTTATATAAAATGAACTTAAACTAAAATCCTCGTCGCATAAGTTAATAATAAATTTGAAATAGTTCAAAAAATTCTTGAGTATAGTTTTAACACACTACTGAAATACAGTGAAGTAAGGAAAGAGCAAGAAATTTTCAATTTTTCCTTACGGGGTTCTCATACGCGCCAAAACGTTTTCATGGTAGAGATCCAAATATTCTAAGATCATTGTAGTATTAAAACCACCACTCCATTCTTTGTCATCTTACTGAATGAATGTTGATATCGAGGATGAGGATTCGATGCGTTGTATTAGTTTCCTGGAAACTCATTTTACTGCAAGGACATGTGTAAGAGATTTCCAATGGGCATAATGGGCATAATGGGCATAATGGACATAATGGGCATAATGGGCATAATGGGCATAATGGGCATAATGGGCA
>CAJNOP010000220.1:93074-126496 GCA_905250075.1 Rotaria sp. Silwood1
ATGCCCATTATGCCCATTATGCCCATTATGCCCATTATGCCCATTATACCCATTATGCCCATTATGCCCATTATGCCCATGGATACCTTCAAGGGAAACTAAACGTCTATTCCGGAAACTGAAATCAATTTCCGGAAATTCATCCGAGTGGAAAAAATAAAGGAGTTTCCTGGAAACTTATATAACGCATCATATGAGGATGAGGAACTGCCGAGCTGTATTTGTGATAAAATTTTCAGATTCAACTCTCAGATTTTTGGTTATTTTTACATGCTGTCGCTGCTGTCTAGTTTGTATATTTCGTTGGACCTAAAATGAATTATGAGAAAATACATTTTTTATTTTATGTATATAGAATTCTAAACTAGTTTTATTGGAAACAATTATCAGTCTTTTAAATAATAATTATTGTTATTAGTCTCTATGCATAGTTTAGATAATACTCTTTTCATTTAGAATTTGTGTGTCAAATATGCCTAATTATAAATTTTATTGTGTTTTCATGTCAAGAGAAATATTTCAGCTATACGATTTAGGTAGAAAATATATTAGTTCTTATTAATAGGAATATTTTATAGATTTTAGAATACCGTCTCTGTTGATACCAATGAAACAGTTTTCGCCGGTGTAAGTTTTGAAAACACTGTCAAAGATATTTAAATCAACGACATATGAGATTTTAAAATCAATCATTAAAACTCTTTGATATTATGGTTCAGTTATATTATTTTTTTGTTGTATCCAACACTCCCAATGATTCAATAGTTGGATATAGACGCTTTTTGTTATGAAAAAAACAATATCTATTTAGTAAATCGAAGGTTTTCGAAATGAAAAGTGTGATTAAATTTACTTTAAGAAAACATCCAATAAAAAAACCAACAATGTAATCTATTTCATATATGATTAATAATATTAGAAGTAAAACTATTGAAGAGTGTCGGATTGAAACTCAGTAAAGTAAAAAGACTGCTCTAATTTCAAATGCATAGTATATTGTTTTTTTTTTACATAATCAATTATAGATAATTAAAGTCTGTTTCATATAAATCTTACGCTTGCTAGCACCAATTCAACATTATGTTGTTTACATCTAGAAACCGAATCAGTAGCATACTCTATACTACAAGATATTCAACGACAATTTTCCTATTGGTAAACAAAATATGAGTCACGCTTCTAATACTACATCAGTTAACATATGGTGATCGAAAAAGTGTTGTTACCTTCGCGCAAATATGTTAGATAGAGCATAGCATATGGTATTTCTAAATAGAAGATTCTATACACTATGCAGAGACATCAATATTAATATAGCAATACTTCTTATTGCTGTTATATAAAACTCATTATATTCTTCAAGATTTTTTTTTAAACATTCTAAGTATAATAAGAAATCCAAGGAACATAAGAGAAACAAATCTATTAGTGATATACGAAAATACGTCAAAACTGAAATATACTAAACGGAAGAAGAATATTAAAAAAAAGTCCTCTCAACATTGAAATAAACCGTGAAAAAGGATTGCATAAAAGAAAGAGAATAGTACACGTACACCGACACCCACCAGTCTTGACAAAAATGCTATCTTTATTGTCGTCTCGTCTATAAGAAAACGAACGAAAGTATGAAAGAAAGAAAAGAGAAAAAAGAACAATGAATAATAGACAACAAAGCTAATCAACCAAAGTAACTTTATTTTTTTAGTCACATATATGCAAAAACATGACCACTGCAGACATCAACAACGTAAATAACGACTTCGTTGTCGTCTGGTTAGATAGTACCATTGAAAATAATAGAGATGGCCGAAATACAAAAGCACTATTACGACAACTGGTTAGAGGCAATTTATTAACCTTTGGCGACCCGGATAAATGTATTGATGACATAACCGACAAATCAACAAAACGAATATTTCTTATTGTTTCTAATGCATTTGGTCAGCATGTTATACCACTTATACATGAATTATCAAATATACAAGCAATATACATATTTTGTGGTAATCGAAAAGTAGCAGAAACATGGGCTGGATCATATACAAAAATTTCTGGTATATTTACAAAAAAACAACCACTTTCACATAAAGTTTGTGATGATATTAATTTATGTGATAAAGATGAAGATTTACCAATGAGTATATTTCATCTTGCAGAACGAGAAAATACATTAAAACAATTAACAAAAGAAAGTAGAGCATTTATGTGGTATAAATTAATATTGATAGTTCTTCGATTAATGGCAAAATATGGTAATGCAAAAACTGAAATGATTGCTGAGTGTCGAACAAGCTACTATAGTAACCAAATTGAACAAAAGAAAATAAATGATTTTGAAAAAAATTATGATCCAACGAGAGCATGTTGGTGGTATACAAAAGATAGTTTTGTATATCGATTATTAAACAAAGCTTTACGTACACAAAATACTGAAATTATATTTAAATTTCGATTTTTTATTAATGATCTTCATAATCAAATTGAACAATTATACCATCAATATTTAAATACTCATTCTTCTATGATTGGTCATCATCATTTAACAGTTTATCGTGGTCAACGTTTAGGCATGAAAGAACTAGATCTACTTAAAAGTAATGTAAATGAACTAATTTCAATGAATAGCTTTTTAAGTGCTACAGTGAATCAAACAGTAGCTACAGTTTTTGCTGATACAAGTGATCAATTGAATAAACCATCACCATTACAATCTGTTCTTTTTATCATTGATATTTATAATATGAGTAAAGAAACGACACCATTTGCATTTATACAAAACTATGCAGCTTGTCCAGATGAAGAAGAAGTACTTTTCTCTATGGGTGCTATTTTTAAAGTTCAATCAGTTGAGCAACATGCACACATGTGGCATATTCATTTACAACTAAGTAAAGAAGAAAACGAAGTTAGTCAAAATCTTTCGAAACACATGATGAAACAAATTGGACCAGAACCAGATCCATTATCATTTGGTTGGTTTCTTTTTCGAATGAATAAATTTGATGAAGCTGAACATTATTCAAAATATATGCTTACACAACTTCCGTCAAATGATAAAGCAATTGGAAATGCTTACAATTTACTTGGTCTCATGTATAAAGCTACTCATAAATTAGAGGAATCTGTTGAATATTATGAAAAAGCTCTTGAGATTTATTCTCAATTGAATTGTCATAATAGTTCTCAAGTTATTGCTACTCATTGTAGTCTTGGTTTGGCTTATTTGGAATTAGGAGATAGTCGAAATGCAGAAGAACAACAGAGACAAGCCGAAGAGAAGCTGTCCAAATGCTCACAAGCAAACGATCCATTACTCATAGCTACTATAGAAGGTCTCAAAGCAAAAATTGAAACAGAATATGGTGATAATATAAATGCTTTAAAAAGTCTTGAAAGAGTTTTAAAGAATAAACTGCTGCGATTACCATCAGTTCATGCTTCAATAGCATCAACAATGAATGGAATAGGTAATGTTCAAGAAAAATTGGACAACGATGTAAAAGCACTTGAATATTTTCAAAAAGCATTGGAAATTGGTAACGCAAGCTTACCTCCTGGTCATTTGGATTTAGTTGATTATCATACGAATATTGGTCGTATTTATGACAAACAAAAACAATTTAAATTTGCTTTAGAACAATTTGAATTAGCATTAAAAATTATGGAAGATTTTCCACGAGAAGAAACTGATAGAATTGGAAAGTTAGAAAAGTATATAATTGAAACAAAAAAAAAGTTACGTTGACCATAAATTTATTAATGAAAGTTTTTTCTCTTTGCATGAATTTGTTTCTAAGTTTTTTTTCTTACTCGTTTGTTGATTTTAACATACAATTCAATAATTGAAACAAACAAAACAAAAATGATTTAATACTTCCTACATATTTCAAAATCACTAATACATGTTCGAGTAGTCAATCAGACTAAAAGTTCTTGCAAAAGAAAAATTCAATAGATAAAAGATTTAAAACTAAATGATATGTATCCTAGTAGCTGAATATAAAGTAATACAATGTCAAATTCCTTATCATGCTTTTCTTTGTAAATCACACTTGATAATGCTTAGATATTTCTCTTTGAATAAAATGTGAATATCTAACTAAAACATGTACCAATGCAAACGGCAGTTTCAATATGAGATTTATTATTTATATATATTCAATGTTAAATGATAATTTTAGTATCTCATACTAATAAACATATGATATCTAATAATTATTAAATTTTTCATACAAATATTAACTGTTTCGGTAATTATCATTTGGCTTTGTTTATTTGATCGTTTATTCATGGAAATTTAAGAGGAATTTATGAGATATTGAATTCATCAAGTTTTATTTTATTTCTTATGAACCTATTATGACATTCATATCTTTACTTCATTTAACGGATGACAAACGGATACCGACAGTAAAAGCAACAAAAAGAACTCTAATAAACCTAGCGTTGAGTAGATATGTATTCATATACTCCGTATGTTTTACTTCCTCTGCATAGTTTAGCAAAAGATTTACTCACATAGAAAAATCAAAGTGCGATGAATTAGATTCCTCGTGGATTCATGAATTTTTCATGAAATCTAATAATGTCTTAATATACAAACAGTAAGAATAAAAATAATTTGATTCATCTTACTCTTGATTACCTGAAAGACTCATAAGAAAGAAATGCATTATTTATTTTTGAGTTTTCTATCAAAACAAAGATAGTGAAATAAAGCAAAAAACAATTTGATCAATATTGCTTAAAATAATGAATTTTCAAATATATTTATAATTGTATGTAATAATTCAAAATTATTTTTTGACACAACAAATCTTTGAAATTTCTAATCGCTTTAAAATCCTATTATTATAAGTTATTTAGAACTTTAAATAACTGAATTTTAAAAAAAAAGAAAGTTTTAAAACTTTAATATAATGGGCAGATAACTAAATTCCTTCTCTATTAATCCATACAAAGTCATGATCTCGAACGATTTACGTTCCAAAAATATAAATATTTTATTGAAGATGACTCATGAATTTTTTTCAAAATTTGAGTAGCTAACACAAATGTCCTTTCGTAAGTTTTCAGTCATCTTCAAGTTCGCTAAATGATTGATGAATTTTCTTAGTATTTTTGTTTGTATTAAAAGTATTCTCGAAAAGTGCCCTTAAACCTTTATTGAATTGTTGCCTTCATTAGAATAATTTTCTGAATCTAAAACTGGCAACTAAAAACAATTTTAAGATATTTACATAAATTCACTATAAACGTTACTAATCATCGTCGTCATGATCATTTAGTTCTTCTTAAATTTTTTCAAAATCAATATCGGTCTTTTTAAACGTTTTTTAATATTATTTGGCATCAATGATGTAACTGGTTGTTTTCATTACACCCAAGTCATAAATCTATTCTTGTGTCAATATGTTTAATTCACTTAATGTTAAATTCGTGTTTCTATTATGTATATGTTTTCATATTGGTCTCGGTTGATTATAATTTTTCATTTTGAAGTCGAACGATAAAGAATTTCTCTTTGATTTTATTACAATGTGATCAAAAATATTAGCTAATACTAAAAAGAGTATTAATCAGTATTTTACTAAAGTTGAATGTTATTTTGATTTTATTAAAAATATTTTCTAACATTATTGACAGATCAGATTGACAAATGTTCAATTTTCCTCTTCACGACTACTATTTTCTTTTCATCTTATTCAGTACTATTAATGATACAAATAGTTCGATATTGGCGTTCTCTTTCTGCTCATTCAGTTTAAGAAAATAGCCTATTGAAAATCAACAATTAGATCTACTTCATATGTAATTAAAAAACATTACAAGGCACATGATCGAAAAATGTCGGTTTGAAACTCCGAAAACATCAAAGATTGTCCTAATTTCAAAGATGTAGCAAATAGTACTTTTTTTTTCTTTTTTTTACAAAATCAATTGCGTATAATGAAGGCCTGTTTCATATAAATCTTGAATTTACTTTTATTGATTCAACAATATCGTCCATATACTCGCATACAAATTTCTATTCAAATGGAAGTCAGTCCTTACAAAAAAAAAATAATTTATTCAGATGGTATCCTTTAGAAGAAAAAAAAACGAAAGCAAATAGGAAGAACGAGAAAAACAGCAGACGAATAATCAACGAGAAATGTAAAGCCACCAAAAAGAACTTTATTTTTGTCATCACATGCACGCAAAAGCATGGCAAATGAAAACATTTACAATTTAACAAACGATTTCGTTATCGTTTGGTTAGATAATAGCATTGAAAAGACTCAAGATGGTCGAAATACAAAAGCACTATTACGACAACTAGCTAGAGGTCATTTATTAACATATGATGATTTAGATAAATGTATTGATGATATAACCGACGAACCGCCAACAAAACAAATATTTTTGATTGTGTCTAATACATTTGGTCAACATGTTGTACCACTTATATCTGAAATATTATCTATACAAGGCATATACATATTTTGTGGTGATCAAAAAAAAGCTCAAGCATGGGCTGCACCATATTCAAAAATCTCCGGTATATTTACAACAAAATATCCACTATTAAATAAAATTGGTAATGATATTGGTGTATATGATAAAGATGAAGATTTCCCAATGAATGTATTTCATCTTGCAGAACGACAACATACATTACAACAATTAACTAAAGAAAGTAGAACATTTATGTGGTATAGATTAATATTGAAAGTTCTTCGATTAATGGCAAAATATGGTAATTCAAAACATGAAATGATTGCTGAATCTCGAGCAGCTTCTCATGATAATGAATCTGTAAAAAAGAAAATAGATGATTTTGAGAAAAATTATGATTCAACGAGAGCATGTTGGTGGTATACAAAAGATAGTTTTGTATATCGATTATTAAACAAAGCTTTACGTACACAAAATATTGAAATTATATTTAAATTTCGATTTTTTATCAATGATCTTCAACATCAAATCGAAGAACTTTATCAACGATATTTAGAAGCTCATTCTGCTATTATTACTCATCATCATTTAACAGTTTATCGTGGTCAACGTTTATGTATGGAAGAACTTGGTATGTTTAAAAGTAGCGTCAATGACCTTATTTCAATGAATAGTTTCTTAAGTGCTACAGTGAATCAAGATATCGCTAAAATTTTTGCAGGTACAAATGATCAATTGAATAAACCATCATCAAAACAAACTGTTCTTTTCAAAATTGATATTTGTAATATGAGTAAAGAAATGACACCATTTGCGTTTATACAAAACTATTCGTCTTGTCCAGATGAAGAAGAAGTGCTTTTTTCGATAGGTGCTATTTTTAAAGTTCAATCAGTTGAGCAACGTGCGAACATGTGGCATATTCATTTACAACTAAGTAAAGAAGAAAACGAAATTAGTCAAAATCTTTCGGAACACATGATGAAACAAATTGGTTCAGAACCAGATCCACTATCATTCGGTTGGTTTCTTTTTCGAATGAATAAATTTGATGAAGCTGAACGTTATGCAAAATATATGCTTACACAACTTCCATCGAAGGATAAAGCGATTGGAAATGCTTACAATTTACTTGGTCTCATGTATAAAGCTACTCATAAGTTAGAGGAATCTGTTGCATATTATGAAAAAGCTCTTGAGATTTATTCTCAAATGAATTGTCACGATAGTCCGCAAATTATAGCTATTCATTGTAATCTTGGTTTGGTTCATTTGGAATTAGGAGATAGTCGAAATGCAGAAGAACAACAAAGAGAAGCGGAAGAGAAGTTATTCAATTCTTCACAATCAAAAAATTCACTACTCATAGCTACGGTGGAAAGTCTCAAAGCAAAAATTGAAACAGAATATGGTGATAATATAAATGCTTTGAAGAATCTTGAATTGGTTTTAAAAAGAAAACAGGAACAATTACCATCAGTTCATGCTTCAATAGCATCAACAATGAATGAAATAGGTAAAGTTCAAGAAAAGTTAGACAACGATGTAAAAGCACTTGAATATTTTCAAAAAGCATTGGAAATTGGTAACATAAGCTTACCACCTGATCATTTGGATTTGGTTGATTATCATACGAATATTGGTCGTATTTATAACAAACAAAAACAATTTAAACTTGCTTTAGAACAATTTGAATTAGCATTAAAAATTATGGAAGATTTTCCACGAGAAGAAACTGATAGAATTGAAAACTTAGAAAAGTATATAATTGAAACAAAAAAAAAGTTACGTCGACCATAAATTTATTAATGAAAGTTTTATCTTTTCGTAAATTTTCTGTAATTGTTTTTTTCTCATGTATTTTGATTAAATTAGGATAAAACTTCATGATTGAAACAAATCCACAAAAACAGATTTAATACTTTGAATATATTCTAAATTACTAATACACTCCCAGATAGTTATCCAAACTAATAATTCATTGAAAAAGAAAACAAAGTTAGACTTTTTAAATAAAACCACAGTCAATATTGGAATAAAAATAGATAATATATATATATATTCTCTTTTGTGTTTGAAATTCAAACATCGAATTAAAATATGTACCTTTGTAAATGGCAGTTTTAAGATGAAAGTCGTTAGTGATAAATATTCAGTAACGAATAATAATCGCATTATGCCGTATTAATTAACACGCTACTTGCGATCTCCAATCATGACCGTTTAGTTTCAGTTATTTTATAGTTTAATACTCGATTTCAAAGAAAGATTTATAAGAAATTACATGTATTGTACATTATATTACCAATTATGAATGTATCACGGTATTCGTATGTTTACTTTAAAAGAAGTAAGAAGGACTGCAAAAGTAAGAGCTAAAATATATGTATTCGTATGTTCTGTTATGTTTTTACTACTTTAGTGAATTTTCATCCTATATAATACATATTCTTTAGTACAAGCAAAAAAAATGACATTTTCCACAATGTATATACATGATCCAGAATAATCATATTAGTTGCATCTTGTAAAAATTCCATTCGTTGAGTAACTAAATGATGAAGATAATTTTTTCATTGATGTTTTGATGACTAAACAAATTCTATTGAATTTTCAAAGAGTTATTTAGCAACTTTAGCATCAGCGACCCTTATAAATAATTGATAATAAATATATTGGAATATTAATTCTTTAGAATAAATCAGCATATCTTACTCTACATAAAATGACACGTTGATCATCAAATAGAGTATTTGCGCCATCGGACAATTAAACAAAACTTGATTTATTAAACACAATTGCACATCATTCTGTATATAGCAAAAATCATTCGCTAGCGATATATCATATCACAAAATTAAAACGCATGTATCTCGGCACCATGAACTTTTCTAGAACTAATATTTATATGTTAAATGTGTGTTATGTTACTCAAGATAGTTCCAAACGAAACCATTGATAAAAACCTTTTTTTTATCTCTATTCAAAGTTTTTTCTGCACACACTTAGATTTTTCAAGAAAAAGAAAGATTTACTTTTCGTTAGCGATGTGACAGAGTACGAATTTACAAACGAAAAAAATGCTCGTATCACTGAATGAGAAGCTCAAAATCAAATCCAAAGAGTAGAAAATTCTTCTTCAAAATCTCTAAAAAGAAGCCAATTGTTTTTACATATGTCTATGTTGAAAGAACTGATTCAGGAAAATAATTTTCGTACAAAATCAAAGTCCAATAAAACATAACGCAGTTGCAGGAACAACATGTTTAAACAATTTAGAATTATATGCTTTACCAAAGAGAATATTATTTTTTTGTTGGTGACGAGAAGTTTTCTTATATTACAATCAATAATCTTTAAACGAATTTTCAATAATGATCGACTGACACGATCCTTGTAGCACATAACAAAACGATTTATGTAATTGACCTTTTCCAGATCTAGCAGATTTAATAATACAAATATTGATTCTTAGCAGTTTGATCTATTTTAACAATATCTTTCAAAGATGTTGATAACAAACGATTGTCTCATTCAAATCCATCAAATAAAAAAAATCATAGCAGAAAATTTCATCTCCAACATGATCATCTAAAATAATCTATTCAAACTAAATCGAATTCATTTTTCATCAGCCATAATTACAAGAAAAACAGAAAGTACATAATTTGCTATCGTTTTTCTTCGCAATAGAAAATTCTTCAATGAACAGCACTATTTCACGAAGTCGCTCAATTAATAATGACCATCGCTTGGGAAAGTATCATTCATTGATTCCTTATTGGTGTAACCGTGGTGTTGATGTTAGGTGTTCATGAATTCACTAGTTAATGAAAATTTTGTATTATTTCCGCTATAGTTTGATCAAATAGGCTGATATTTTCACTACTGATAGAGGAATGCTCATAGATCATAGTCATGAGAGAAATCTTGTTCAAAATCGTTTTGAAGTGCTTACAACAAACTTAAATAAAGAATTGTAACCTTTCACGAGTTGCAAAGAAAAGTAAATTTACTCCCTGAACCAAGGATAAACAACGTCTAATTTTTTTCAATAATTTTTCATACCAATGATGTTTGGTCGGATATTTATACTACAGATATATGTCTTGTTACTCAGTGTACTCTAAAATTTTCAACCACAAATAGCAAAGATTTGTTGAAAAATCTACAACATTTATTTTTCATAAGTTGTGATAGGTCACACTGCTTTGTTTAAGTTAGTTGTAAACATTTCAGAACAATTTCGAACAGGGTTTCTCTTATGACTATGGTCTATGAGCATACTGCTCTATCAGTGATAAAGATATCAGCTTATTTGATCAAACTATAGAGGAGATAATACAAAATTTTCTCTGTCTAGTGAATTCCTGGACACCCTATATATAATCTAAACTCACTACATGCTCGTGTAGCAACTCGAACACTTGAAAAAGACTGAAATACAAGTTCTCATGCTTATTAATAAAGACGTGCGGATGTGAATCTTCTCTTGAGGTAGTCCAATATCGTATTTCGTAGGCTCAAACCCTCACGACCGGATGATTCATGAAATAAAGTTATGATAATGAATGTTGCGATTTTTACAGATTTGTATCGGTCAAATTGAGCCATTATACTTGATTTAGCTCATATTTTGCATAGGTGTAAGATCAAATAATCTCATCATTCGAATTAGACTATGATTTGGGTAGAGTTTTCAATTGAAATAACTACATCAAAACACATGTTTTCTCTGACACTCGAGTATGACTCTTTAGTAAGTCTTCTATTAACTTGATCAATGACATACAACATTTTCTCATTTTATAAGTCTTTATTATAATAATAATAATAATAATACAAGTTGCAATAGATGCCCAACATATTTTCTGTCTAGAAGAAAAATACATAATCTTATTTTTCTTCTTTAACTAACAATATTATTCTTTGCCAAGTGTTTATTTTATGTTAGTTTTATTAGAATTTTCATTACTGATAAAATTAAAAATTTATTAAAAAAAAAAAAACTTAACCGATAGATTTCAACTTAAATAATGAACATACGTAAGTAGTAAAAAGAAAAGCAGATTTCTAATTTACTATTAGAAAATTATAATCTACTTTACTTTTATAATAGAAAAATGTATCTTTTAAATATTAATTTTTCAATTATGTGAATTGATTTATTATATTTCATGGGAAAATAATTTTTACAAAGCTACAAAATTCAGTAGAATGATTATATCACGACCAGAACACGATAATAGCACTAATTCGTTTAGAACTTCTATCTACATAATGGATTTCATCCATTATCAAAGTATGAGTTTGAACAGGCGTTATCACCAATAATAAATTATTGATATGGGCGTGTTTTCATGTAACAAAAAAAAATGTGTCAACAATAACGATTATGAGTTCGAAAATAAATCAGCTGTTATTAATATACACATTCTATAGAGCTTGGACTTTTATCTTTGTTGATATGAATAGAATAGTTTACGTCAGTACAAGTTTGAAAAAGATTGTCTAAGTATACTTATGTAGACGGGAAAGTTCCTTTTATTTTTCTTTTTGGTCGTTGTACATTTAGAAGAAAACATAATTACGATCCTTATTGCAGTAGATACACCAGAAAAATTGACATCCTTTATCAAAAAGTAAACATTTTCAAAGCCTAACTCAATGAAGAAAATGATGATTAAAAATCTCGTACCAATTGAAAATAGGCACGTTTAATATGACAAGAAAAATTTTGAAAGGAAGTAAGTCATTATAAGCAAATAGGATATCAAAAACAAACAATTTAATCTATTTCATAGGTAATAAAAAGAAAATATTAGAAGTCAATAAGTCATTCAAGAGTATTGAATTGAAGCTCAACAAATATCAGGAACTATACTTTAATTTCAAATAAAAATGCTGAAAAGAAAAATATCGAAAATTATGATGATAAGATGTCGCCGAACTCCAATATTGTAAATATTCTTTATTGCGTTAGCCCATGCTTGTGTTGATGTGCACCTCTCTGATTATAATATCCATATTTATACACACATATAGTAGAATGAATTACGTTTCATTATGCTTGATTGCCTATCCATTGATACCTACACATTACTAATTCTTTCATTCGTTTCTAGATTCAACCTTATGGATGAACTATTACCTAGATTGTCGTATTTTCGAGAAAAACATTGTATCAAAAAGAAAAAAAATGGCTGTTTATTTTGAGTTATTGCATAAATATTTCGTTATTTTATGTATAATGTGAGTCACACTTGACATGATTGTGTTATCGTATTTTTTTTTTAATTAATAAATTTTTTATCATTGGTTAAAATACTCATGTGAATAATTTTTTGTTCTCTGACTATTTTTCTTTGCGAGACTATTTCAATTCGATGTTTTTCTTTCGAGATTGTTTTTTCGTTTTTTTTCTTTTCTGTATTTTTGCACTATAGAATAAAAACATGGACCAAATTGGAAAAAAACTATAAAAAGAAGTTTTATAATAGAGAGAGAATAGAGTATACATTCGCATGCACATATAAAAACGATATTCATTCTTATTATCTCCTTTAGAAAAAAAAACAAACAAACAAACGAAAGAATAGAAAAAGGAAGAGAAAAAAAAAAGGTAAACTAGTGCAAGTAATTTAAGCTTATTTTTGTAGTCATTTGAATGCAAAGTATGGCAAATGAAAATACTAATAATTTAATCGACGATTTCGCTATCATCTGGTTAGATAATGGTATTGAAAAGACTAAAGGTAATCGAGATACCAAAGTATTTATACGACAACTAGTTAAACATCGTTTATTAACATATGATGATCCGGATAAATGTATTGATGATATAACTGATGGATCAATAAAACGAGTATTTCTTATTGTTTCTAATGCTTTTGGTCCAAATGTCATACCAGTTATACATGAAATATCATATATACAAGCGATATACGTATTTTGTGGTGATCAACAAAAAGCTCAAGCATGGGCTGGACCATATTCAAAAATTTCTGGGATATTCACAAAAAGACCAGCATTATTACAAAAAATTCGTAATGATATTAGTGCATATAATACAGATGAAGATTTACCAATGAGTGTATTTCATCTTGCTGAACGAGAAAATACATTACAAGAATTAACTGAAGAAAGTGCAACATTTATGTGGTATCAATCAATAATGATTGTTCTTCGATTAATGGCACTATATGGTAATGCAAAAACTGATATGATTGCTGAATGTCGAAAAATTTATCATAATAATGAATCCGTACAAAAAAGTATAGATAATTTCGAAAAATATTATTGTCCAATAAAAGCGTTTGAGTGGTATACATGTGATAGTTTTGTATATCGATTATTAAACAAAGCTTTACGTACACAAGATATTGATATTATATTTAAATTTCGATTTTTTATTAATGATCTTCATAATCAAATCGAAGAACTTCATCATCGATATTTAGATACCCTTGATTCTACTATGAATCATCAATTAACAGTTTATCGTGGTCAACTTTTAAGTCTAACAGAGCTTAATGTACTTAAACGTAGTGTAAATGGACTTATCTCAATGAATAGTTTTTTAAGTACTACATTAAATCAAGAATTAGCTAAAGTTTTTGCTGATACAGGTGATACATCAAATAAACCATCATCATTACAATCTGTTCTTTTCATTATTGATATAAATAGTATGAGTAAAGAAACAACACCGTTTGCAATACTTAAACAGTTCTGGTGTTGTCAAGGTGATGAAGACGAAGTACTGTTTTCAATAGGTGCTATTTTTAAAATTCAATCAGTTAAACAACATGAGAACATGTGGCATGTTCGTCTACAATTAAGTAAAGAACAAAACGATCTTAGTCAAAGCCTTTCAAAACACATGCTGCAACAGATTGGATCTGAACCAGATCCAGTGTGTTTCGGTTGGTTTCTTTATCGAATGAGTGAATTTAACAAAGCCGAACGTTATGTGGAATATATACTTAAAGAGCTTCCACAGAATGATAAAGCAATCGGAAATGCTTACAACTTACTTGGTCTTATATGTAAAAATGCTCATAAGTTACAGGAATCTGTTACAAATTATAAAAAAGCACTTACGATTTATTCTCAAGTGAACTGTCATAATAGTCCTCAAGTTATAGCTACTCATTGTAATCTTGGTTTGGCATTTTTGGCATTAGGAGATATTCAAAATGCAGAAGAACAACAATTACAAGCCGAACAGAAGCTGCTCACTTCCCAACAATTAAAGAATTCATTAGTCATAACTTCACTGAGGAGTCTCAAAGCACAAGTTCAAGCAGCATATGGTAATAATGAAGTTGCTTTGCAAGAGCTTAAATTGGTTTTAGAGACCAAAAAGAAGAAATTACCAGCAAATCATTTTTCAATAGCATCAACATTGAATGTAATAGGTATTGTTCAAGAAAAAATGGACCATAATGTAGAAGCACTTGAATCTTTTCAACAAGCATTAGAAATTGGTAAGAAAAGCTTACCACCCGAACACATGGATTTAGCTGAGTATCATACGAATATTGGTCGTATTTATGATAAACAAAAACAATTTAAACTTGCTTTGGAACAATTTGAATTAGCAATACACATTTTGGAAAATTATCGAGAAGAAGAACATGATAAGATTACCGAACTACATAGACAAATCGTTCACATAAGGGTACATTGTATCAATGAGCAATCTTCTGATGAAAATTTTTCCTTTTCAAGCGGTTTTCGTAATCGTTTTCACACTTATTTTCATGACATTAGAACGAAAATTCATAATAAAAACAAATAAAGAAAAATCGATTGGATGTTTTCTATGTATTCGAAATTAATATTACACTTAAGTATAGTTACTCAGTCTAATAATTCATTCAATAGAAAAAACGTTTGACTTTCTGAAAACAAAAAAAAAAAACTTTACTAAATGAAAGAATATGAAAAGAAAAAAAAGCAATATGTATTCTATTCGTCTAGTAGTATAATTTTTAGACGCAAAGCATTGAATACTTTATCTATCAAACTTTTGTTTATAATTTACAATTGATATTGTTTAGAATAATTTTCTGTACATCAAATTTAAATATCTAGCTAAAACATATTCTAATGTAAACGGCAGATTTAAGATGGAAAGTATTCACTGGTCTACCTCATTCTTTTTTTGCTCGTTCATTCGTACTATTTTTTTATAGCTATACTCACACCCTATAACATATTTCGATTTTTATAGTTACTATTTTATTTAATTTGCTCATGTTTTACTTTACTATTGATAAAACTACTATAGCATTCGTATCTTTACTCCTTTTAAAAGATATCAAAGGTGTACAAGTATTATAAGTAATTAAATAAACATTTAAAATAGTATTAATCAATATTTGAGTAGAATTGAATATAATTTTGATTTTATTTAAAACATTTTATAGAGTTTGAAATTCTCGTTTTTTTGTTTGATACTAATAAAATAATTTTCGTACGCACAACTTTGAAGAAGACTATTGTCAAAGAAAAGTGTAAAATCTGTAGATGAAGGATTTCTTTATTTTTCTGCTATGATAAATTGAGAAAGTTTACATCTTTTATTACAATATAGAGATTTTCAAATTTTAACTGAATTAAAATTGATTTCTTAAAATATCTGACTGGTCCGGTTATGAGTATTATTTGTTATGTTCGTATAAAACTTGGATCCAGGCACGTTAATCTACTTTCAAATGTTAAGCATGTATCATCTTTGTTTTCCATGATCAATTACATAAGATTAAGATCTATTTCACATAAATTTATAAAATATTGATTAATTTTAATTGTATAATTCAAAACAAGGTATGATATAATACAAGAACACGGAATAGTAATTAGTGTTGAACTAAAATAATCATATGAAAATAAAAGAACTTTTGAAAAACAATCCGTTTTTTAATTCAAAATGTTTTGCCACAGTGACTATATTACTCACATTATATTTACGCTAAATTTAAAGTCAACTGTAACTTCAAGAGAAAATCTTTTATTTGTTTTCAGTAAGAATATATAAATAGAGAACTGTATGAACTATACAGGAACACCAATAAGAATATAACAGTTGTTCTTCTTGCTTTCATATGTTACTGATTGATTCGAAAACTTTTTGAATATTTTTACGTATAATTAATATATTTCTTTATATTTTTCCATTACTCAGAAATTGAATAAAAATGAAAATTATATTAATGATCTCATATAAAAAGTCGAACTATTAGATACACATATATATTTTCGTTTATATGTAGTCTATTTGTAAAATTTAAAACAAAACTTGTTTGTTATTCCATACATCATAAAAGCAACAGTTACTTATAAACGATTAAATATTTCTAGATTTGGAAAATTTCCAAAGAAGATAAGAGAAAAAGTCTATTGATGATGCATCAAAGCAATTTAAAAAAATTAAGTAATACTAAACGGAAGAAGAACATCGAAGAAAAAATCAACACAAAACTAAAAGAAATCGAGAAAAAAAATTGCATGGAGAAAAGAGAATAACACACACACCCAGACACTTATTATATACGAGTCTTTACGACAATGTTATTTATTTTTGTCGTCTCATCTATAAAAAAAAACGAAAGAAAGTAAAACAGAAAGAAAAGAAAAGAAAAAGCAAACAAATATTAGACGACAAAGAAAAACGACTAAAGTAACCTTATTTTTATAGTCACGTGTATATAAAAACATGGCAAGTGAAAACATCAGTAATTTAACAAATAACTTCGTTGTCGTTTGGCTAGACAGTACTATTGAAAAGATCAAAGATAGTCAAAATACAAAAGCACTTTTACGACGACTCGTTAGAGGTCATTTATTAACATATGATGATTCAGATAAATGTATTGATGACGTGACTGATGAACCAGTAAAACGAATATTTCTTATTGTTTCTAATGCTTTTGGTCCAAATGTTATACCAGTTATACATGAAATACCATATGTACAAGCAATATATGTATTTTGTGGTGATCAAAAAAAAGCTCAAGCATGGGCTGGACCATATTCAAAAATTTCTGGTATATTTACAAAAAGACCAGCACTATTACATAAAATTGGTAATGATGTTGGTGTTTGTAATACAGATGAAAATTTACCAATGAGTGTATTTCATCTTGCTGAACAACAATATACATTACGAGAATTAACTAAAGAAAGTAGAACATTTATGTGGTATAGATTAATATTGATAGTTATTCGATTAATGGCAAAATATGGTAATTCAAAAACTGAAATGATCGCTGAATCTCGAGCAAGTTATTATAATGATGTAACCGAACAAAATAAAATAAATTATTTTGAACAAAATTATTCTCCAACAAAATCATTTTGGTGGTATACAAATGATAGTTTTGTATATCGATTATTAAACTTAGCCTTACGTACACAAAATACTGAAATTATATTTAAATTTCGATTTTTTATTAATGATCTTCATAATCAAATTGAACAACTTTATCATCGATATTTAGAAACTCATTCTACTATTATTACTCATCATCATTTAACAGTTTATCGTGGTCAACGTTTAAGTATGACAGAACTAGATCTACTTAAAAGTAATGAAAAAAATCTTATTTCAATGAATAGTTTCTTAAGTACTACATTGGATGAAGCAGTTGCTAAAATTTTTGCTGATACAAGTGATCAATTGAATAAACCATCACCATTACAATCTGTTCTTTTCATAATTGATATTTATAATATGACTAAAGATATGACGCCATTTGCAATTATAAAAGACTCTTCATGTTCTTCAGATAATGAAGATGAAGAAAAAGAAGTGCTTTTTTCAATAGGTGCTATTTTTAAAGTTCAATCAGTCGAACAACATGGCAAGATGTGGCATGTTCATCTACAATTAAGTAAAGAAGAAAATGAATTTAGTCAAAAGCTTTCGGAACACATGATGAAACAAATTGGATCAGAACCAGATCCATTATGTTTCGGTTGGTTTCTTTTTCGAATGAATAAATTTGATGAAGCTGAACGTCATGCAAAATTAATACTCACACAACTACCATCGAACGATAAAGGACGAGGAAAAGCTTATAATTTACTTGGCCTTATTTATAATGCTACTCATCATCTAGAACAATCTGTTGAATATTATGGAAAAGCTCTTGAGATTTATTCTCAATTGAATTGTCACGATAATCCTCAAGTTATAGCTATTCATTGTAATCTTGGTTTGGTTCATTTGGAATTAGGAGATAGTCGAAGTGCAGAAGAACAACAAATACTAGCCGAAGAAAAGTTATCTAAATCCTCACAATCAAAGAATCCATTACTTGAGGCTCAGGTGAAGAGTCTCAAAGCAAAAATTGAAAAAGAATATGGTGATAATACAAATGCTTTGAAAAATCTTGAACAAGTTTTAAAGAGTAAATTGGAACGATTACCATCAGTTCATCCTTCAATAGCATCAACATTGAATACAATTGGTCTTGTATATGAAAATATGGAAAATTATGTAAAAGCACTTGAATATTTTCAACAAGCATTAGAAGTGGGTAAGAAAAGCTTACCACCCGATCACTTGGATTTAGTTGACTATTATACAAATATTGGTCGTATTTATGACAAACAAAAACAATTTCCACTTGCTTTGCAACAATTTCAATCAGCATTAAAAATTATGGACGATTATCCACGAGACGATGTTGATAGAATTTCCAAACTAAATACACATATAAATGATACAAAAAAGAAATTACGTCAACCATAAATATACTGATAAAAATTTTTTTTATTTTCATGAATTTTTTGCAAATTTTTCTCATTTATTTTGGTGATTTAACAATAAAATTCAATAATAAAAATAAATAAAGAAAAATAAATTCGATATTTCCTATATATTCGAAATTAATGATTAGATGAAAAAATTAACAAAAAAAAAAGAAGTGCATATTCTATATTTTTTAGTTCAATGTCAAGTAGCAAAGTGTCAAGTAATTTAGCTATTATGCTTTTATTTATAAATCATAATCAATCATACTTGGATAATTTTCTTTCAATTAAATTTAAATATTCAACTAAAACACATATCAATATAAATGCTTGCTTTTAAAATGAGAGTTATTATTTATTAATATTCAATATCGAATAGTAACTGTAGTATCTCATACTTATGAACATGTGAATTTTAAATGATTACTTTGGGTTAACTAAAAGAACTGACAATATTAAATAAAAATATAAAAACTAAAGAAATATTTAAAAATTTTGTTTTGTTAAATGTTTCAAATAGTTGCCATAATTATTTATACAAATTTTCATTCTTTCGCTCGATATAATTCATAGTTTTAGATTCAAATCTACGTTGACGAACAATACTCATTAATGATTTACGTTTACTTGTCCGACTTATATTGCATCCAACCTGACATTGATAAATCAATGTTTCTCACCTTAGATCAAGAGTCATCATTGAAATCTTCTTTTCTTTTATGATTATCCTTTTTTTATTGAAATTGTATTTATTCATGCAACAGACTCTTGAATATTAACTGATTTATAAAATGATTGCTAGTAACTTATTCGACCATGAAGAGGAATTCGTGAGAAATAAAATTTATTACGTTTTAATTTACTGCTTATGAAGTTATTATGACATTCATATATTTGATCTTTTTTAGAAGAAATCAAATGAGTACAGGCACTAAAAGCAATAAAGGAAAGCTTATTAATGCAGTTATTTTGAGACTCAAATATGGAACTCACATATATATCTTAGCTTCATTATATTCATACAAAGTACATTAAAAGGGAAAAAAATCTCTCATAATATGTATAGTTGTTTTCCCGGGATCATCGATCGTTAGAGAAACGATCTGTCTTATTGTTGTCTATATTTCGAATAGCATGTTTTTCTTAATTTACGATTATAATTATTCTAACTATTGATTTAACTAGCAAATAAACCAGTAGAACATATCCATGATATCGACAGCAGGTCTCAACATACTATTAAATATCTAGATAAGATAAAAAACATTATTATTAATTATTTCATAGAATTATTATCTGATCAATTCACGCTTTTTATATTGTTCGTATAACGATGGTAGTAAATCAAAGCCTGACTAGTTCCTATGAAAACAAAGATAGTGAAATAAAACGAATAAAATCTGAAGAATATTTTTAAAAATTATATATTTTTCAAATATATCTATAATTGTATGGAATAATTTAAGAATCTTTTTTTTTTAATTTATAAACCTTTGAAATATTTTTATTGTTACAATAGTCTATTTTAATAACTTAGAATAATTTAAAAATAATGAGTTAGCTGAAAATTTCTATGTTAACAATCAAATCCATTGATCAGAGCTTAAATCTGTTATCCTTTACAATGGTAAGCAACAGTGAAAGATTCATAAGTGAAGATATTACAATGTCGTGCGTCATCGAAGATATTAGTAAGCACCATGAAATTTAATGATTTTCTTCGTCTTTTAACGATATATTGTCTTGTTTATTTTTAACAATCCATCTAAATCTAGAGAAAGCAATGACTACTATTAATTTTTCTTTTTGTATTTTAAAATAGGCAATAAATATTGTATTTAGTTCGTTTGATGTTTTAGTTGTGACATATATGCTCACGATGCGTAATACACAGTTTGTATACGCTTGTAAACAACCCTATTACACCATATATGATTATACCTTGACGATGTGTCTATAGCTCAATATAATTGATCTATATCTTCATGATTTTAAATACGAATATACTTTGCAATATGATCAAAAATATGTTGATCGATCGTTTTAATACCATTGATATCAGACGATTTAAACAATTTATAAATTCTATTAATGAGATAAATGAATTTAATGTTGATTTTAGTTTGATGTTTTTTCGATTGTACTATCATAATTAGTTTTTATTCGAGAAAAGCATAAGTTAAAGAAAAAAAACACACAAACATCGAATAAGTGAAGCATGCATTAATTATTC
Organism: Rotaria sp. Silwood1; assembly: GCA_905250075.1. Classification (NCBI taxonomy): domain Eukaryota; kingdom Metazoa; phylum Rotifera; class Eurotatoria; order Philodinida; family Philodinidae; genus Rotaria; species Rotaria sp. Silwood1. The sequence continues at coordinate 114,514 of CAJNOP010000220.1, forward strand.
AATTAATATTGAAAATAACCTTGACAGTATGAAGCACCTTTTTATGTCTATAGACATGTGTTTAATCTTCTAGTTCCTATCTATGACAGGTGTATAAACGAACTATCATTTTCTGTCTTTTTTTTCATGACAAAAATAATTTTATTTTGCGACACGATGCATTAATGGTAAGGTAAAACAGCGGAAATAATCAATTTAAAGTATTTACCTATTTGTGAACATTATTTTATTTTCAATTATAATGCAATATCCATATAATACATTGCCAAAGCCATGGACTCCTTGGCAACCGCAACCATTGGTAATAATTGTCGGTATTGGTGTAGGACTCATTGTCTTAGGTTTTTCATTAGGATTAGGTTTGGGTATTGGATTAAATAATAGTAGTGGAGATTTAATTTCAAGCACTACAAATGTTTCGTCATCAACGAATAGTACTCAAAATACAACATCAACAACAACAACTACGATAAGCACAACAACAACAACAACAACGATAACAACAACTACAGTAACAACAAGTACAGCAACAACAACAACAACGACAAGAGCAACTTAAGAACAATGAATAGACCCTAGACTATCCATTAATCATTTGAGGTTTTATTCAATGATTCTAAGTTTCAAATCTATTGACTATGATGACTTTTCTGTAAGATGTTCAGTTTAAAATGTTTAGTTTGTTCTTATATACGATTAAATCAATAGAAAGAAAAAGCAATAACACAATTATCACCATTGAATCGATTACCGTCCTCGTTGTAAATTAATCAGCACTTGTGTTGAATGTTGTCTATGTTTGATTTTTAATTTATTTGAAAACATACTTTCATATTCTTAATTTTTTATAAGCAAAACATTTGAATATGTAATCGTGTGAAAATTTATCAATGATTGAAGAAATTGACAATCTTTTCCATTTTAAAGATGATTGATAAAATGATATATTACATATAATAAGAGGATTTAATTCTAAACATTACTATAAGAGAGTTATGTAGATTTTTATAATTTCCAGTGTATATTATGTACATAATAGAATGACTACAGTAACTCACAGTATGTCTATCAATGGCTTGTTTTCTTCTAATTGAAGTCAAGAAAAAAAAGTTCAATTTTTAAACAGTCTATGGATATTATTAAGTAGAAGATAAATTTGCATGGTATCGTACTTTTCCCCTCTTGAAGTCTCCTTGTTTTGTCATGAGTCACTATATATTATATGAATAGCTTTAATAACCACAGAACAAAATTATAGCTTCTCATACTTATTTGCGATATTTCGAGAAATTTACTATTTTAATGAATTAGAAATTTATACGACAAATTGATATTCTAGATATTATTTAGAAAAAAAAAACAACAAATCACATTAGATATCTAACATACACGAAAAAACAAAATATATCTAGCATAATTATATGGAACAAAATATATGTCAAAAGAAATCATTGACATAACTGCAAACTAATCAATCTTTTTTTTTTTATATAATCAATCATCACAATCAAAATCATATACGGAAAAAAAATACAACTTCCATAAATAAATTGATTACATCAAAAGAAATTCTTCGATATTCTAATATTATTGGAATTGGCATTTTTACATTGAATCAATGAAGTAAAACTTATTGTAAATCATATATTGACTATGTTTGAATACTTCACGTCTTGTAATTAAATCTTTAATTGATTGATAGTTATAGTTCGAAATAATAAGATGACTACAAAAACACAGAAAACTAAAGTTTATTACATTTATTTATCACTAATTGATTCATTATATAGAAATTCGCTGAACTATCTAGTGTTCTATCACATGCCAATGACATATTACGCTATCTCATGGTTCGAACTGATGTGAGAAAGTACCAAAGAAACAATTTTTTACTTTTCAAACATATTTACCAACATAAAAAAAATAAGAAAGAAATGTAAAAAAATGCTTAACTGTGAACATAAGTAGGGGATAAACGATTTTATCTTGATTAACTCGTATCGAAATGATTATGTATCATCATTTGGTACTCAACAACTAAGAGAGAAAGACGAATTAGTGAGTATTCATTCATGAAAAATAGATAAAACAATAAAGAGTAGATTTGAATGATGTATTTCGAATGTTTCAGCTTATTAAAAAAGAAAATTTATCAATCAGTTAAATTTGATTTTAAGAACGTTCTTAAAACTACTAAATAATAAAATGTTGAAAGAATTTTCAAAATAGATCCTATTTATTGGATTTTTGAACTAATGTCTTGTATTCTACCAGGATATCTAGCAATTTAAGATAATTAGTCCACTCTATTGTTTCTTTTTGTATTCAAAGGCATAAATGTAAAAAAAAATATTCGAAGATAACTTCATATAATGACATCCTTCAGAATGCTTGATAGAAATAAAACGAACCACTGTTTTTTAAATTCATATTGAATTTTACAACGAGTTGATCTGAGATATGAGGAAAAAAAGTTTATTCGAAAGAGAATAAGTTATTGTCATGATGAAAATATAAGATCATCAGTATCAGCTTTTAGTTTATATATGAAATAAAATTGCATAGATACAAAAAATCGTACTAATACAGAATTCTATTTTGAACTGATGATATTCAAATTCCAAAATAATAATTCAAGATGGTAATTTCGTTTTTAACAATACAAGTAAAAGTCATATATCAAAGTCATTGACTTTATTCTATTCTCATATTTTTTTTTTTGAGATTTCTTTAAATAATGACGTTGTCTATTTTGCTTGACCCAAGAACAAATTCAGACATTGCATCAATAGATGTTAGATAATTTACTATAGAAGTGATTAGTTTGCATACAGAGTACAAATTCAAAATGCAAAATAATATAAGACATTTAGTCATATGAACTTCAGTAGAGAGAAGCTATATGGAATGATTACTCTAATAAATAAGAGTTTGTTCAACGATGGTAGATTATCGCTACATCGAGAAAATCTTTTTTTTAAATAAAGAATCAATACTTTTCAGCAACATGTTGAAGTTTTGTTTTCTGTTATTTGTCAGGGTGGGAATTACAACTGTGTTTTTTTCAAAGTTGATAGTAGAGAAAAATAATGAAAATAAAATGATTATAATTATTCAATTGTTCTTGTATCGTAGTATTCTCGGAACCAGAGACGCACATACAATGCGCTCGATTTGGGTGCCACGAAAGACAAGACATTCAATAACTGAACTCAAGTTTCAAGTTTAACATTATTCGGAAAATGTGGAATAAACCAATAGATAACATAATACAGTTGGAAAAATACATGGGTTATGACATCAAAGCAGACAAGACAATAAAGGAACACTGGGGAAAATATCTAACAGAACAAAAGGACAGATATAACTGTAGTTAGCAATATATGGTATGTACAAAAAGAAAGAGAACGAACATTTATAGAAAATGCTTATAATACATTTGTCATGCCAAACAACAATTCAATATAAACAGTCGTCTTTTATGGCAGTTCAAGTACGTAGAACTGCAAACAAACACCGTATACAATCACTTGTTTCAGACCGAAAATTGCCGTATTCGAGCTGTGTACAGTCGTCTATGTGTCGTACTGTTCAACCTTGAATATCATGATTCAAAGTCGAATAAATATTAATTTAAAAAATGAGCAGAAAAAGAAACTTTGATCAAATATGAAGAGAAAAGAACGCGTCTCAACAAAAAACCAAGATAGACTGAACTTCAAACATTCAGTTTAAAGTACTCTTTTTAATATTAAAGATATCTAAACTAATCATGCATGAATAATTTTTATAGATATTGAAATCTAATGTCGTCATAGTCATGTTACATTTTAATGGTTTATAAATTCCAAGTAATCCTCGCTGTTGCGATTCGCTCAAAACTAGACTGAATATTCAACTCTTTGTATGCAATATGACACTATAAAAGTAGAAGCCTAAACCATACGAATATTAAACATATGTATTGTGACGTGTTTAAATGATTGTAAGGACGTACGTACTAGTACAAATATTGATATATGCACTGCAGTCATATAATTCAAAAGCGAGCAACTTGCTCATGATTTGGACACTGTCATGGTGACCCATGTAGAACTGAGAACGATTGCGATGGATCTATGATATGTATAGATGGAAAATGTGGTACATATGGTAGTACAGAATCCAACAAATCCTTTTTCTAGATAGGGCATTGTTGTTGGAACCTATGTAGAACTGAAAATGACTGTGATGGATCATTAGTTTGTGTGAACAGAAAATGCGGTACTGAGTCTTCTGGTGATTCTTCTAAAACCTGCTCACCTTCAGGTGTATTGATCGACACAAGGTAATCCTTTTTTTTATATATGTCTTGTGTACATTACGCATTTGTTTTTTTCCTAGTACTAGCTGCAACACAGAAAATATGTTCACGTGTTGTAAGACAGGACAATATTATGATCAATATCGATGCTCTCCTAGCTCAGCTATACTCACGGTGAATAGTTTCGAAGAAGACAGAGATGGTGGTGGTGCAGATACATGCTATGGAGCTTTTTATCCTGATACACAGCGTGTTTTCGCCTTGTCAACAGGATGGTTCAATGGAGAGTCACGATGTGGAAAAACTATTACTATTCATGGTAATGGTAAGACAACAATAGCACTGGTTGTTGGTGAATGCGACTCAGTAAATGGATGTGATGCAGAACATGCTGGACAACCTCCGTGTCATCATAATATTGTTGACGGATCTCCAGCTGTTTGGAAGGCACTAGATGTATCTAAGAGCGATTCACGATATGGAGAGATGACTATTTCATGGAATGATTAATGATTGCTGATGTAAAAGCTTGTTATTAAAGCCTCTTACGGGTTCCTATATAGAGCTCACATAGTTTAATCAGCTTGATTCTACTAATACACAATACGTGAAGTGAAAAATTGTCGCACATCATATTTATTTTCCTCGATAATCGATCGGCATAAAAATAATCTTTATCCTGTATTTCTATATTTCTAACGGAATTTCTTTTTTCTACAGGCACTGTTGCTATTCGCACATCATTTTTTTAGGAACTTTTGCTGTTAATTTAACTATATTGTCATTCTAACCATCGATTGACTCGTCCATAAACTTTTTATACGAAATGTACATGAATGTCTACAACAAGTATCAACGCTATATTATCAATCTTGATCAACTCAGAAACACTGACATAGATTGTTTTTAAAGTTATAGTTTGTGTCTGATGACAATTACTATGACAGGAAAGATTGCCAATCAGTGATATCAATATCTCTACGGCTGTAGAAAAATTGTTGGTTCGAAATATGTCAAGAGAATTTCAAAAATTGCCAAACAAGAGTGTGGATGTGAGTAAGAAGATTTAACGCCCAACCTTTGTTGTTTTTATTGTGAAGTTGATTTTCGCATGTATTATTTTAGTCGAAATTTTCAACGAACTATGTGATTCGTCAACTTTTTTTTGCAATGAGTCGTAAGAGAATTTTGTAATATTTTATCAGATAATCGAATGCAAATATTTTGATAATGGAGACATTGAAATAAACAAATCCATTTTTATTAGTTCTTTTCGTTTGATATCAGTTGGTAATGTGCGTTAAAATATCACAAGTCATCATTTCTGTCGAACAATGCACTAATTTGATTGTTCTGGTTCTGAGTAATTTTGTTATTGTCACATCGTGGTCCTAAGTAAATATTTCAATTTCATATACTTCATTGTAATAACCCAATCTTTGATATACATACTGCAAATGTATTTTATTTCGTTTTTCTTTTTAGTGCTACTTGTTTGATCTCTGCATTCTTTCAGTAAATGTTCTCATTCATTTGAAGCAGGCTGTGGGGTATGGGTGAATGTGGGTATATGTGTGGAGCGTGTGTCTTCTCTTCACCTATACCTACAGCCACAGCCACATCACCCACACCCGAAAGATTGAAACAATCTGATTGAGAGACTGTGAAATGACATTGTTGTTCCACTGATGGATATTGAAAAGCAAAGTGATTCATTATATTAAAATAATAGAGTTCACATGAACGTTCTCAATTGTTTATCGTAAAATAAGCGTTTCACTCCATTGATATATTCCCTCTTTCAATTTATATAATTTCAATTCTTCTGAACGATCGTGGAAAAAAAACTAACTGGATTGAAAAGATCTTCCAACAAAAATAGATTACTTCAACTTGCTATATACTCAGTTCCATAATCACTCAACATTTGGGGGCAATATTTCCTGTCGATGTAGTATAAATACTGATGGTGCTTTTGACGCAAACCGCATGTCCAAAACCAAACTTTATAAGAAAGTTATATCTAAAATAAAATTGTCCACAAAATATTGTCGAGTATTGTATCAAGAAAAAAAATGTCTGAAACCATTTGATAAAAGATTATCGATTATGAAGCAAAGAATAATGCAATTGAGTTACATGCATGAGGATCATCAGAGCAACTTGTCTTAAAGCCACACAATAGTCCTTGATGACACTCGTGATCACATTGACTCTTATCAGCGTACGATTTCGTGTAATGTTTGTAGACAGATGTCATATTCAAAAGAGCGTTGGATGCTGAAAATTTTTTATAAAATAATCTCTCAAAACTTTGACCATTAAGATATGTTGACTTACTATTTACAGTTGTGTCAAGCACTTTAATAGGTTTTTATACAGATGAGTTGCAGTCTGCGTTAAAAGATTGTTAAGAGAACATATTTTGACGTTTCTGTTCTCATTCACTTTTTGACTTTTTTTCAAACTTTAATTTGTTGATAAAATCGGCAATTTGCACCTAAAATTTTTCTCAAAGAAAAAATGCTCCTTTCCACGAGCACAATGGTGGAGTTGACATAAAAGCATAGCAGATGATTGGGTGTCTCCGATAAATGTTACCAAAAATCTAGTTATTGAGTAGTGAATGAATGTTCGATATTAATAAATACAATAACCTATTTAGTAGGTTGTTTGGTCGTCAGTTTGTTAAAATCAGATCCTTTTCAGATGGAGTAACATGTTTAGATTTGTTCGTTTAGTGTGTTTTGTTGACGATGAGAAGTCTTTTTACGTATGTGTATTAAGAACTCATGATAGTGACTGTAGACGAATTTTGGTGAATGAGTCATGTGTTAGACAAAGATAAGAATAATTTCTGCCTTGTAATTATTAAGGTATCAAGGTGTTATTTGTTTTTACTCTGAATTTCATCGTTATGAAAACATATTTGTATAAATGATGACATTAAGATCAATTTTCTCTATAATTCAACTGATATCAATTATAAATTTGGTAAAATTAGAAAATGTTTGTCTGGACAATCCCGTATTAACTTGTTATTGTAAAGATGAAATGGAATATGTATCTTGTATTGGAAAAAGTGACATAAATGATAGTTTCGTCGATTGGTCATCATTTGCTTCAGTAAATCATCGTCGATATTCATTTACATTTATAAATTTGACACGATTAACATCTTCAACATTTACTAATTTTGCAACAACGTTTCCTTTGAGTGATTTGGTGACTGAATTCACATTCATTTCAGGTTTGAATGAAATTGGAGAATATGCATTTAAAGAATTGGATTACTATTCAGATGAACCTATTGATATAACATTTACTTCACCACAAAATTTCAAACTTGCTGATTATGCATTTGGTCAAATTAAATATTTCGAAGTAATTATTGATAGTATTCAATATAGTTATATAAATAATCTTCCATATGAATTTAATTTGAAATCAATGGATGGTTCGTCATTCTATCAAATGAGTATTATCAATTCTGGTCAAATAAAATTTATTTCAAACGGACCGTCAACTATTGAATTTACTGCTGAACTAACAGTGGCTAATTGTTCATTAAGAAATGCAAGTCTTCTTATCGAAAGTCTTTCTGACACTATTGTTGATTTAGATTTATCATCGAATAAATTGATTTCAATACCATCACTAATGAATTTTCAAGAGATGAGAGAAATTGATTTGAAGAATAATTTAATTGAAGAAATAACAAAAAATATTTTTTATAATATGGCAAATTTATGGCGAATAGATTTATCTAATAATCGAATAAGAAATATCGAACCTGATTCATTCGTTGGAGTGGCTTTAATTGAATTAGAATTAAATACAAATTTGTTAACATCACTTGAAATATTAACAAATGACAATGAAAGAATATCATTTTTAAATCCATTAAATAAATCGTTGGCTTTCTTCGGAATATCAAATAATTTAATAGATAATCTTAATCCATTGAAATATATGACGAATTTAGAGAATATTACATCATGTTGTAATCAAATTAAGAAATTAGATCCTAATATATTTAGTCAAGCAAGTCAACTTGAATGGCTCGATTTAAGTTATAATCAAATCAAAGATATCAATTCAATGGCTTTCAATGGAACGGTTATACAAAATTTAAATTTGGCCGGAAATCCAATATCATCTATTGAAACAAATTTAGAAGACATTAAAAATGAAACAAGTTCATTTCTCTATCCAATATCATCAACTATTTTAAGTCTATCATTTTCTAATTGTACTAATTTGATGGAAATAAATTGGTTTGTCATATCAAAACTTGAAATATTAAGTAATTTGGATCTTTCTCAACTGAATAAGACAAATTATTTTTGGATTTATCGAAAAACATATATAAATAATCAAGATTCAATTATCAATTGGAATTATCCACCAGGACCACGTTTAATTCTTAATGGAATTCAATTCAATGACAAGGATTATTGCTTAACTAAACCAATTTCACATATATTGAATAAAACAACTTTAATTATTGATATTAATCATCCATGCAATTGTTTCATTTTCAAGTTTAAAGATTTGTTTGATCCCGAACAACAGCCAAATTGTATACGAAATGATTCAGTTATCAATGAGTTAACGAATCGATGTGAAAATAGTGATGCATTTTGTGAATTATTAATAAATGGAACAACAACTTCTCCATTTACGAAATGGACATCATCATCATCATCATCACCTCTTTATTCAATAACATCATTAAGTTTACCTCCAATGACAACCGCTGATGAAAAAACAATAACGACAACAGTTTCAGCGATGTTAACCTTTGAATGGAGTACAGTCACAAGAGAAGAATCATCAATATCAAATTCTATGACCAGCACTCAATTTTCATTAAACCCATCAAATAAAAATCAAAAATGGAAAATTATTTTAGCTACAACAATTCCATGCATATGCATTATTGTTTTTAGTTTAATTATTATTTACGTTTTAAAAAGAAAAAAACTGGAAAAATTCGATGAAAATTTTGAAATGAAACAAAAAATCTTACATGACTCTTATGAACAATAATCTCATCAGATTATTTTATTCATATTATTGCATTATAACGATTTAGGATGTCACTTTGCTATTTATTTTTATCATAATTTTCTTTATTTGTGTTATTTTAATGATATTAGAGCTTTTGTTCTTCTTTATTAACAATAGATAAAATTGTTTTTTCTTATTTAATTACTTATTATCAGTAATAAGTTATAATAACCCAAAAGATGCAATATAGGATTGATGAATAAGAGAGAGAAGATATTTGAACATAGATCTTATTTATTGAGTGAATATTATTTTATTAATCTTCTCACAAATGTTAAATGCATAGAATAGAAAGGTGATGGACAATAAGATCTACTCATGCTTTATATAACTCATTTTCATTACAACTTTTTCGTTTTCGAAAAAAAAGAATCTAATTTTACTGAATATAAATATTTCATTTTGTACTAAGTTTTATTCATTGAGAAACAAAAAAACATAGAACTCTGTTCTTACAAATTTAAGAAAACATGTTGGTAAAGTTCATAGAATGAAACAATATTTGATTAAATCATATACAAATAGTTATTCTATGAATAAGTTTACTTCAATAGCAGTTCAGAAATACATCGAGTCGCATTACACTACCGTTCATAGACGTTTATATCAATTATTGATCAAATCTTGAAAAGATTTAAGAAATATACTAGTGATATTGAGTAAAATATGTTATTTATTTAATCATTACGCAAGATTTATCTTTATCGAGAAAAAAATTTTATTGAGAAACTTTGCTTAGGTTGTAGATGTGGGTGTGTGTGTAAGTGAATAGAATATCATATACCCACATCCACACCCAAAATTTTCTTTAGTTTAAAAAAAAATAGCTTCACCATTTCTACAGGGAGTCGTTCTGAGAATTATTCCCAATCGATGTTATTATCGCACATGTGGAGATAGCTTAAGTTTTGAAAAGACTAATTGACAATTTTTGCCTGCATTGATTTTAACAATCATTCGCAAACTCTCGTTGTCAAATGACTTCGGTTTCCAAAAGATAACTTGACAATTGCTAAGATGGTTTATAGTAACAATTATACTTAATCGATGTTACTTACAATCATCAAAAAATCATCTGGTTTTTAGAAAAATATACTGTCGGATTATTCTCCTGAGAAGAGCTTTGTCTCCATCTTGGCAAACAAAGTAATTTTATTCGTCGAGTTTTGCAGTTTTTATCTAATAAAGTGAAATAGATTTATGTAGAGGAAATCAACGATGCATTGAATATCAGTGAATTCCATTGTATGAAAAATTGAGGCTTAATTTCTATGGTCATGATTTTTACTTCAATAATCCCTATATGTAACTGCTGCCCATCTGTCTATGAAATATTGCTAGCGAGTAAAGAAAAAAAAGTTAATAAAAAAGTCAAATCAAAGCTAATAAATATGGTGTACTACTGGTAAAGACATCACTTGCTCATTCAATCTAAATAGATGTTAAATGAATCCAGATAGTATTTTCTGTGAAACCAAAAAAAACCTCCAGAGAGAAATTGTAAAGGCCTGCAATTCTCAAGCTTCATCATAAATTTCAAACATGCTACAAGACAATATTGAAACACTTAAGCTTGCAACCAAACAAATATGGTTTTACGGTCCTTATTGGTAATTCGATTTATATTCTAATCTTTAGAACAAAGCTAAAAGCCAATTCGTGTTCATTCTATTTACTAACGGGTGATATTACTAACTCGCTTGCACTATTAACTAATCTTGTACCTGTTATCATCGATTTTCTATACGATAAATATCTCACTAGATCAATCCCTATTTTATGTAAACTTTGGTCTTATGTACCAGCTGCCTTTACCACCATGTCAATATTGATGCTATGTTTTGCAACTGTTGATCGCTATTGTTCGACAAGTCGTGATGTACGTCGACGAAACTGGAGTTCACTAAAAGTTACTAAAATCTCAATTTTAATTGCTCTTATTGTCTCATTTTCATTTCCGATACCTGATTTTTTCTATGTAGGCATTAAACAAGGACATTGCGGCTATATTTCAATAGGTTATGATAAATATTTCACCTATTTTGTGGCTCCAGTTTTATTAGCAATTTTTCCAGTTTCTATTCTATCAATCTTCGGTTTTCTAACTCGTCGAAATCTTAGAAAATGTACTGCAACAGCACAAAAAACAGCAGCGCAACGTATAAATCATGAATTAAGCCGTATGTTACTCATGCAAATTGTATGGTTTTTAATATCAACTCTAACATTGTTCGGAGTTAAATTATATTCTACAATAGTATTGAATAGACGACAAGCAACTGAGACAACAGCAATCGAATCCTTAATCCAATCAATTGCATTTCTCTTCTATCGTTCTTATCAAAGTGGAAGCTTTTATGTATATGTTTTAACATCAGCGACTTATCGTAGCGGACTCAAGAAAATTCTAAGGGAAATTTATAGAAGAATATCGAGAACAGCCAGTACTTGAAACACATTTCGAAATTGAAATTTTTACAATGATTAACATATACTCGCAACCCTCTACGTGTTTTCTTTGAATATCTAGACATTTCTAGAATCAAATGCTAACTTCGATATACAGTGAGTACCAAAATTGATCAACAAGGTTTATTTTCAATTATT
>CAJNOP010000220.1:126596-211330 GCA_905250075.1 Rotaria sp. Silwood1
ATCGTTTTAAAATGTGGCAGAAAACTTAGAATTTGTGAAATGGTTTTCTCATTTATTGTCGTCTATTGCCAAGTATTGTCTTCTAGTAGAAGAGAAAACCTTGAATATCAGAATTTGTGTTCTCATTTATTGTATTCTGGTGAGGGAAAAACCTAGAATTTAAGAATTCGTATTGTTATGTATTGTCATTTATTGTCTTGTACTCGGAAAGAAACTGAAAATTTAGAAATTTGCATTGGGTATAAGTGTATGTGTGGCTGTAGAGGGTGGGTGTGGATGTGGGTATATATCAGATCACACCCACATATTAAAGCATCGTTTCTGCATCGTATTTTGAGCAACATTTTTGAATAACTGCCTCTTTTTTCATTTTTTTTTATTATCTAGTTGAAACATTCTAACGCTGAAATGTAGAAACCATTCATTTCGACAACAGGTTGTCATGCAAGAGCTGCTTGAAATTCACACATTGCATGTAATATTGAACACATTATGCATTTCTTTTGAGACACTATCCAAAGTAGTCTGCAAAGCAAATAGGTTGAATCAGAGTTTTTTAAACGCAAACATCGACGAAAAGATATATCCAAGAAATCATCAAACAGCATATCCAACCTTATTTTTTTTTATTTTTCATTAAAAGAATAATAAATCGATAATTTGTAAGAACGATGCACTTATGTTCAATGTCGAACCGGTTTTCTGCACTGATTGTATATGTTTATGATTGAGCTCTAGTTGACATCAATGAAGAGGTGAACCCGAATAAGCGAATAATATTCCACGAAAAAAGAACAAAATTGAACCAGAAATAACATTGAAAATCAACTGTGCAAAAAGCAACTGGTAAAATAAAATAGAACACCGATAAGGGCTAGTTACGGATGCAGAAATTTGAGCAGTTGTTTGTAATTTTTTTATATCAGAAATAGCGGCAAGCATAGACAACATATTCATCATGGATGGACACAGGTAAACTACCAGCATATGGAATCCATTTTTTAAAGGAAAAGCCTTTTCCGATATAGCTTTGTAACAATAACAGATAATCATTAGAACAAGATAATATATCTGAATAGAAAGAACAGCCTTTGTAACATTAAGAGAGGTTTCAGGTAGTGGGCATTTGAAGCAAAAAATAACTAGGACAATGTGTATTATAACGAGCAAGATGAGTAACCCAAGCCACACAAGTCCATGCCATTTTTGATGGCATATCTCTGTGCGAAGCAGATTTTGAGAACATTTTTCAGCGCACGATAAAGTCTGAGCTGTTGGTGCTGGTTCAAACTGGAGTCGAGGTCTTGCTAAAGATGGAATAATCGAATCAGCATACAGCGAAGTAGAGTGAATAGTGTAACTAGGCCATCTAGTTCATGTCTGGCTACGGTGGAATATTCAGGAGGTGAATCCGAAGAGATGTTAGAATAACTTGGAGGTGAAGACGATAGCGCTTGTGTCTCATCAGCCATTTCTTACTAAAACAGAAAAAATTCTTTCGAAAATCAATAGTTGATTTTTTTTCTTTACAATAACAACATATATGTCACATGTTTTCATTTTAGTTACACCCCTTTGAAAAGTAAGAGAAAGTATGACTCATTGACTGCATCAAATCACTGAACAAGATTTTTTTTCAAGCAAACAAAGATTTTTAAAATATTGCTTATGGCGAGTCAAAGGCAGGGGCAGTGTCGCACCATTACGTAAAAGAACATAAAAAATTAAAGAAAGTTCTGAATGCAAAGACAAAATGCAGAAAACGATTATTCTCCTCACCGAAAACTAGGTCGATCATCAGCGGTGTTATATTTGATCTCGTCAAGTTTTCGATCATCTCATTGACGAGCAAGTCATCAAACAAAAACTATACGAATGCCAATGAGAGTGTTCCTCAAAACGAACAATAAATAGCATAAAAACTTCATATTGTATGCATTAACTCAGTTGTCAATCGCATTGCTGGTTTCAAGATAGTTCGTACTTATAATGCTATTGAAACAAAACCGCTGCATTGTTGGACAACAAACAACTTTTCAATAATGTTCTTAATGCTTAATGTATATTAAATTAAAGAGAAATTCACTATATATACCAAATGTCGATATTGAGTTTGATTTCTATCATTGTAAATATCGATGTCAGTGGAATGCTGATGCAGCTGCGGCTATAATCTATATTGATACATATATACTGGCATGCGTACTCATCCACGCTCGCACTCCAAGATTAGATGATAACATATAGAGAGCACTAGTACGTGATAGTACATCCTTTATTGTTTCGATTTGACGAGATTCTTGTGATTCATCGGAATCATCCGTTTTATTACTTTTTCTATCCAGCACAACTCTATCTTAATATCCATAAGATGTCAAAAATTATGCGAGTATTCGTCATCAACTTTTCGCCTATCTTAGATCTCCGATCTCATTCGTTTTAAAATCATTAATATTCACCATGCAGTTTTAGTTTGAATTCAGGTATAGGTGAGTAGAGGTGTAAGCCGATGAGCTGACCGGCGGCGGCGCCATTAAAAAAATTTTTTTTTCAAAAGCTCGGCGGCGCAGATTTGAATTACTGGGGCTGCACAGCGGCGGCGGCTCGAAAGTCATTTTTTTCCTACCGCCGACGGCGGCGGCGGCTTAAAGTCCTTCGTCGTTCGGCGGCGGCGGCTGGAGGTTTAGAAAAACTACTATAGCAGTCTATAGGAAAGTTTTTTGGCAACATATTTGCTCATTTTTGACTCTTCTAAAAGTATTTTAGTCGAGTGAACAACTACTGCTAAGGACCAGAATGTTGTGCTCTTTCCAAATATGGGTTGAATTGGTGTACCTATTCTCGCTCGAGAGCAGTGAGGAGACCTTTCAAAGGTCTAAAAAAAAACAGTTTGGACGGAAAATTTCTTCGCACATCTTCAGATGCTTGTTACTGATATTCAAAACTAAATGCTGAATCTTTTGTTCACATGTCAGCTTGAACAAAGTTTGTTGTACAAAATATGACATTTGAGTTTATTTTTTTCTGACAAAATACTTACATTGTTGTTCAGTTGCATTTTCGAAAAATCAATTTTTTCATCAGAATTCGATTCTGACAGATGTAGTTCTTGCAAAAATAGTCATATTTTTATATGCGTAAAGGGTACATTTTAGTTCGCCATAACATTTTATAAAGAATTATTCGTCCTACAACATTTGCAAGTTGAACCATTTTTAGCGCTTTTCTAAAGAAACATACGAAGGTCACAAAAGCCTTTTTATTTGCCACTGACATAACTTTTTCAGAACATTCAAAGACCTTCTCACTACTCTATGGCAAGAACAGATACACAATCTCTCAGACTATATTCGGATAGAGCACGGAATTCTAGTCCTAATCTAAAGTTTTTCATTCACCTAGAACACTTAAGCCAATAAAATATGAACAAAATATTGTCGAGAAACTTTTGAAAAATTGATGTGTCCAAACTGTGTTTTTAGACCTTTCAGAGATCTCCTTACTTATTCTGGAGCAACAATAGGTACACAATTTATGAGCCTATATCTGGAAAGACCACATCATTCTGGTCCTAATCACTCTTTTTTCACTCGACTAGAATACTTTTATAAGAGAAAAAAATGAACAAATACTTTGTCCAAAAACGTTTTCGTAGACCGTTAAATGATTTTTCACATTTCCTGTACCACTTATATTACTATAAATACCAATAAGATTTTTAATTGAAAAAAGTAATATCAGCTTGATCGTTTTTCAATTTGTGAAACCAAATTTTGCAATAAAAATGTTAATTATCGGCTAACTAATTCGGTTCTTTTGTACAAATAACCGAAATGATTCCAGACGAACGATGGTTTTGGTAGATTAGGTAGGTTCATCTCGATAAAAAAGTTTTTGTTTACACAATATATATTTGTCATTTCAACTGCAAGATGAACCTAAAAATGAACAAAACAAACAGAATTATTTATTTATCAATAAACAGCACCTACAAATTTCTGAAAATTGAAAAAGCAACACCAAAAATAATGATAAATAAAAATTACCAAAATCATCAATACATAGTAAAACCATCAAACTTTGAGTAGGAAATATAACTTGAATTGCTACTGAATAAAACAGAATCACGAGAATTATTAATAAGTGAAAAAAATAATACAACCACTGAGAATACAAATAAATGAAAAATAAATATAACCACCAGGATAAATAGTAGACGAAAAACCGTCACCGAGTTTGTTAATAAGTAGAACGATGTAGCACACACAAGTCTGTTGCTTGATTTTGTTTTTGTTAATCGAAACTTATAATACTGGTCTTTACTTATATATAATGTTATAGACATTAACAAGTGAAATGATTACTTGAAACTTTTAACCCATACAAAATTAAGGAAAAAATGATTAAAAAGTTGTCGATGTTTATGAACGGTGTCGGCGGCGGCGGCTCAAAAATTTGAAAATTCTGAATGCCCTCGGCGGCGCGGCGGCTGGAACTAAAGTGTCTCAGCGGCGGCGGCTTATAAATTTTTTAAAATTTCGACTGTCACGGCGGCGGCGGCTTAAAATTTTTCCCGTTAATCGGCGGCGGCGGCGGCGGCGGCTCAGCCGCACGGCTTACACCTCTATAGGTGAGTTTACAAGGTTAGACTAATGATGCTCTCCCTCATACTCCACCCTTGGTACTTGTAATTTATGGAATGATGTTTGTTCTCTGAAGATGGTGTGGGTGTGGGTGGGTATTCGAAAAAAACAAACATTTTTGATTTCGTGGACAAGCCAAATGACAATAGATAATCCGTAATAGGATTCAATCATTCCTTTCTCTATCGATTAAAAAACTTTTATACTGACTCTCACCCATTTTCACCGCACGCCATCGAAAGTGTAACATCTACAGGAAGTCTAACTGCTACGAGAGAGTTCAAACAAATTCTTCTGCTATTATGCAGCAACTAATTAATATTTATATTTCATAAAAACGAAAAGAAGAATATACAGTAATAAAACTAATAGGACTAATTTATTGAAGTCCAAAAAACAACATATATCTTATTCATTTCTATATTGATATATTTGGCTATGACTGGCGTTTCAGAATGAATTGGTGGTTTCGTTTTTGATTCCAAATTGTACTAAAGTTGACCGTATTTTACCAATGTTAACAACTGAAAATGGTCAAAAATTGTACAAATAAGGTATATGTTGTTTTTTGGACTTGAATAAATTAATTCTATTATTATTATTACTGCATATTCTTCTTTTCGTTTTCGTATAAATCCATTCTTTCAAGTTATTTCATTTCTTTCTTAAACATTTTTTCCTTCGAATTTTTTATCAAGATTTAATTGCTATACATATTGTGTTCTTTGATGATCGAAAACGTATAAATATCAAACTAATATTTACAGTTAATATATGATCGTTTCTGCTCATTTCTATTTCAGAAATATTTATTTTGTTGTACTTCAACGATGACATAAAAACTAATTTCGGTTGAACAATTCTTCGTAATGATGTACAAGGTTAGAAAAAAATGTTGTCCAAGTGAATATTACTAAATTTATAGATGGTATCAAAATAAATTCGTTGTTGTCGAATATATATGATGACTCTGACGGATAAAATAATGAAAATTTTCTAAATGAGGAGATCTTGCAAGTAAAGAATAATTTTGAAAAAGTTTTAAAATTGAAAGAGACTTCGCCAGTTCATAGACCAAGCTGTTCGGAGATATGTTTTAGATTTTGATCTTCGATATGTAGTTTCCAAGGTCATGGTGTGTATATACAAAGGCTAAAATATTAGAGTCAAATATCAATGTGATTTTGAAGTAATAAGGGTCCTCAGTGGACCATCCTCATCAAACTTATCCAAAATTTACCATTTTTTTCTGTGTCTTTTTGTTCATTTCATATCTTTACCCAAGATTGATCGAATCTATAAGTACTAAATACTATTCAATAGTCCAACATTTGCTCTACAAAACTCTATATAGAACTTTATCTTATCGGCTTTTTTTCTGAGAATAAAAATTAGAATATACAAATTCACAAAAAATTTTTCAAACGACTGTTTTTAGGTTTTTAGGTCAAAAGAACCTTATTCTCCGTGTGTTCCAGAAAATTGAGAACGAATTGAATAGTCTTATAAGAAGCCAACAACGATAGTAATACATAACAGTGAATTAAATCTACAATAGTATATATGTTAACGCCATATTATACGAGTTATCGTTATCTAGAAAAACAGCTCATCGTCTTTTATTCTGTATATCATTAAAAACAGTGATATGTAGAGGTGATTATCATTAACATGAGAAGTCTGTTGAGTTTGAAATGTATGAACGAATAAGAAAAAGACGTTTTTTAAACCAAATATATTTATTACAAAATTTTGAAAAGCAGATACCTGGTAGTCAATCAATTAAAACTCGTTAGATATTATTGAAAAATTTGCAATAATAAGTTTATATTTAATGTAGAAAATCCATTCAAGTATAATTAACAAATGTCTGTTTTTTTCTAAGATCTTTTCAGTGTGGATATGGAGCCGATTTGGCATAAATCAAATAGAATTTCTTTGTTCGTACTATTAACATTATTATTGTCTTATGCATCAATGTACTTATTGTTTTAGTAGATCTCGAAGTGCTTTCTCTCTCTACATTGATATATCGGCTCTCGCAGATGATGCAAAAAATTAAAGAAAAAGGGAGAAGACTATTAAAACAAAAACGATCAGTTTAGTAATGTTTGTTTTTTTATGAAAAACATAATGGTAAGTCATAGAATTATTCTTTTTCTTTCAGTATGTCTTTAAGTGTTCTTTTTATAAAGGATGAAGCCGGTCTCAATTTTTGGCGGATCGATATCGATTCTCTTTTCTTTCTATATTGATCTTCGATAAAAGATTTCTCGAGATTAAAAAACGGAAAGCAGATTGTAATAATTTGAGAAATAGATATGTTGCTTCTGTTTTTATTCTTTTAATAAGAAAATAAAATGCTTTTTCTTCTCTGCAGAAAAGAGGAATCAAAATTTTTATTCAAAAAAAAAATAGCAAAAGAATACTTTCTAGAAAGCCTTTCCTATTCCTTAATATATGGAAGTTATCAACAGTATACACAGCCGCTTGCACTATATATTGTTGTATTAAAAGAAAGAGAAGAAAATAAGAAAAAAATGTCGGTCCCCATGAAATTACAACTTTATGGAAGAAGTGGTGAGGAATCACGGCTTCATTTTCTTCTACTTTCATATTGTCTTATGAAAAATTCTCTTTTTTTGCTGTGTCAACCAATCCGATGTCACTTTGAGAAATGAAATACACATAAAAGAAAAAAAGAGAACGAGTTGTTCGTAGTAATGTTTAGTCCGTAATATTTGTTCGAGTTATTAAACACTTCATAAATATTGCAACAAATATAAAGTAGGAAATATTTTCGATTAATCAATTGTGTAAAGCGCTTTTCTCATTGATATATTTATAAAAAGAATTAAAAATTCATTACAGATCGAGAAAAACGATGGTTTCTTTAATATATCTTATAATCTCATTTTTAAAACTTTGCTCGTTTTTCACAAGGTATGATAATATGAAATTATTCTATAGCTAATGAATATCCTATTATATTAGAAAAAGATCTTTTAATACAATAATGAAACGACCTTCGAACAATTTATGTAAATATTTTTAAAAATTATTATGTCTCTTTTTTTCTGTCTTGCATCTAAATAAATTTTTCATCATTTTTGAAAATGTTCTAGAAATTCTTAATCTATAAAATTTTCAACGAAATTTAAATAAATCAGGCACATCTGATCAGTTGATCGTAATCTCTCTTAGTAGATTAACATTAAAAAGTCACGTTTATCTGTTTACTGAAAATATTTTTACATATGCTTGAATAAGATTAGATCCATTATTTTTAGATGTGATTTAACATGCAATCTGATTTCTTTTTAGTCTTGGGCTGTACTCTTCCATCGAAAGACTATTTACAATAATTTGCAAAAAAAACTACTTTCTTTTCTCAACGAACAAAAATAAGTTATTATTCGGTTGCTAATATGGTTTCATTATTATTATAGAACACAACTTAATCGTGTACTGAATTTTTTTTCTTTAGTCGAGCACCGTTTTCTCTTCTTACTTTGAGTTTAATTGGTTTTTACTTTTGCCTTTCTCCATTTGATAACGTGCAATTTTTTTCACCACCCATAGATCCATTATCGACAAAAAAGTCCATTGAATTGTCGAGCAATTCTTTTCTTTGCATGAAGTAGAACCTGATTTATTTTTGGTACCATCAGCAAGAATCAGACATTCGTTTATTTTATTTTATGACGCCACGTTGTTGTACAAAATAAACGCACATAGGTAAGTGTCAACAACAAGAAATATTGCATTGCTTGCATATAAAATTGCTCTATCGAGAATATCAAAGATGAAAAATGAATAAATAGCAGATTTGTTCATATGGAATCGATCGGTATTTATTTTGACAGCTACTATCAATAAGAAAGAACCATTAAAAAAATCCATAATTTATTTTTTATATAAACCATTTTCTATTGATCATATTAATAAACTATTTTCTAATTCATCTAGTTGAAGATCCAACCAATAGCAGAAAATTCTCTTTCTGAATTAGTTATCGTGAGATACCCCTTGGATCCACGAATTCGCAATTCAAGGCAACTCAAGAAAATCAACCAACGCAACAGATGGACATAAGAGATTAGCTTCCAAGCCTTAATTACGATAGAATTCAAGGAAATTCTAGAAAGTCGAGCAATTCAAGAGACTCATAGCAATTCTAGAGATTCAAGAAATTCAACATAACATGCAGAACAAGAGCAGTCATCATCCTAAACTATGATGAAATTGTGGGAATTCAAGAAAATCAAGCCAATCAAGAATCGTAATACATCGGATATAGTTGTCGAAATGGAAGAAAAAGTATTAAAGGTTCATCCGAAGGTCACTGATAAGTCTGAGAACTGATGGATTTGAAGGAAATCAGAGGCATCCATCGATGTGGGGTGGGTGAGGTGTTGGTGGTCTGTAGTTGTGGTTGTGGGAGGGTGTGGGAGGGTGTGGGTTTGGATGGATATGGGTGATCATTATTGTCGGTTGAGAACAAGACACATGAACATATACCCACAGCCACATAATTCAAAGATATATGGATATGCTGAATTCCTTCAATTTCCTTGAATTGCTTAAATTTGTTGATTTTCTTGAATGCCTTGATACTTCCAGGGACATAATTCAAAGAAATATGGATATGCTGAAATCCTTGAATGTCCTTGAATTCCTTGAATTCCTTGAATTGGTTAAATTCTTTGATTTCCTTGAATTCCATGATACCTCGAGGGAATATAATTCAGAAATATTTGGATATGTTCAATTCCTTGAATTTCTTGAATTGCCAATTTTTTGATCCTAGGTGCTGCTGAATTAATAATAGAATTTGAGTTTGAATGAACGAGGCGAAGGGCTTATAATAAAAAACTGATGACACAATTATATATAAACTTTGTTTTTGATATATTTGTTTTCATTTCAGATAATATATGATTATTGACTCTGTGGTCATTCTCATGATTTTTGTTTAGCCTGTAAGTATTAATATTGATACTGAATAAAAATAGAAAAAAAAGAGGGTATGTGGTGGGTGTGGGTGCAGATGTGAGTGTGGGTGTCTCTCAATATTTATTACACCCACGCCCATACCCACATGCCCACATCCCACAGGCACACGCACACGCACGTCCACATCCTAATCAACAAGAATAATGTGACGTTCAAACAGTTTTGGATGCATAAATAAAATAGATACATCAATAACTGATATATATATATTTATACTTTTAAAAATAGGTGGCTATAAATATAAATTATAAATATCCTAACGTTCGGTTAGGTATGGTTGTGGGTGTGAGAGGGCGCATGCATCGTTGAAGAGAAGGTCAATACCCCACACCCACCCATCCGCTTATAGCATACTAGCGACTGGCTTCCTTCTTTTCTTCTATGTACAAGTTGCTTACTAAATCATGCAAAAGAGTGTTTTAAAAGTTTCAACTCTTTAAAAACACTCGCAAGAAAACTTCTTGTATACCCTACAGAGAGCACTGTTAAGACGCGTTTATCTTCGATTCGCTTTATTTTTGTCTCTATTTTGATTGATGTTCTGAAGACGATTTATTGCGCAGTAGGAGTATCATTTTTCTGTTAAGTTATTTTAAATTTAAATTTGAAAGAATTTAAATTTAAATTTTCTAATTAGTTTATTTTTGGATTTAATAAATTTTAGAACACGTAAGTTTAGGGTGTAGGTGTGCGTTGCATATTGACGAAAAGCCGACACCCACACCTACACCCCCAAGCTTTGTTCTCATAGACTCCATTTTACCTTCATGTAGCTTATGACAAAGGTGAAACATGCTATTAAAAGAGCAGATGATATAATTTTTGGGAACATTATCTTACAATTATGTTATGCGAAATATAGCATAAGTCTTTCTTTTCATGAAAAATCTAGTCATGTCATTCTCGAAATCGAATAGATAAGTATCTCATTCAATGTCAATATTTGAATGAAAGCTTTATGTACTTTACGAGAGAGGAACAAATGAAGGTAGCGATAAGAATTAGTGTTGAATCCACAACGTCTCTTGTGCAAGTACAAAGCCTGCAGTTGAGAACCAATAGAGGTAAATATGAATATTGGTATCCCGTTTAATTGATTACTGCTTAATAGTTGTCCGTTAGAAATTAACATTATTTCCGAATGTAGCAAAGACGAACCGCATTCTTCCCATTTTTGTCTATAATGGCTTTTAGTTTGATTATAGTGAACGTCATTATTGTGTCATACCAGGAGTCACTGTGCACGTAACAACAAAAACACAACTGTATCAATGACAATGGCTGCTCTCGCGTCAAGGAGATCAGGAAGTAAAAATTTAGAAACATTCTATCTGCTTTGGTTAGACGCTTCAGTCAATGCCACTGAAGAAAATATCCAGGCTCAACAATGTCTTCGTACATCGATCAATTGTTTGGAAACGTTTGAAAATGATCAGCAGTGCGAGTGTTATATTCAATCTCTTTCTTCTCAAGATCGGGTCGTTTTCATCGTTAGTGGTCGCTTAGGTAAAGTGATCGTACCTCGTATTCATTCACTTCGACAGCTCTCCTCTATTTATGTCTATTGTATGGACAAAAAGACGAATGAACAATGGGCTAACAAATTTGCAAAGGTAATAAATATTCTTATTCGATTGCCACAAAGAATGACAAAGTTAGATATAGGCTAAAATAAAACTTTAATTCATTATGAAATGTAATTTCTGAACTTATAAGGCTTAATTTTTGAATGATTATCCTTTGCAATAGATAGAACTGGAAAACCACTACTAAATAGAATTGCTTGTATTTTGAATACATTTTATCATAGATGAAGACAAACAATCGATTCTTTAACTGCAAAAATTCTTTCCAAAATGAAATCATACTTGCTAGATTTCGAGATTCTAGTTAAAATTCAATAATTTCTTAATGAAACAGAATTATTACCTAAAATTTTTAGGCTATGTTTCTAGACATCCACAGTTTAAGTACACAAATTAATCATTTTTCATTATTCTTAAATTCCTACTAATATTACAATATAGGTACATAGCAATATTCCATATTTCTTTTCCTAAAAGATGAACCGAACTAACATTTTTGTTTCACTGTTGGAATTCGTTTTCATTACGATCAATTCTGAGCCGTAGATAGAATGCTTCGATAATTACAAAGATATGTCTAAATTATTTATAAATTTTGGTTTCGCAATGAGAAAAAGTACAACAGTAGAAAAAAATGATAGAATAGTAAGTATCATCAAAGTTAAATGTTTCTACGAAAACGAAAGAATCTTACAAAAACTAATCCTCTCTAGACCAAATTTTTTCTTCCATGGTGAGTATCAGAGTTGCAACTAGAAAGTTTTTCTTCGGCCCATTCGGTCCGGTGGTGAAAAAATCTGTCCAGTTCAGTCCGACCAGCAACCAGCCGAATGAATTTTCCTGCCACACTAGCAAAAATCCAGCGAAAAATAGCCGGTCCTAAAGTACCTGTTGACATAAAATGATAGCGAAAGAGACTTGAATATTCATGTGTAAAAGTCCGAATTCAACACTAAAACTTGAAAATGAAACTCTCACCATCATATTTTATAGCAAGATGCGTCGACGTTTCGAACCAAATGTCGATATGAATTACCTACTCAGATCGAATTTGTTTTTTCATCTTTATTTCAAGCAATAAAAAAAGCAGGTTCATAATAAATCTAACGCAAAAATGCAAAGGCTTATTTTCCTTGACTCTAATAGCTGTCTAAGTAAAACAAGAAAATGAATCATTAGATCTAAGTTGAACTGAGTGACACACGAGAAAGAAACTGACAGAGGTTTAAAGAGAACAATTAATTGCTTATAGTCAAGTCAAAAACAAGACACCTATTGAGTCTTTCGCAACTGAAACGAGCCACATCTTGATTATATAAACCGTTGGAGAACCACCAACACTTCGACTATATCTGAACCAAGTAAGCTACGTTGTTCCTTGGCAATCTGTCTTGGAATGAAAAAGTGACATTCTAATCATCGTTGCCAATAAACGAAGATAGAAATGGGAGAAAAGGACATGAAGAGATGATGAGTGATCACAATTGACCACAAAGACACGAGAGGAAAGTACAAATCAGAACAATAATTTTTCAGTGAGTGTGAACGAGTAATAATGAATTGAACGGATAGTGTAAAGAGAAAGAAGCGAGAGACTGACCTTTTCTTTTTTTTTTCTTCTTCTTTTTCACTTTACTCTTTTCCAATTAATACTGCAATCTCGTTACGATCAACAGTCGCTGTCATTAAAATTAAGATGTTGCATATGCCCTTACTTGTACCAATGTTAGTGCCGCGTGTTATCTTCCTACTTCGACTCACTAGTAATGTTCTAAACATTCTTCCGACCTGAAAATGTTATAGAAACGCCGTTTTCACTAAAGAAAATTTTCAAGTACAAACAACAATTTTATAATGATGAACTGACAAAAAGCTGGTTCTGTTTGAGCTGGCTTAATTTCTTGTCCGGTCTGGGCCGGATTGGTTTCAATTCTGCTTGGCGAATATGCCAGTAGCTTCATGCTTCAACCAAAAATTAACTGTTGGTGAGAGCTTCTCTTGTTTTCTTGATGAGAATAGATTGCTTCACCATATATTTCATTTTTATTGAATCTGTTGTTGATCTTCAGCTATCGTAGAAAATTTTCAATACAAAATATATCTTTGCGTAGTAGATTCTCTCAAGCTTTATTTATTAAAAAAATAATTGAAAAAAACTGAATTCTAGGAAAGTAGCCATAATATTGCAAAAACGAGCAAGTTTCTTTCGGGATTACCATGTGGCTTTTAAGATCTTTCTTATACTGTTTCTTTGAAGCAGAATGATCAATCATTTGTTACAGGTCAGAGGTGTGTTTATAAAGCTGGATGACCTCGTAGCTCAAATTCGAGTAGATCAGGAGAAACAACACCATAACAAAGCTGACGAAACACTTCCAATCAGTACTTTCAATGCGAGTGCTGCTCAGGAACAATCGACCACTGGTATGAATGGTTACTTTGTTCATTCACAATTATTGATTGACTGTTTACTTCGAATGAAATCAACATCAACAATTAAAAATGAACTAATTGCTGTGTGCAAACAAGAATATAAAGGAAACACGGCTCAACTGACAATTCTTCGCGAGTTTGAGCAAGATTATTCGCCTGATCGTGCTCTATGGTGGTATACGAGAGATTCGTTTGTTTATCGATTAATGAACAAGGCACTTCGAATGCAAAATATTGATCTTCTCTTTCTCTTTCGATTCTTTATTCGTGATCTCGAACAACAACTTGAACAATATCGATGTACATCTCGGATCCGTCTTTATCGAGGTCAATTGATGTCAAATGATGAATTGCAGGTATTGAAAGATTCGATTGGACAATTGATTTCAGTCAACTCATTTCTCTCAACGAGCCTTGATCAACAGCAAGCCCTTCAATTTCTCGGCGGATCATCAACTTCAGATGGTGTTGAACGAGTATTATTCAAAATCGTTGCTGATCCTCGGCTTGAGGGCATCAAGCCATTTGCAAATATCAGTTCGTTCAGTTACTTTTCACAAGAAGAAGAAGTACTCATTATGTTGGGCTCGATTTTTCGACTAGTCGACATTCATCAAGACGTTGAACAAGTGTGGATAATCGAAATGAGATTGTGCAGTAATCATGATAATGATTTGAAGTTAGTTGTTGATCAACTGAAGAAAAATCATGGTGAAGGCGATGCAGAGACAAGTCTTCTTTCATTAGGTTTTATATTGTTGGATATGGGAAAATATGATAGCGCTGAGAAGTATTTTTTTCGTTTTCTAAATGAACAGTCAAATGATTATCAAGGCATTGCTCGTTGTTATTATGCACTGGGTAATCTGGCTACGAAGAAAGACGATTTAGATTCTAGTCTGGTCTGGCATTTCAAATCGCTTGAGATCAAGCGAGAAAGCTTAAAATCTGACAACTCTGAACTGCGAATAGTTACACCAGCATTGGTATAGTTTATCGAAAGAAAGATAATTGTGAGGAGGCACTTAAATGGTTTAGAAAGGCATTACCGATACTCAAACGAGCATATGGTGATGAACATCCGGAGGTATCAAAGTGTTTGAATAATATCGGATATGTCTACTTACGGATAAAGAATTACTCAGATGCGATGAGCTGTTTCCAAAAAGCATTGGTCATTAATAAGAAGCATTTTACTGCATACCATCCTGAATTAGGTGTATTACACAATTCAATTGCTGAAGTACATCGAGGCCTTCGAAATTATGATGAGGCACTGAAGTATGCTACTCTTGCTCTAGAAATTTTCCAGAAATCGATGCCTCTGAAACATTATCAAACTGCATGGACGTTTGAAATCATGGGAAATATTTATGAAGACAGGAAAGAATTATTTGAAGCTTTGGATTATTATCGTAAAGCTGCCAATATATATTGTGAAGCATTGCCTGCTACACATTATTATGTTGTTTCTAACAAGCAAGCAATCGATCGTGTCTCCTCGCAAATAAACTGAACAGAGTTGTTTGTAAACGGATGTGGATGTGGATGGATGTGAAGAGACTGGCATCCACCCACACACTCACATCCGCACCATTGTATTTGAGCATCTTACAGATAAGCCTTACCAAGTGAATAAACCTTCCATGTGAGCTTATTTGAACCCTTCGGAATAAGTACTGTTGAGCTGATTGTTGGTGTAGATGTGTGTGATTGTTGTTTTTTCTTTCATCAACCAACGCACACCCTCGCCCCACTCCACACCCACATCCGATTCGACTGTTCGATTGAAATCGAGAATATCTTTTTTTTCATTTTGCTGTTTATAAAACTGCGACCAGATCGGCGTAAAAACAAATTCTGATTTCGCAGTTCATGAACACTTTTAAAAAAAGACAATTATACCAATGTTAATTCAGAAAACCGAAGCAATATTCTATCTTTTGCTTTGAAAAAACTGATTTCTTGTTTACTCAACACAGTAAAAATGTTGTATCTATTACAATGTGTGTACTTTCCTAAATAGAAGTTAATTTTTTGAATGTATTAGATACAATCTAAGGTAGTGTCAAAGTAAAGATTTTTAAGAAGAACGATTTAAAGGAACTCTTGTAATACATAATGTAAAAAATTGTTGAGAGTTCACGAATAACAGTTATATCGTATTTTAAATTTTAATTTTGAAAGAATTATACTAACAACTTCTGTTTTCATCTATCAGGTTTTGGCTATTTGTTTCAGGAGCGATCAAATATTTAAAATTAAACAAAGTAGAATACAAAGGTGTTCTCAGATTATAATTTCCATATCGTAATAACTTAATAACCACACTAGATTACTTCCTCGAATTTCAAAGGCAAACGTGGTCTTGTCAATCGTATTTGTAGCTGCTCCAACGAACTCGGTATGATTTGAACTAATAAAAAATTTCGACCGTAGCGATCTCTTGGTCGAGAATAGATGGGGTACAATATTATATAAAAGTCTGTATCTCATCCCTTTTCAAAATATGAAATGGTGTGCTTTATCGATGTTGCGCCCAAACACAGGCACGGCTTCGCTCACCTTTGTCGTCTTTTCGAATAGTCATGCCTCTCCCATATAAACTTAGAGCTTCGTGTGTCTAAAGCGAAAAGAAAAATAATTTATTGACTTGTTTCATTCATCACGTAAAAATACTGCTGCTTCTTCTAATATAAAGATTTATGTATGAAAAAGAATGTCATATGTAAGACAAGTGTTAATCAATTATAAATACGAATGAAGTATATCAATGTATTTTTGAACCTTTTGTACTTTTTCATCATCAGAACCGAAAGCCGAACAAGCATGAAAGAGAGAACGTTCGGCATGTTTAACAGCTGCCTGATAATTTTGAAGATCTTCATATGTTCTTGCTGTATTGAAATGAATTACGTACAATGATGAATAATTAGGAGATGATGATGCTTCTTGAATATTGAGTGATTTTTCATAAAATACAACAGCCTCTGGTTTTCTTTCCATGGATGAATAAATCGCAGCAATGCTACTATATATTGAAGCTAATGATGGATCATTAAGAGGCAATATTTTTTCACGAATAACTAATGCTTTTTGATAATATAATAAAGCATTTGTTTTATCTTTCATAGCATTATAAACGACAGCAATATTATTATAAGTGGTACCTAATGTTTCATCATCTGAAGAACTTGTTTCTTCCTGTATTTTTAAAGCTTTCTGATAAAAGATTATGGCGTCTGAAAAATTTTCCATTGAATGATGTATAGAAGCAATATTTCTATACGTCGACGCTAATGATGAATCATTAGGAGGGAGTGTTTTTTCACGAATAGCAAGTGCTTTTTTATGAAATAATAAAGCATTTTCTTGATCATTCATAAAGTCATAAGCAACTGCAATATTATTATAAGTTGTCCCCGAGGATGGATCGTCAGAAGAAAGTATTTTCTCTTCAATCGCTATTGCTTTATGATAAAAAGTTACAGCTGTTGAATAGTTCTTCATTGAATGATAAATGAATCCCATACTGTTGTAGATTCCTGCTAAGGATGAACCATCGCTCGACTCAGATTTTTCTCGAATGATGAGTGCTTTTTCATAAAACATAAGAGCATTTTGATCATCTCTCATAGATTTATAAGCAATAGCAATATTGTTGTATGTAATTGATAAGGAATAATCATATTTGGATAATTTACTTTCTTCGATTATTATAGCTTTTCGATAATAACTGATAGCTTCCGAATAATTGTTCATTGAATGATAAATAGATCCGATACTACTGTAAACATTAGCCAATGATAAATCATGTGCGGTAGGATCTTTTTCACGAATAGAAAGTGTCTTTTGATAATATGATAGAGCATTCAATTGATCATTCATGGCATTGTATGCGACAGCTATATTATTGTAAGTCGTGGCTAATAATGTTTTTTCATTAGAGGGATATTTCTCACGTATTCTACACGCTTTTTCATAAAATGATATTGAATTTTGATAATTCTTCATCTCATAATATGCTAGGCCAATGTTATAAAAAGTTTTTGCTAAATCTAAATGATCTGATGGCAATAATTTCTGCTGTATCGTTAATTCTTTTTCGAAAAATGAAATAGCCGTTAGATAGTTTTCCATCCAATAATGTGTAAGACCTATATTGTTGTAT
Source organism: Rotaria sp. Silwood1 (assembly GCA_905250075.1). Lineage (NCBI taxonomy): Eukaryota > Metazoa > Rotifera > Eurotatoria > Philodinida > Philodinidae > Rotaria > Rotaria sp. Silwood1. The sequence goes on from CAJNOP010000220.1 coordinate 144,446, forward strand.
GATGTTGCTAATGATTGATCCTTGATTGACTTGGAATTTTGTCGAATGGCAAGTGCTTTTTCATAAAATGACAATGCTAATGAATGTTCTTTCATTGAATTATGAACTAAACCAATATTATTATAAGTTGTAGCTAGAGATGGATGATCTTCTGCATTTGATTTAAATTGAAGATCGAGAGCTTTTTGAAAATATAAAAGTGCTTTTGTATTATCTTCCATTGAATGATAAATTAAACCAATATTATTGTAGGTATTAACTAAACTTGGATGATTTTCTGAAAGAGATTTTTGTTGAATTACAAGTGCTTTTTCATAATAGGCAAGTGCTTTAGATTTGTCTCCCATTGAACTATAAATTGTACCAAGATGATTATAACTATTAGCAATATCGGGATGATTTTCACCCAGAGAATGTTGACGAATTTCGAAAGCTTTTTGATAGTAAGATTGTGCTTTTGAATTATCATCCATTGAATGATGGACAGAACCAAGATTATCATAAATATGAGCAAAACTAATATGGTCTTCTGCAAGAGATTTTTGTCGAATATCAAGTGATTTTTGAAAAAATGATAACGCAGTTTCATACTCCTCCATTGCATTATGTACTGAACCAATATTGTTGTAACTCATAGCTATATCAGGATGATTTGATGGAAGAGATATTTCACGAATTTTAAGAGATTTATTATGATATTCAAGTGCTTTTATATGATTTCCCATTGAACAATGTATGGTACCAAGGTTGGCATAGCTAATTGCTAAATCCACATGATTAGAAGGAAGAATTTTTTCTTGAATTTCAAGAGTTTTTTCATAGTATGAAAGTGCAGTTCGATCATCACCTAATGAACTATAAGCTGATCCGATATTATTATAAATACTTCCAAAATCTGGATGATAAGCAGGCAAAGTTTTTTCTCGTATTGCAAGTGTCTTTCTATAGAAATCAAGTGCAGCATTGTAATTACCCATTGAACTATGAACTGATCCGATATTATTGTATGTAGTTGCTAAACAAGGATGTTCGGAAGAAACAGAATTTTGTTCAATCTCAAGTGCTTTTCTATAATAAGATAGAGCCGATGAATAGTCACCCATTGAATGATACACACCAGCAATATTATTGTAGGTAGGAGCCATGGATGAATCATCTTCAGGAATAAATGGTTGTTCTATTTCGATTGCCTTTTTATAGTATAATAATGCATTAACATAATCACCCTTATGACTATAAACATATGCAATTTGATGATAGAGATGCCCTTGTTTACGCCAAGTTTTTTCATCTTTAGCATTGAGTTGTGTATCGAAAATTGCTTCAGCTTGATTAAATTCACCTAATTTCAACATTAAATGTCCTAATCGATCCAAAGGATTACCGCTTCCAATTTCTTTTCTAAAATGATCTGTCAATGCTGTGAGTGTTAGATCATTGTCACCTGTTAGATTTAAACAAACAAGCCAATATTGATCTTGAATATGTTGAATATCGACAATACGAAAAACGGTATGCATAGAGAAAAGAATTTCATTTTCATATTTGAATGAACTATTTTCTTCTAAATAAGCAAATGGAACCGATGATTTGGCTGGATCAATAATCATTTGAAAGAGTACTGCATTTACTTTTGGATTTTCTGCTGCACGTATGGCAAATTGTACTGAAACATTTAAATCAAGACTGGTTGACAAAAAATTATTGAATGAAAGAAGACCACCAATACTGTTTTTTAATCTATCAAAGTCGTCTAATAACATACTTTGACCACGATATACTGTGATTTCATGATGTTTATCCTTTTGTTCATTATACATGTTTGTAATTTGTTTATGAAGATCACTAATAAAAAAGCCCATTTTCATAATACTTTCAATATCTTGTGATCTTAGAGCACGATTCATCATTGAATATAAAAAAGACTCTTTCGTATACCATTCAACAGCTAATTGATCATTGTACTCAAGTTCAAAGTTATCGATCAATCCTAATTGATATTCATTATCAGCATATTGTATACGACAATATTCGACTAGTTTGTTTTTCTCTGTATAATCATGTGTCATATCGAGTAGAATTTCTTTAATTAATTGAGTATACATAAATGATTTGTCGAGTTCATTGGATCCAGTATCTTGAATCTCTGTTTCGTTCTTCGGTAGAATGCTAATCGGAGGGACACTACCTATTTGACCACTATCAGCTTTAATTGCTAGAAAAATCTGTTCCATATTATGAAAAATTCCTTTGACTTTTTGTGCCCATTTATTAGCCCAAGTTACTCGTATATGTTTTTGTGGATTTAATATATAAATATATTCAAGTTGGGGTTTACCGAAAACAATTGGTACAAGTTGTTCACCGACTATATCCGAAACAATAAGAACAACTATCTTATCATTGAGAGTATTAAGAAAATCGACACATTGATCAGAGTCAGCTAATGTGTGAATCGAGTTAGTAATGCGATGAAGTTTAGTGATTGAGTCATGATAGACCTTTCCAAGATCTTCTATATGAGGATCCACCCAAATAATAGCCAAATTTTGGTTGACATCATACTGCGAATGTATTGATGGAGTGGCAGACTTTTTTCCACCAGTAGATAATTTAAGAGTTGTCGAACTAGCTGTGGATGAAGCGCTTATTATTCTTTTGTCTGCACTATTTTGAGATGTGGCTGATTGTGTTCGACTTTGTTTACTAGCCTGAGATGTTGCACTTGTTATTCTTTTTGGTACACTATTTAGGGATGCGACAGAAGGTATTCGTGAGTGTTTGCTAGTCTGAGATTTCGCACTGATTATTCGTTTGGTCTCCTCGTTTTGTGATGATAAATTGGGAACTTCTTGCGGTTTTTTATTGACATTGCCTTGAAACAGTGTAGGGTTAGTAGCTTGAGTGACTGTTGATGATCCACAACCCATGGAGAACAGTATTATTTTGTTTTAATAGTATTTTTAAATGTAAGCTTCGAAGTAAAAAAAGAAACTTTCTCGGTAGCAAGTTGCTGCAGTCTGTTGATGTTCTTCAACTTTCGCGGAATCAAAGGTTGCTTTTCTTTTAAATAAATATTTAATGGCCATGTGTGTGACTTCTCTTTCTGTCAGCATTGATGTGTGTAAAAAGGAACGGAAAAAGAAGAATTGCTGTTAATAAGACAGAGACATGTTGGAAATAAAAAAACTACTCAACGTTTGTTAGGATGCTGGTAGCGATTCGACGTAGGCGACTATGATGAATGGTTAAAATAAAATATTAGAAAAATCTAGAGGTTTCGCTGACAACATTATAGTTTAAAAACATGTGAAGTGATGTTTTTTCTTTCTGACTTTCTTCATGTCTACAAAATAATTCAGTCTGGTCTTATAAAACGACAAACATTCTTCCAGCTTTCAATACAACAAGCATGAAAAAATAAACAACATGTTTAATTCAAATAATTATCTTTCGTTTTGCTCCTACAGTGATCATCAGAATTCATCTATAAGAACAGGTGTGTGTGTAGGTGTGGGTCTGGATGTTCATTGTATCTCAACCCCCACCCACATCAAAGCGACCGAAATAATCTGATTAATCGATTACAAGCAGAGCTCAGATGTGATCGGTTAATAGAAAACAATTAAAAATAGTTCATTGTTTGGCTAAAACTTTCTCCTAATCTACAATTTAGATTTAAGCATACAGCAATGCCAACAGTACTGATATTGTAGAGCAGTATAAAACTGATGCTAGTGCATCTCTACTTAGAAACAGGTGTCCCCTGTGATCAGTTGCTTCAAAACGAAATTCATGATATGATAAATGGCTTCGAAGCTTCTTGAATATTCGAATAGCTACTGTGAAACTATAAAATGAATTTAATTTCAGCATGAGAAAGTTGATGAATAGTGTGCTAGAGTGATATAGGTAACTGGTCGGTATTGAAATACGAAATGACGCTAACAATACGACTTTCCACCTGAGATGTACTCTACTTTCATCGCATCTGTAAAACAGATTCAGATGATCACATTTTGTCATGATGTATGCTTTTTATTTTGCCTACTGCATTTCTTTTTTTTTCACGCCCTCTATCTATAGCAATCACCGATAAGAACGAAAAAAGCTGAAAAATGCACAAATATCAACTAATGTGCGTTACACGAAATGGCTTACATACGCAACATACACTTTCTTCCTCACAACATAACGCACATTTCACTATAAAATAATAAGAAATGGCGTCGTCATCACGGCCATGTGTCGTCAATCAGTGTAAGCGACCATCTCGAGCTTTGTGTAATTGCTGCCAACAGTATTTTTGCCGTGAACATTTAAAAGAACATGATGATTTAATGAATGCTCAATTACCATCTTTAGCCGACCAAATTAATGAACTTTCAGATCAATTTAATAATGGTGCTTTACTAGAACCGACTGGTCTTACAGGTCTCAAACAATGGCGTGAGGAAGCTCATAAAACAGTTGATCAATTCTATGAGAGAAAATCTCGACAATTTGAACAATTTATTCAAGAAAGAAAAGACAAACAAAGAAAAAACCTTAATCAAATGCGAATTAATATGAACGAATTAATTCAAGAACAAGAAACAACACAAGAACAGATAAATTCAATGAAAGAATCTATTCAATTTCTTGAACAAGATATCCACAACCTTCAACAAGTTCAGTTCAATATTAGTCCATTGGTAATTAATGACAATCTCATTTACATTCCTCAAGAGATAATGTCACAAGATCGGCTGTTCATAGCATCTTCACGTCATACAAAGCAATCAACATCAGACAAAATATCGAACAACGATAATCATATATCAACACAGCAAAAACGTAATCTAGGCTTTGGAGGTAAGCAAAATACTGGTTTTTTTTCAAACCAATCTTTTGTTTTAGGTACAATGCCGAATTGTATACTACTTTTTTCATAAAACAGTCATGCAATATACAAAAATCTCTTGATGAATATAAAAAACTTCCCATACAATCAGTTTTCAGTATATTGATTAGTTTGTTACCAAGAGGCAAGGTAGTTTAGTGATTCATTCTCTATTTTCCCATACTCTGTTCTTCTAAATCGAAATTAGATTGAATATCGTCTCTATCTATTATCTTTTCCTCGTATTTTCAAATTTGAAAATTAAATTGAATTCAACTTTCTAATGCACACATCTCTTGTGTTCTAGATGCTAGACAAATATAGATGATTCGACAGTTGAAATGCCCTTTTAAGTTCGACATTGCTGAGTTTACAAATATATAACTTAATATATCAAAGTTTTTACATAGGATGAGGAGACATTAATATAGAAAATTCCAAAACAAAATTTCAGGCAAGCTTTAGAGTATCATGCAATCGATTCTATACTCATTCGATTTTATGCCAGAAAAAACCAGTGTCCCATTAGTTCTGTTTTATTAATTGCATTTAAAAGAAGTTTTATAATTGAAAAATGTCTTACAAATCAATATAACAGCGAAAATAAAATTGCGGATATCATAAAAATAATATAGACGGTTAATTCCATCTTTTTGTTTTCATTAATAAACTTAGTTAATTACAATTCTAGATAGATTTGCTTCAAGCAGTGTCAAGCGAACGAGATGGGAAGTTGAACAACAAACAACTGGAATTACAGATAAGATGAGAGTAGATATATTGAACATAATGAGTACCTCGATTGATACACATGGAACTGGTGAAATACAAAGAATATCCAACGACGTTAAAAGTTGGCTTGATGAAACTTATGGAAAAGGCTGGACGGTAAAAATTAATGATGCACGCACTTATCAGCCTTCTTCCATACATTTTGGTTCCAGATACTTGAAGTTTCAAGAAACAAGACTGGGATGGACTATTGTAATTTTTAAAGAAACAGCATGATAAAAATATATAAGACGATTGACTATATTTATAGCATATGTCTCATTTATGCCTCTATTTTTTTTTACAAGTGTAAAGAGTGTGAGTACGACTAAAGAGAAATGCAACATCCACCTTCTTAATAATAGTGAGATCGAATTGAATAGTTGATTTTTAAGTTTTATTGAAGATATAAATAATAAATTCGAGTACTTTAAGATACAATGTATTTTAAAAGTCCCTTTCTAAAAGTTTTTGTATTCCATTTCACTATTGATTGAATTTCAGTCACTGGTTTTTATTTTTTTGAATAATAGATAAACGTAAAAAGCACTACATAACATTTCTTTTTTAATAACTTTGTGTTGTTGAGTGATTTGAACCTTTAAATTATCCAGTACTGAAACGATCCTTTTACAGAACTTCAGTATTACTGGAAAGAGGAAACAGGCTAAATTTTTGTGTTTCGACTATATGTCTTAACATTCAACAATGCTTTTGAAATTTGTCTTTAGAAATAAAAAACTCCGTGCATTTATCTATTATTCAAAAAGAAACCTAGTTACTGAAGTTCAGTCAATAGTGAAATAGAACGAAAAACCTTTTAAGAAGGAACTTTTAAGACACACTGTATTTTGAAAGTGTGAACTCGTGAAGCTCTTTAGTGACCTTAACAATGATAAGTGAATTTGTTTTAGTAACTTTTAGTATTGCAAATCGAGAAAAAAAACAGACTTTTCCATTCATAAGCACAATCATAGTCATTGTACAATGTTCTTTGATTAATACGTTTTCTCCTTCATTCACTGAAATTAGAGAGAAATAAATCATTGAGAACGATCGAAGGCTTACGAATTTTATTTGTGGACTTGAGAAAGTCATTCGTTTTACGAGAAAATTTTATAGGCGAAATGATTTGAATGAATCCGCACGGAGTTGAGAACTGAAGACTTGAAGCCACATCTGATGAAGCCTTGTCGTTTACCTAAATTTCTTAATAGCCATCTGTATTCCATCTTATCTGAGTTGTAACTATTTCACGATTGAATTTCTTTCAATAGAACTGTTTGATATCTCAGCAAATGTGCATAGGGTGTGAGTGAGGATGTGAAGCCTAATAACAATAAACACTACATCCACAGCTTAGCGTATTGGAAACTCTGACTAGTTCAGCTATCAACAGATGTATGTTCAGTTCATGTGAGAGATTTTTGAAAGGAAGAAGAGAAAACTCAAATGGTGACATTGCTAATGACATTTTATTCTTACGAAACTTTCGAGCACACTATGTGATAATTTTGTATTGGGTTATCATTTAAAATCAATAAAAAATGTTAAAACATGGTGAAAAAAGTTTCATGTTGATGATTGTCAAAATGTGGCAATCTAAAAGTACGGTAGAAGGAGAATAGACGAGAGGTGTTAACAAGTGTTGATGAAATCTACACAGATATCGTGTATTCTCAGTACACTAGCGACTAATGAATGAGAGTGATGTCAAAGGATCAGTGTCGGCATTCTTTGAAATAAAAAGTTTTAAGATGAGTTCAGATAAACTTCGCAATGATTACGAAGAATTAATCACTAAGTAATCGTATATATGACAATAAGATAGTTAGTTAGTCCATATGAATGATGAAAAATAAAAATATAAATGATTCCTTTATCGTTTCATTATAAGCTTTGTCAAGTTTAGTTTTAAAACGTGCTTGTCTTTAGTTGACAAGAAATTTTCTAATAATACATTTTCATTATTGTTTGTATCGTTGTGTCATATTCATATAAAACAAAATTGTGTTCTTGAATTCTTTCTTTATTATAAACATTTTTATATCGTTAAAAAAATATGATTCATTGTTTTTTTTCACCTCCAAGTAATTGACAGACAACAGAAAAATAAAGACATTGATGATGATTATTCAAGGTGTAACGCGTTTTGGATCACGCGGAAACATTGAAGTTTTTCGTACGTTGCCTAAGCCTAAATAAAGCATAAGAACACGTTCTAAACCGATACCACCACCAGCATGTGGTGAACAACCATAACGAAATGCATCAATGTAAGATTTGATTTGATCAACATTGATTTTATGATGTTTTACACGTTCAAGTAATAATTGTGCATCTAAAAAAATAATAACAATAACAAAATTTATGTAAATCTTGTAATTTACCATGGATACGTTGAGCACCAGAAAGAATTTCTTCACCACGCATGAACATATCATAACTGTTTGAATATTTCTAAGATTAAAAATAATTAAATTTTATGAAAAAATCAAAGAGAATAAACATCGTATAATTACTGGATTATCTGGATCAGGCATTGTGTAAAATGGTCGTACAGCCAATGGATATTTATCAAGGATATAAAAATCTGTATGATACTACGAGCAAAAAAAAGAAGACTATGAAAATTAATGTTATTCGAAATTTACTTTTTCCTTAACGATGCGACCTAAAATACGTTCATTTTCTGTGGATAAATCATCTTCAGAACCCATTTGAACACCAACTTCAGCAAGTAATGCCAAACCATCTTTGTATTCAAGACGTAATCTGCAAAAAGCTTATATTATACACTACAAAAAGAAACTTCTTATCAGTTAATCGAAACTTACGTAGGTTCAACAAATTCAAACGGTTCACAAGGATATTGTTTATTAATAATAGCTATTTCCGTGGCGAACCTAAATCAAATCAATTAGAATAAATTTTACATAATTTAATATATAAATATATATAAATTCAACTAACCGTTCGGCAAGACCTTTAAAAATTTGTGTAAATAGATCACCAATCGTATTAATAACTTCGTGATAATGGTAATTGAATGCCATTTCAAGATCAAGACCAACAAACTCAGTTAAATGCCGATGTGTATGTGCATTTTCAGCTCGAAAAACTATACAAAAAAAAAGGATAGAAAACAAACTAAATAAATCTATATGATATTAACAAGAATGATGCGAACCTGCTCCAATTGTATAAACCTTTCCAAAATCAGCAGCAATAGCCATTTGTTTATAAAATTGTGGCGATTGTGCTAAATATGCATTTGATTTAAAATAAGATATTTGAAATACATTAGCACCTCCTTCGGATGCCGCTAAAAATAAATAGAAAACAACAAAATGAATTTTATCTAATAGAACTAATCATATCTATATACCGGAAATAATTTTTGGTGTATGAATCTCAACAAAACCTTTTGCATCAAGTGTATCACGAAATAATTTGCAAACACCTGCTTCAACACGATAAATAGCTTGATTAGCTGGTGTACGTCTACAATAATATATGATGAATCGTTGTTTTTCTTTTAAATAAATAAATAAAACTTACAAATCAATAACACGATTATCAAGTCGTGTATCTTGAAGAGCATGAGGAGCTTGAATACCTTCATCAGTTGGATCATCTGGTCGCATAGCATCTTCAACTAATAGTGGTAAACGAGCTTCAGCCGGACTAACAACAAATAACTTGTCAAATATAAAGACAAACAAAATGATCTTTACATAGAAATAAATTTCATGATATCTACCTTTTTAATCTGTAATTCAACATCCTTTTGTGAACATGATTCAATGGGTGTTGGTGCTAACGAAACTTCACCTTCAACATCAATAACACTTTCTTTTGAAATGCTAATTTACAAAGAACAATAATTGATTTTTCAGTACTACTTTTTTTGATGATAATCTTACGTAGTAGCAAATTTAACCATTGACTTACTAACATTTTCGTTAACACTTACAACTGCCTGAATTGTTGCGGATTGATGACGAATAATAAGAAAACCTCGTTTGCCTGTATCACGACTTGTATGAAGACGACCTCGAATCCAAATGGTTTGTTTAGCTAATTTTTCATTGATATCATGTATAGAAACCAATTGACGATCGATTTTTTCCTTTGATTGAATTAATGGCATAATACCATAACTATCTTGAGCAAAATCTTCTTCATTTGTTGTAGAGCCTATATTCTAATTATAAGAAGATAAACAATTAGTTGAATGTAGAATAACAACATATGTTATGTGTTCGCATTTTTTTATTAATCAAAGATATTATAAGATAAAAACTTTTCATTATTCATCTTAGTTTTATTAAGGAAATATTCTTATCAATAGTACCTGCTGTTGTTCTTGTGTCGTTTTACTAGAATTGCCAGAAGTCATTTTAAATTTATCGAAAAAAGTGAGAAAAACTCGGATTTATGCATAGAATATAATGATGAAATGGGAATATGCCTTTTGCATCAGATAGATGATGCAAATATATTAATTTTGATGGAAAAAAATTTGACCAATCAACTGTTCTCAAAACACTATTCATACTTTTTATTTAAATAATGACGATAAAAATCCTCGTTGCTAGAGAATTTTATCGAATTATTGATTAGATTCATCTATATAAAATATTAGCACAAAATTTTATATGGAAAAATAAATTCTAAAAAACGACATATTTTACTTTTGTCTTTATAAATTTTTTCTCATATTAAAATCTTTTCATTTCATTTTTAATTAGCGTCATCTATATTAATATCTTTTTCACCTGGCATAATTTTTTTTCCAAGGGTGTAGGTGATTGTGACTATGAGAAATCATGTGCTCATCTATTTCACATTTACACTTCACCCACTTTGGGAATGAGTTGAGGGAGCCGATTCGAAATTCCAAGGTTTGAAATGAATCAGAGCACATTGTGTTTTGTATTGTAGGATGATCGGGTAATAATATACACTTTTCGACGATGACATCGAGATTAGTTCGTAGAATGTAATGTTTCAGCGTTGGATGTAAATCTTTTCCTAATTCTAAATACAGATCCACACTCTCACTCACCCCGTATATCTAGAATCCTATAGATAAAGAGGGAAAATCCTTATGACTGCATCTGAAGAAGATGCTGGTCATAACATTCACACCAGAGATGTCCATCGCGGCGCTGCCGCTGCCGCCGCGGCGGTGGCGGCGCGACGGCGGCAGCTTTTTAGGAAAAAATTTCAAAAATTCATGAATTTTCACAGAATCTGCATGTTTATGTGTGCTATACTGTAAGACTTAGCGAATCTGATCGATTAGCGGCATCAGTTCTATTTCAAACCAGTCAAAGCCTTGAAAATCAAAACATTTTTTCGAATACCAGCGCCGCAGCGGCGCGGTAGCGGCAAGTTTTTTTTAAGACGCGTTGCGGCAGCGGCGCGGTAGCTTTTTTTTTAACAGGCCATTGCGTCGCGGGAGCGGCACGGCAGCTTTGTTTGATTTTGGCCGCGACGTGGCAGCGGCAGATTTTGAGCCGCGATGGACATCTCTGATTCACACTCTTAAGATTTAATATATACATTTCAATAATGATACTTTTAGCATTTCCTTTTCATTCGTTTTTAAAATATTCCTAGTGAACTATTTTTACGAAACATTCACTTGCACCCTAAAACAAAAAGAAGTCCAAGCAAAATAAGAAGTATGACTATTATACAGGAAAAGATTCCTATAACAAATACAATAAAGAGATATTTAGTGTTTTCTTACTATCGTTTTCTCAAGAAAAATGTGAGCAACTGTGTGATCATCAAGGCATATTTATTGTAATACGAATCGCAGTAATAGAAACTTTTCGTTTGAACGTAATGTAACAGTATCGAGATCGATCCGACAAAGCTTTTTTTTCTGAACTTTGTTCTTTTATCAAGCTTCAGGATAATTAGAACGAGCACACAGATAAAAGTTAGCCTATCATAAAACGATGATTAAGTCAGTATACATTTCTTCCATGACTTTTAATTCAATATCGAAAAAAACAAGTATCGCTTGACACCATTGAAAATGATTTTCCTTTTTCGACATCTTAGATAAAATAAAGAATGTTTGATGAAAATAGATCTAATCAACAATTTTGATCTTTTCAGAATATGGCTAGGTATATATATATTTGAACGATAACAAACAAATTTTCACATCAAATATTGGTTTATTATTTTGAAGTGTCTATGATAGATCTCTTGAAAATCTGTCATTAAGATTTTTGTAGATGAAATTGTTCTAAATTTTAGATAAATTAATTATGATGAAAGATGCTGTATTTTGTACAAAAAAAACATTTCTTTTGCTTGTTTTATTAATGTTGATGGTTATTATTTCAAAAGAAATTTCATCCATTCGAATGTATACTATTGTATATGTCATGATGACCCAAAAATGGCAATAGAAGAAAAATTTAATAAACATTCATGGTTAAAAAGATTTAGTAAGACTAGAAGTTAAATTAGAAAAAGTAATGAATGATGATGCGGTACTTGTTGATGAACAAAGAGAATTAGGCAAGAAAATTCTGTTGAACATAAAGAAAGTTTTCTAACATGTTGATAATTTTATCTTTTTCTTCATGTTGCTTTATATATTTGCTGTCTATTATAGGAATCTTTTAGCCAATGAAAGAACTGCATCGATTTTTTTGAAAAAAAAATTTAGGAGAAATACGCAACATTTGTTGACAATTCTATATTTTATGAAGATTCTATGTAACATGTTTTTTTCCTTGGGTATTTTAATTTTTGTTAAATAAAAGTCTAATGAAAGTATATGTCCATAATATTCTATTTGAATGCCATGATTTAATATTAGTGTTTGTAGTACATAACCTTTATACCATGGTGAAAATTTTATTTTATTTATTCATTTTTATACTTGTATTTCTTTCAAAATCATTTTTAATTGATAAGTTTTCATCTTGAAGATTTTAACGCATGCAATATAGTAAGTGAAATTAATAACCGATTTGCTCAGGATATGTTTGAAATGTTTTTCTCGCTGTTGGATATGTTTATTTTATTCTACTAAACATGTCAATTAAATCAAAGTAATACTATTTAAATTTAATGATACCTAATCAAATAATAAAAAAGTTATTTCAATCTAAATAGTGGATAGTTGTAATTATGTTTAATTTATATCTTTAGAATATAGGATAAAGAAGAAAGAGAAAAGACAGATTACCAAGAGATGATATTAATACTAACACACTGTGGTTAATAGGCATAATTTGTATTTTATTAATAAAATTTTTTATAAAAAAAATAACTAGCGATAATGTTTCAGTAGTTATTAATGTATTCATTTACGAGGCGTTTTATTCTATTCGTTCATGTTTCGAAACACAAACAATGATTACATCGTCGCCTTCAGCTTGACGAGCTCATTCTAAAAAACTATATGGTACATGATGAAGTATTATTAGTAGAAAACTAATACTCTACATTAAAATATATTCAATGATAACCATTCCTTTACTAAATAAAAATTCAATCAATGAATACAAGGCATTTGCAAACATGTTGTTACATTGGCATATATATATACAGTCAAAGACAAAAGTTTAAACGAAAATGTATTTTTGATTTTTTCTATAATAACAAGCATCTAACTGAAATCCAAATAGTGATTCGGATAGCCCATGAAGAGCTCTATCAAATGCATTCTATACCAAAATTTCATAGATGATTTAAGGTAGCAAGGTTTCTAGAAAACCCAAAACCGTATTTTTCAGGTCTCAGAAGACTTTGCAATAATTCGTTTCTAACAGTACTAACTTAAAGAACACAAAATTCTGAAGAAAATGAATGGTCGCCGCCTTTCCTACGATTTTCCTTTCAAAATTTATAAGCATTAGAAAAACTGGAAAAAAAGTGAAATTTATCAAGAAACCGCTAAAAATCGTATTTTTTTCGATTTTTGTGATGCTTATAATTTTTGAAAGGAAAGTCGTAGAAAAGGCGGCGACCATTCATTTTCTTCAGAATTTTGTGTTCTTTAAGTTGGTACTATTAGAAACGAATTATTGCAAAGTCTTCTGGGATCTGAAAAATACGGTTTTGGGTTTTCTAGAAACCTTGCTACCTTAAATCATCTATGAAATTTTGATATAGAATGCATTTGATAGAGCTCTTCATTGGCTATCCGAATCACTGTTTGGATTCCAGTTATATGCTTGTTATTATAGAAAAAAATCAAAAATACATTTTCGTTTAAACTTTTGTCTTTCACTGTATATTAAATAGAGCATTGCTTATGATTTCTATCTAGAGACACCAATAATAATACAAAAATTGTTCTTCTTGATGTTATATAAAAATAATTTGTTAGAACACTTTTTAAACATATTATGGTATAACAAATATATTTTTCCATTATTTAGATGATCAATAAGAATGAAAATGCATCAATTGTATAACATATTAATGGGAACTATTTGATATAGAGATACATTTTCGTCTGAATGTAGTTTACTTGTGAAGTTACAAATAAAAAAAATACTGTTATGCTTATCAAACTAAACTCGCTTATCATCCTGTACAACATAAAAACAACATTTTGCATATAGATGATTGAGAACTTCTTCATCGGTACATTTCCAAGGAAGAGAACAGAAAAAACTTATTATTAATGATGGACGAGCACGTAAAAAGTAACGAAATATCTATCGAACAAAAGAACAGCGAGCGAGAAGCCTACGCAAAAATTGGAGTAAACCATGCAAAATAATTGCATTTAGGATAATTACCATTCGTCATACACTCACGTGTGATGTTCTACTTATATAAAAATGAAGTATTACAAAAACACAATATACTATCACCATTTCGTTTACAAGAGAACGAACGAAAGCATATACAAAGGTCGAGAACAACAGCAAACGAATAATCAACGAGAAGCCAAAGTAACCAATAGAATTTTATACGTATGGTCAAGAATATATAAGAAAATGTCAATTGAAAACATCAACAATTTAACTCAAGAATCCGTTATCGTCTGGTTAGATAGTACTATTGAAAAAACCAAAGATAATCAAGATACAAAAGCACTCTTGCGACAATTGGTTAGAGGTCGCTTATTTACATTTGATGATCCGAATCAATGTATTGAACATATAAAGACTGAACTGATAAGAAAACGAGTATTTCTTATTGTTTCAAATGCATTTGGTCAAAATGTTATACCACTTATCTATGAATTACCATATATACAAGCAATATACATATATTGTGGCAATCGAAAAGTGGCAGAATCATGGACAAAACCAGAATTTAAAATCTCTGGTATATTCATAAAAAAACAACCACTATTACATCAAATTTGTAATGATGTTGTTAATGTTTGTGATCCAGATGATGATTTACCGATGAGTATATTTCATCTTGCAGAACGAGAAAATACATTACAAAAATTAAGTGATGAAAGTGCAGAATTTATGTGGTATCGATCTCTATTGATGGTACTTCGATTAATGGCAAAATATGGTAATTCAAAAACTGAAATGATTGCTGAATGTCGAGCAAAATATCATGATAATGAACTTGAAAAGAAGAAAATAGATGATTTTGAACAAAACTATTGTCCAAAAAGAGCATTTTGGTGGTATACTTGTGACAATTTTGTATATCGATTATTAAACAAAGCTCTACGTACACAAGACATTGAAATTATATTTAAATTTCGATTTTTTATCAATGATCTTCATAATCAAATCGAACAACTTTATCATCAATATTTAGATACTCATGCTTCTATTATTAATCATCATCATTTAAGAGTTTATCGTGGTCAACTTTTAAGTCTAACAGAACTTAATGTACTTAAACTTAGTGTAAATGAACTTATTTCAATGAATAGTTTTTTAAGTACAACATTGAATCAAGAGTTAGCTAAAATTTTTGCTGGTACAAATGATCAATCGAATGAACCATCATCATTACAATCTGTTCTTTTCATAATTGATATTTATAATATGAGCAAAGAAACGACACCATTTGCAATGCTTAAAAATCATTCATGGTGTCTAGATGAAGAAGATGAAGTATTGTTTACAATAAGTGCTATTTTTAAAGTTGAATCAGTTGAACAACATGAAAACAGATGGCATGTCCATTTACAATTAAGTGAAGAACAAAATAAACTTAGTCAAAAACTTTCCAATCATATGATGAAAGAAATTGGATCAGCACCAGATCCATTATCATTCGGTTGGCTTCTTTTTCGAATGAATAAATTTAACAAAGCTGAACGTTATGTGAAATATATACTGACACAACTTCCATCGAATACTAAAGAAATAGGAGATGCTTACAACTTACTTGGTCTTATTTATAAAGATACTCATCAACTAGAACAATCTGTTGAATGTTATGAAAAAGCACTTGATATTTATTCTCAATTGAATTATCACAATAGTCCTCAAGTTATAGCTACTCATTGTAATCTTGGTTTAGCTTATTTGGCATTAGAAAATAGTCGAAATGCAGAAGAACAACAAAGACAAGCCGAAGAAAAGTTGTTTAACTTCTCAGAATCAAAGAATTCATTACTCATAGCTATAGTGAAAAATCTCAAAGCAAAAATTCTAACAGAATATGGTGATAATACAAATGCTTTGAAAAATCTTCGACTGGTTTTAAAAAGTAAACTGGAACAACTACCATTAGTTCATTCTTCAGTAGCATCAACATTGAATGCAATAGGTATTGTGCATGAAAATATGAACAATAATGTAAAAGCATTTAAATATTTTCAACTAGCATTAAATATTGGAATGAAAACCTTATCATCCGATCACTTGGATTTAGTTGACTATCATACAAATGTTGGTCGTATTTATTATAAACAGACACAATATGAACTTGCTTTACAACAATTTGAATTAGCACTAAAAATTATGGATGATTACCCAAGAGACGATCTTGATAGAATTTTCACATTACAGAACTGTATCACTGAGGCAAAAGAAAAATTACAATAGTGATAAATTTATGGATCAAATCTTTTTCTTTTCATAAATATTCTGTGAATTTTTTTTTTCTCATTTATTTTGGTGATTTTACAATAGAATACAATCAGTTAGATTAATGTTTCTATTCTTCTAATTAAATGTGAAGTAATAAAGTTATCTCTCGAAGATTACAGTTGTTTTCCAAGGATTATTGATCATTAGAGAAGTGATCCGTCTTATTTACTTTTGTATTTTGAATAGATTTGTTTTCTTGTCTTTAATGGCACTCTTCTTTTTTTTGTTTACTTTATTGCTGTTCATTTGCTATTGTTCTTTTTCGTATTTCTTTATTTTACAGCAATAGTATTTTAACTAGTGATTAGACTGGCAAAAAAAAAACCTATTGTGCATATTCATTACATCTACAGCTGGTCTCATCATATTATTATATATCCGGATTAGACTAGAAACACTATTATTGACTATTTCCCAAAATTATAACTTAACATCAAAAATTCGTCTGAAAACTAATATTCACTAGTTTTTTTCAAAAATATTTATGAGTCTAACAAAACAAGAAGAACTGTAAAACAATTCACGTTCATGTTTTTGTACATACTCAGAAAAGTAAAAATCAAATAGATTAGTTTTCTCATGAATTGTTGAGTGTTCTATCAAAATAAAAATGGTAAAATGAAGAAAATAAAATCTGAACAATACGTCTAAGAATTATGAATATTTAAATATATTAATAATAATTTTTAATAAATTCAAGATTCTTCTTTTTTTTTTATATAGTTAAATGTTTTAACTTTTTTCTGCTCTGATATTCTATTTTTAGAACTTTTCTCGAACTAAATTAGGGGTTAATTCATTTTTTTTTATTAAGTGAAGTATTTGAAATTGAACGATTAAAAAAATCATAAATTAACTGATAATTTTTATATAAAACATCGAATTCATTAAGTATTGTTTAAATATCTTATTCTTTTTTGAAAAGTTATATGCTTCAGCATTACAATCTAATATTACGATATAAACATGATTTTTTTTTATGTAATCAAATATATTTTCTTATATCGTATTTAGTATTATAAACATAAAATCATTGAAATAATTTGTAAATTCATATCAAGAAGATAAATGAATTTAATATTGATTTTAGTTTGATTTGTCATTTCGATTTTACTTTAGTCATTAATAGTTAGTTAGAAAAAAATAATCACTATGATTTAAATAATTAATTATAGAACCGCTATATTAAATGAATAATCAGTATATTAATTAAATAGTTAACTTTTTACTAATTAGATTTGTTAATAAATTTGAAAGTTAGTAAATAAAATTGATTAAAGAGTAAATATAAAAATTGAAATGTGTTGTAAAACGATTTATTTATCATTTTTCTCTTTCTTGTACATTCATTTTTTTGAATTGATTATTTACTCTATTTTTGTTTGAGTGTTTGAATTTATTTATTTTTTTAGGCTAAGTTATACTTTTTTTTACTGATCAAATGTTTTGTTACCAAAAATAATTAAAGGAAAAGGACAAATTTCGAATAAGCAAAGGTGCAAATGTTATTTGATGTATATTAAAAGAAAGTGACGTACGATTCATTTATGGTAAGAACAAAAAAACATAGAATGTAATTGGTTTGAAGCATTTAAATTATTCTTAGTTATTTGATGTATTTTCGATCATAATGCAGTATCAATATAGTATGATGAAAAAACCTTGGAATATTCTTGGCAATCATTAGCATTGCTAATAATTGTGGATATTAGTATGATTTTGGTTGTCGTTGGTTTAGGGATTGGATTATATAATAATAGTTAGAATTCAACTTTAAATCACATCGAATAAATAAGAATGATGAATAACCCCCATATATACTATGAATGAATTGTTTGAGAATTTGTTCTAATTTTTAAGTCTATTGACTATGATGACTATATTTCAAGGTTGTACAAAATATGAGTTTTCTGTAAAGTGTTCAGTTTAACACGTTCACCTTCTTCTTGTTGACAATTAAGCCAATAGAAAAAAGAAAAAAATAATAACACAATTATCACAGTTGAATCGATAAACGTCATCGTTGTAAATTAGTTGACAAATGAAATGAATATTGTCAATATTTGGTTGTTGACTTATTTTTAAAAAATTTCATATTTTTCAATTTTTATAAATGAAAACTATTGAGAGACTTTCTATGAAAATAAGAAGAAATCGAGACATACTGGTCAAAATTTTAATTTTTGATTTTTTTCTTTGTTTTCATAATGACATCATTTTAAACTATCGAACTCAAATTTTTACCTCATATGAATATTCCATAGTAAACTTAGCCTCAGTCGACTTTTTTTAATAATGAATAAGAAAGGTGAGAATTTACAAGCTCATAATGGTCTATATTTAACAGTACGTCTATTGCTATAATTTTTAAGCAAATAAAACCATACAGAGTTTTTTTAGTATGTTATGTAACCTTTTTTTTTCTCAAGAAAATGGTAGCAAAACTGAAAAACAAAGTTTACCTTCGAGGCGAAATGACATTCATACTTTTCTCTCACATAATGATTATTCATTTTTTTTTTCAATAGAAAAATAAACACTTTGTAATTTTCATTGCTATGACACGATTGTTAAGCAAAATAAATTTGACATTCGAAATCCACATTAAAAACTACATGAAGTCAAATAAATTTTAGAGAAATCTTCTTTTTTTTTTCTATGACAAAATTAATGGTGGTCCCCCAGTGGTTAATTTTTTACAGAAAAACAAGTTCTCTAAAATATATTTGACTCAATGTAGTTTTTTTTTATGCCGATTTCGAATTTTACATACAATCGCTATGTAAGAAAAAGATGTGAACATCATTTCACCTCAAAAGTAAACTTTGTTCTGCAGTTTTATTACCATTTTCTTGAGGAAAAAAAAAGGTTACATAACATATCAAAAATTTAACACGGCTTTGTTTGTTTTAAAAATATGACAGCAGATGTACTGTCAAACATAGACAATATAGGCTCATAAAGTTTCATCTTTCTTACTCATTGCTAAATAGTCGACTGAGACTAAGTTTACTATGCAACATCCAAATAAGCTAAAAATTTACATTTGGTGATTTTAGATGATGCAATAATGAAGCCACATAAAAAAATCAAAAGTTTAAATTTTGACTAGTGTTCCATACACTGAGACAATCTTTGGTCCTTTCATTAGAATGCATCGGATCCAAGAATTTCTAGGCCCGAACACGACTGAGTCCAGATGAGACGGAATTGGCTTTGCTGACTACTCAATTTTAAACTTCTCATTTATATAAATTTTTGCTGACCAAAAATTATATTCCAAAAGAAGAGAAATAATATCAAGAGGAATTCATCATTAATTAACCAAAATGAAAAGTACATTTAAATCATGTATTTCGAATGACTTATACATCATACCATAAAGTATGACACATATTAGTTTAATTAACGGAATTTAATTTTGAGAACTTTTTTAACATTACTAAATATGAAAGAATTTTTTTTTTATAGTACAAAAAAAAAGTCACATATCAAAGTCATGTACTTTATTATATTCTTATATTTTGTTTGAGATTTCTTTAAATCATCACTTCGTCTATATTGTTTTACCTAAAGAATATAGACATTGCATTAATAGATGTTAGGAAATTTATTATCGAAATGATTTATCAGCATACAGAATACAAATTCAAAATATCAAATAATGCACGATATTATTCATATGAACTTCAATATAGAGAAGCTATATAAAATAATTATTTGAATAAATAAGAGTGTGTTCAACGGTAATAGGTTATTAATAATAGAAGAAAATAGTTTTTTTACCAAACTATTGGAGATTTTTTTTCTGTTGTTTATAATTAAGTAACTATTTATTATATCTTGGATTTTCAAGAAAACAATATTTGATTATGTAAGAGAAAAAAAAACTGTTTTCTCAATATAAATACATATGTCTTATTATGACGTTATGTATTCACTTTAGCGTATTCTTCTTTGTCTACGTATATATAAAAAAAAGCATTATTTTTAAAATATAAAATTTCTAATTAATTATGAACATATCAAAAGATTTAATAGATATAATCTTCATTATACAAGTGTATTTAGTGATTAAAAAAAGGCCTCTCGGCAAATAACTGCTGGTTAACATTCATCAATTTGACTTAATGTTAATGATATATTTTTTTTCTGTCTTTCTAAATGAACATAATTGCTTATTTTAAGATGAATGGGAACGTTTACACAACATTAAAGAATAAAAATAACAATATAAAGAAAAAAGATGATGCTAATATAGCGTTAGTACCGCAAGCATTTGTTAATTAATTATTAAAAAGTGAAATTGTTGGTCTTGACAGAGAAAAGAGCAAAAAAAAAAGACATTTCCGAATGTCTTTCTTTTTCTATTTCTCTTTTATTCTCATATCGATCATTTCCAAAAGTTTTTCTTTTAAATAGTGGTAGTGATTCATTTTTCCATACGGAAGAAGGAAAAAAAAAAGTGATGACGAGAAAGCAATGTGGTGTTCTTTCGCATCGTTAAACAATCATAATGATAAATCACACAATAGATCAGAATAACATCAATATTAAGACAAGAAAAACGACAACATAGGTCTGGTCAATTAATAAAAGAACAAGCTAAATCTTGTTAATAACTATAACATATATATATATATATTCGGAAACATTTTATTGAATTTAACCAACAGATGGCACTTATATTTTCTCAGAAATAGATTTTAATATAACATACAAAAAGAAATAGAATTTTTCTTGCGGCTTATTCTCTACTTGCTGTTCTTTCTGTTTTTCATTTAACTTAGCCTGCGAACATCATAGAGCAATATGTATTGTTACGTTTGTCACTCATCAATGCTCGTCGCCGCTTTGCATACATATATATATAGATGCGTATGTTGAGCGTATGCGTTCATAATAGAGCTATAAAGATGATCGATGCGGCGAATAGTGATTATTCTATTGAGCGAGCGCGTCGATAATCTAAACAACAACGGTACTTTTGCTTCCGTGCTTTATTTACCCGCCCTTCTTCATTTATGTGAAATCAACTGAGTGTGAGATAAATATTCAATGAACAAATTTGTTTTCCGCATGTGCACATATATATAGATACTCGTCTGGTCATCATATTATTTTGTACTCATTAAATACTATTCAAGAAAACGATTATCTTCTTTCGACAATACATTCCATCATGTTAAAAGATCTATTCGGGTATGTATTCTATTAATAAATATATATGTAAAACATATAGTTTGATATTGTTTAAAATTAAATAAGATTGAATAGAATTTCTTATTGTTGATATGATCAAAAAACAAAAAAAAAACAAACATTTTCATAAAGATTTATTTAATCTTCTTTTTTTTGGCAATTGAATATTTCTTATAATAATAAACATAGATAAGAAGAATTAATTGTTTAAGTATTGACTACTATAAACAAAAATTACTTAAATAATATCATTATAATAAAGATTGTCTTATGAATGAAAAATTTCAATGATAATTATTAAATGTTTGAATCAGTTAATCAAGAAATTACACTGTATTAGAGTAGAAAGTTAAGTGAAAAAAAAACTAATTAATTGGATTATTGAAAAACAAAAAAAAAAAGTGTCTTGAAAATTATTCAAATGATTTTGTTTCAATTGAAAAGAATAGATTTAGATTTTGTTGAGTAATAGATAATATGTTTGTTCGACATATTCAGATATACAATTTTTACTAAGAAGAAGTTTGATATCATAACATAGAATTTTCAAAACAAACAGTGTTCATTGAATCGTGTTAGTTCGAATATTGATCATTTATACAAGAATTTCTCGTATTTCAGTTATCCTGTTGTTTTTATTACTATTATTATTCTTCTTCCATCGAAATTATTTTCAATGAATTTGAAAACTCCTTGTGATTTATTAAACCTTCCACGTGAATGTCATTGTCAACGAACTCGTAATATACCAATATTTTCATTTAATGAAACACGTTTACGATGTCGTCAATTAACTGAAATAACAACCAATTATCCTTGGTCAAGTGTATCATATGATCATTTAACATTTGAAACATTTAATGATAATTTAACAGTACATCGTTTTGTTTTTTCTAATATTATTGTTCGAACATTACGTTTTAATGCACAATATCTTCTTTTAAATGATCATACATTTGATAATGCTTATATTGGTCAATTAGGTATAACACATCAAGATACATATGGTCGAATATATTTTGAATCCAATAGTCAAATATTTTATGATACAGCAATAACTAATTTATATTTTAAATTTATAGATTTTGAAATACCAATATCTGAAATAAGTTTTTCAAAATCAAAAATATATTCATTTTTAATACAATCATCAAAATTTTATGGTTTTACAAATCAAATTGATCAAACTATATCAAAAACTTTAACACAAATAAAATATGATCAATTTCTTGAATATAATATTTTATTACCAATAAATAAAAAAAGAAATTTACATAAATTCTATAAATCAAATGATGAAAATTCATTAATTGATTCGGAAAAAACTATTACAATGAATATAACATTAATAACTAATCCAATATATATAACAATATTTACCATTATATCAAGTATTAATACAACAAATTTAACTGAAAATTATTTTCCTAATAATTTAGATTATAATCAAACAGATGAAATTGAATTAAGTTTTAATCAAATAAATACTCTTAATGCACATACATTTCGTCATTTAAAAAATTTTAAAGGACGATTAATATTAAATAATAATCAAATTAAATATTTAAATCCATATTCATTAACAAATTTATATTTATTAAAAAATTTATCATTATCAAATAATTTAATTAAACATTTATCATCAATACATTTTAAAGAATTAAATCAATTATATGAACTTGATTTAAGTTATAATCAAATTTATGAATTAAATAATTATACATTTAAATATCTAACAAATTTACATATACTTTATTTAAATAATAATCCATTAGAATTTATTCATTTAGATGCATTTTCAAATTTAACAAAATTAAAACAAATTCATTTTCATGGTGTTGAATTTATTCATTTAGTTGATTTATGGTTATGGAATTTAGCTAGTCTACATGTTATTCATTTACTTAAAACTGAGTAAGAATATATGAAAAAAAAGAAATTTTTTTTTTTAAATATCAAAAGAAATGATTTTATTAAGAAAAATTTCAATCATTTTCCAATCTACGAATAGTTTCTCATTTCTTACATTGTTTTCTATTGTATAATTAGAATAAAAATTTTACTATTTAATACAAATTAATATTGAATAAATATATGAAATAGTATTCCGAAGAAAAGAACGGAAGAGGATATGAGTCTTACCGAAGGTCACGACATGAGCATAGTTCCTCAAATTAGTTATATTGACTCATGACGATGAAAGCTAAGCGGTAAAAGAAAAACATCATTTGTTGTACTTTTTTTTTTCGGTTTAATTATGCATAAAATATGTTCAATGGTGTTTTCATTGATTCGAAATATAATTTTAAAACTATAAAATAATTAATTGATTATTTACTAATTGAAAAAGAATGATATAGTCGTTTTTTTTTTTATTTAATTTCTAGTTTTGATTTGAGTGATGTTGCTTTTTGTATATTATCTCATTATAATCAAACATTATTTCATTTATCACATCAACATTTTTGTTCATGTAATATTCATTATTTTAATTTTAATCAATATTTTATTGAAAATACTTCTATTTCAATATTAAAATATAAAAAAAATTATTTACGTTTAACTCCTATATGTAATGAAAATGAAACAGAAACAATTTTTAAACAACAAACAAATGAAAATGATTTAATATTTCAAGATATAGAAGATAAATGTAATTATAAATTAATGTTTCTCGATTGTGATGCTATGACAACAACGCCAACACCAACAACAACAACAACAACAGCAATAACAATAACATCAACAATAGAACTAACAAGTTTATTAGATATGAAAACAGAAACTACATATATTTCAGATACTATTATTAGTCAAACAACTGAAATTCTTATACCATCAGCAAAAAATTGGTTTGTTTTGAATTAATTAAAAGTTTTAAAATTTAACAATGAATATACTATCATTTATACTGTCAAATAAGTGCAGTTCGATATTAACGTAGTAAAAATTTTATTCTTTCAATCAAAAAAGAAAAAAAAACGCGAACAAAATTTTGACAGTTGATGCATTAGAAATAAGGATAAGCAGATGTGAATTGATTTTTTTTTCTTCATAGAATTATATCACACTAAAAATTATTCCAATTAAAATAATAAGTTTAATCGAAAAAAATCCATTTTGTATAATGATAAAATTAAATCATCATATTTTCTTACCATATCATGACAGAAAGGAAGAATTCCTATGCCTTTTGACAAACTTACGATATAGGATGCTGCCTAAAAAAACAATTTATTAGACTGATATCTTCCTTACAACTATAAACAGCTGTAGCTCTAGGCAGAAGGTCAACTTGATTCAGAGTTCTTTTGTTCTACCGCTCGACTTTCCATGCATACTGACTAACCAGAAAGACTGATGTATGTGATTATATAGTTAGTGTGCTATATGATGCATTCTTCAAGACATATAATCGTTCGTGTTTGTCCAGAATAATTTCCTGATTAAGATCACCAAGGTGCGAACGCAATATTTTGTGGATATATGCCAAACAATATAGCTATTCACGAGAAAACTTCTTCAGCTGTCTCATTCTGATTTCAATGGTTTTCATCTATAGATACTACGTAGCGTTCTAATAAAACTCGTAAAAAAGGATTTCGAATCCTAATGATTTTTGGTCTGAAACTTTGCTCATATAGAAAACTTAATTAGACTAGTTTTCATAAAATAATACAGAAGATTTCAAAATTTGATTGCTTAGTTAAATACAAATAAGAATCGATATCCTTTTAGCGTTTTTATTAGAGCACTATATAGTATTCATAGGCGAAAAAAAAACATCATAGGAATTCGAAGGATGAAATATTTTTCGTTCCGTTCGTCTGTATATTCATTGTCATATATCATAATTCATATCTTTTTTTATCAAAAATCTACTAAGATTTTTTCTTGTCTAATCAAATAAATTTTACGATATTAAATTTTAAATAATATTTTATTTCTTGTAGGGTAACTCCAGTTACAACACGAGAAACACCTTTAAATAATATAAAAAAATTATTTACTGTACTTGGTACATTAATAGCAATAACAATTAGTGCCATTGTTTTAGTCTTTTTTTGGTATCGTTTTAAAGCTATTTTAAAACAAAAGAAAAAAAAGAAAAGTTTTATTGAACAACAACAACGACATTTTAATTCACCCGTTCTCAATCATCATCATTCAATAGCAACACATTATGCTTCATCGGATACATTAGGTAGTATACACAGTGCACCTGTATCTGGTAGTAAAAGTCGTTCAGAAACATTAATTGAACCACCAACATTACATTCGTTATCTATATATAAAAATACTGAAGCCATTGATAATGAACATATTAAAACTTTTATTGACGATGAAAGTACACAACAATATTCATCAGATAATTCATTAGCAGAAATACAAGCGATTAGTCAATGTTAAATTTATTGTACTTCTTGTATTTGTGTGTGTGTGCGTGTGTGTGTGCTTTTTGTTAAATTTAATTAAAAGAAATGATGCTCAGACAAGAATGTTAAAGCTATCGAATAATCTATATATGACTATTCGATCTTAGACAGATATTCACAAGATTGTATTTATAAGGTAATTAATATAAGTGTAACGGTTAGGTTTCTGTACATTTCCATACACAGAATAAAGTCAAAGTTTGAGAATGATAGAAAAAATAGATTTCTCAATGATGAAACGTTAGTGAAGTTCAGACAATTTACACTTGAGTTTTTATTGCACTTTTACGCAGAGTCTCGACTTACGAGAAAAATACTATAAGTTATTAGTCACTTTTGAATCGGAAGTATGTGTATCATGTTAGCTTATTATTACGAAGGTATTGCATTTTTACAGTATATTTCAATTGAATTTCATGGTCCACCATGTTAAGGACATCAGAAAAATTCATTTTCAAATTTTATTTAGCAAAAGGTTTCAACAGAAATAATTTATTGTAAAAGTTTTAAGCCTGTTGATTTGTTTTCTTTCTTAAAATAAGAACATCAAATCATCTAGTGTGCAATAAATCATTTTCGCGATGTGTGTAAGATCGTGGACTATAGCATTCATTTAAAAAAATACTATAAAAATTTAGCATCTCGGCAGGAATAAGGCAAAGGTTCAAACTGATTTATAGATATTCATGGTTTCAATTCAAAAATGATTAATCAATCAGAAACTTCTTTTGTAAGTTTCAATTCGAAATTGTCAGTTGTATACATCACAGTAATGTCTTATCTTACAGAAAACCATTTACTCTACGATCATGTATATTTTAAAAATTTCTGTAAATTTCCTTTTGATTCTTTCTGTTATTTATCAGGAAACGAGAAAAACCAAACTTTTATTCTCGGTGAATATTCAATAATGTAATGGGAATAATTAAGTATTACAAGTCTCATTCCTTTATATATAAAGTGAGTATTTCTAATAGTTAATCAGAAAATTTTTAGACATGATGTTTGTTTCTTTCTTACGTACTAGAGAGTATTTTTCAATGAATTAAAAGCTATGATTTTGTGTTCTTTTCAGATATATGTCTGACATAGAATGTTGAGAAGTTATTTCCAAGCAAATTTTATATTTGTTTTAAAAAAAAACAATCAGTATTTTCAAAAATATATCTTAAAAACATCATAGAACACATGTATAATTGAGTTTATGAAATCAATTTCCAATCAAATAGTTATAAAAAAAATGAACTATTCATTTGTGTTTTTACGTAAA
Source organism: Rotaria sp. Silwood1 (assembly GCA_905250075.1). Lineage (NCBI taxonomy): Eukaryota > Metazoa > Rotifera > Eurotatoria > Philodinida > Philodinidae > Rotaria > Rotaria sp. Silwood1. The sequence goes on from CAJNOP010000220.1 coordinate 172,073, forward strand.
TATGATTTTTCTCTTTCAATAGAACTAATGAAAGATCAATCGATCAGTTCAGCTTTTCACTCGATATACGAGAATTTCTATTAAATAATATCATCATTGATTTTTGCGTCTAAATTAAATACAAAAGAATTAATACTTTTTCTATTTAAAATTCAACAAAAAACCTATCAATCATTTTCAACTAGAATGCTTTCTTTTCTTAGATAATATATAAAATGTTCCTATTAAATTGTGTTATGATCATTTGTTTCAATACAACTAATTAATAAATTACTCGATTATATTTTTCCTTTTTGTAAATGTATGAATCGTCTCGAATCGATGATGCAGCAACAGACGAAGAAAATCTCTTAGATTTTTAGATGATAGATTTGTTTATGAAGCTCATTCTCTCATTTTTAACAAACATGCCTTAAATATAACATCAGCTTTCAAACATAAATTACTCAAAATCTTTCTTAAAAACAAAATCATCGATCGAATGAATGCTTAACAACATGTACAACTTCAATAACATGTGAAAATCATTTTATTTATTTTATTTCTTTTATTACATACAAAAAACCTTTCATTTATATAATGGAAATACTTGTATACAAGGACTATTCGTTTAAGATAATATTTACATAGTAAATATTGAATTATAACAAACTATTTATGTCAACATTTATTCAAATTTATAAAAGTTCTCATGTCTTCCAAAGTACACTTACTTATGAGAAGTAACTCTTCAATAACAAAGGTTTAGTATTCATTTTTAAAGTTTCCAAAAGAAATTTATTGCATTTATTCAAATAGAAACCAAAAAAAGAAATATCAGATGATTAATATTACGAATTGAATTATCAGTTATGAGTAACATACGTAGGTGAGAAAAAACAATATTAACGATTATTGTACAGTAGCTTGCAAAATGATTCAATCAGATTTTGCTTTTCATTTGAGTAGAGACTTTTGTCGATGAGATTATTCTATAAAAATTACTTCGTATGATAGAACAAATAATTTCCTACAAAATAAAATATCTTTCCATTGTTAGCAACGTTTTTTAATTGAGATAAGATGTCAATAATTCTAAAGTCGAGAAAAATATAGACAATATTTTAGCTAAGTTAAGTGTAAAGAACATGAGACAAGCCTATAAAAATTTTAATACACGAAATGCATCACGTTTCTGTAAATTCAATATTATGTGAAACTCAGATGTGTTCGCTAACCTCTCATTATGTTAATAGAGGATACTTATAGTGAAGAATCTCTCACTGAATATGGTTGTTCTTCAAGTATTATCAATCACGAGAGTAATGATCCATCTTATTTGTTCCTGTATTTCGAACAGAAATTTTTTACTGGTTTGCTCTATTTTTTCTTTTCGTATTTCTTAATTAAATATTATTATTATTCTAACTATGAATAAAACTGACAAATAAGCTTCTTATACATATCCATTATATACACAGTAGATCTCAATGCACTGTTATATGTTTGGATAAGCTCGGAAACACTGATATTCATTATTTTCTGAGTTATACCTGAAAGGCTAAGATCTGTAGTCAATCCACAAAATAAGACTGAGAATAAGTGTAAGAATCTAAATTTGACGAAAATTAATTTGGAGTATTAAGTATACTTTCGAGGCAAATTTTTATGTTGATTTTGAACATGATATTTGTTTCTTTTGAAACTGAACGTATGGTCTTGAAAACCTGTAAATACAAACCCATTTTGAAAGTTTCTTTTTATCATATCGAAAAAAAGACTTCGAATAAACATTGGACGATATCGAGAATCAATGCGTTTGGTGCATGTCGATCTATTTTAGACTTTATGAATATTTTGTTAAACTTACAAAACGTGTCAAATAAAAAAATTCTGCTCAAATTTTGAATTGCTGACACTTAATATCAATCTTATGCAAGGTAGAAAAAAAAATATATCTTCATACAACATAACAGAAAAAAAAAGACTTCTGTACCTGTTGTAAGACTGATATATGTCAATCAAAAAAGACCTTATAGAGAATAGTTTACTTGATCATTCTTTAAATTCTTTTTAACGTCAATGATAATAGAAAATAAATCTGATCAAATTATTTTGAAAATTACTGTATATTTTTATTTTTCTGAATGGAAACTAGAGGGTATATAAAAGAATAATTAATAAGCATATGATGAATCAAGTTTGTTTATGCATACTGGTCTACTTGAATGTGTATATGTATATAAAATGAGAAAGAAAATAAAGCCATAAGTTATTTATACTTTAGGCATAGTGTATTTTTGAGTGATGAAACTGATGCATCGATTTATTTAAATAAGAAAGCTTCAATCTTGCAGTTTTGTATCGTTATTCAAATATATATTGAAATATTTGAATACATATAAAAGAATAGGACACCATATTCATAAATTACATGTTTTAATATCAATCGAATGATATATATTTGATGACATAATCAAATTGTAAATATGAGTAAGAAGGTTTTCATTGTATATTAGATGTATTCTTAGAATATTAATCGAAATTTGATTTGATTCATTTGTACCTGTCCTTTCTTTTTTTGTTTAATTGAATGTGAGGGCGTTGTTCGTTTTTAATAGAAAGTTAAGCTGATCATTTAATAGTATACGTATATTTGCGTATAACTCAGTGCATTGATCTCTATTTGTAATTTTGCTAGTTACTATTACTGATGTCCTCCACCGTTCTTTTGTTAATCCTCAACAAATGAAACAAACAGAAGGCAAAAAGAATCATATATATATATATATACATTGTACATTGTCCATCGAGGACAAAACCGTTACTCGTTTTCAAGTGTTCTTTATAAGACAAATAAAATGTGTGTGCACACTTTGCAAGAAAGAAAAAGGTAAGTAATTGAAATATTGTCATCTTTGCTTGAAATGCACCGATTCGTACTTGAATGTCTAGACAGTAAGTATTTCAAAAAAAAAAAAAAAAGAAATTCCAAACTTAATGTTTTTTTTTTTTTTTTTTTTATGCGACCGCACTTCAGTTAATCGATTTTATTTAACACCTATGTGTTATCATTTCGTATGCATGTGATATTTCTTTATTTTATTCACACTTATAGATTAAAATAAAAAAAAAAGAAAAAAGATGATCTTATTTTGATCCGTTTGGACGACAAAATGAAAGATGAATATTCACACCATTAAATGAATCATATTTCAAAGTATGACATATATAGTAGCATAAGACGAATCATAAATCTTGTATGCATATCACGTTTGTATGGTTTCTTAACAAATGTTGTAATCGTTTTTTTTTTTTTTTTTTATTTAACAAAAGAAACCAAACAAGAAAAAGAAACATTCTTTCTTATTCTTTAGATTTATCACTTATCATGGCGTCATGTTCAGATTTAACTAAACTTTCATTACCAATGGATTGTCAACCTATCATAAAGGTACGAAAAAAGAAAATCATAAGTGAATTCTAGATAGTATCTATTTATAAGAAAAATCAAATCAATAAGAATATCTTGACTAACTGTTCATTTCCAGGTTAAAGTGAAACCCTCTCCTGTTCATATTTTTAAATTTTGATTTTTCATTGATAATATAGTTTTGAAGTTTCTTCTATCAAATATCCTATCTATAAGAGTTCTTCATTGCTAATTAGTACTTTTTTTAAAACTTAAATCTCTTATGTTCTTTCTCAAAACCAATTTTTGAACAAAATTAAAGACGAGATATTTTCTCATTTGTTTCTACATGATACATCTGATCGGGTTCAAACTTTTTTGTAAGTACTTTGATTCAATTGGGCTACGTAGTTTTTATTTTTTCAAAATGTTATTTCTACGAAATTTGACAACCTTCAAACAATTAATGCGAGTGAAAAAAAAAATATTTTCTAACGGCACTTTCAGTGTTTCGCTTCTGTTGATCTCAATGGACGATATTTTTGAAAGACAAAAAAAATACATACTCCATTTTGATTCTCGTGGCCATAAAAAAATTACATCTCGAAAAAGTGGAATGTAAACTTTTTGCCCGGAGATCTTAGAAATTGTGAGTCTATGACAACTATTATTCTAATTATCCAGATCTATCTATTTTGAAAGTTTCATAATCTTTCATTGACTCATATTCATGAAACTTTAGAAAGGAAGGTTCACTTGAGTGACCATGATCATTCTTTAAACAACTCTTTTTCCAGCTAATACGATTCAACTTGAAGTTTCTCTATTGACAAAAAAAAGCGATTTCCAAGATATTTTTTTCACAGTCGATTTTACTTCAATGTTTTTGTTATCTATGTTTATAATAATCTCATCTCAAATTACACTAAACTATATCCTGCATTGTTCTGTACAAGCAATAAGATTATCATATTCGACAATCATCTTATTGCAAAAAAGAAAATGATTAAACAAACGTTGTGAAAGTGTTATGATATATATATGACAAATCGGACTACACTTTGATGTAATTTGAGATGAGATTAGTATGAAAATAAGCAACGAAAAATAAAAAACGCTATTTAACTTAACAAATACGTTACAAATCGATTTATTTGACGTTAATATGATCACAATCACTTAACTCTGAAATGAACATTAGTTATTTTACAAATTGTTCGAGTTATATCAATAAAAAAATTTTGCTTAATATAGTTGATGTTATCCCATTTATCACATTCAATTCTCTATTGATACTTTCTATGTATTGGCAAGGTCGAATGGTCATATAATTAGAAAAGAAAAAGAAATAATGTTGCCGATTTCCGTTAGATATATGTCAAATCTTGATGAGAGTAACTAGAATGATAAGAAAATTTATGCATATGTTGTACAACACAACCTTCTCGAGTGTGTGTATATATGCCAGGCACACAAGAACACTACAATACATTATCGTACAATTACATAAATGACATATATATATCTATATATATATATAGATGTTCTTCTTGTAATTCTAGGTTACACCAGTTGCTGTATCAGCAAGTAAAAAATTTGTCGAACCATTTCATCGACTTAAAAATCGTGCAAATTTATTTCGTCGAAAACTTTATTCATCACAATTAGATATTAGTAATCATAGTTCATTACATTCTATTAATCATAGTAATCTATCTGATCAAATAATAACAATAGATAATAATAACAAAGGTAATAATAACAATAATGTTATTCTTAAACGATCAAATTCGATGATATGTCCACAGCAACGTTTACAAACATTTTTAAAAACTAATAATAATAATAATAATAATAATAATCGTAATTCAATATGTATTGAATTATCTGGTTGTCCAATAGATGAAAGTTCAACAGATGATTATTATTCAATAAAATCATCATCAAATCATTATTGGAATAAAAAACTACATTCAACAATGAGTAATATTAAAGAACAGGATACATATCCATCAAATGAATCACTTAATGAGAACAAAATTGAAACAGGTAAAAGAAAATAAAATCTATTAATTAATATTCATATTCAATTTGTTTGTTTTTAGTATTATCATCACATAATAATAACAATGAACAAACATCTGTTATACTTTCGTCACCTCAATTAACTAAAGATGTTAGTAGAAGCGAACAAAAACAACAACTGGTTCCTTCTGTTACATCTTCATCATCAACGATTATGTCACGAAATAATAATGAAACAATTCAATTATGTCGTCAATCACATTCAAATATATCTTTTCGTGAAAAACGACAATCAACATGTTCATCATTTGATGAACCATTTTATGATTGTAAACAAGATACATCATCTTTAAAATCAATTCAAAATTTAGATATGTCTACATCAAAAATGTCAACATGTACAATGACAGGAAAATCTTTAAATAATCTTGATGAATGTTTATCAATAATGTCATCTGAAGATAAATGTGTACAAACAACATTTAATGATTCAATAACTATAAATTCATGTATGATAAGAAATACTTCATCAACAAGTTTATCATCATCAACAACATCAATACAAACTGATTCACTTGAAAATAAACCAAAATTATCGACTTTATCAAAAATAAATGAAACATCACAACATTCTATTAATCAACGTCTTATTGAATCATATTATAAATGGCCACATATATATGAAAGATTACTTAGTGAACAAACATGTATTTATTGGGTTAATTATTTAGGTAATATTGTATTAGAACAAAAAAAAATTAGAAAAATATGATAGAAAATTTTTACATATGTTGAATCGAATTTTGATTTCAATATTTCAGATAGAACAATGTGAATAAGAAAATTAAGTTTTGAATCAACACTAGAGTTTAGTATTGAATTGCCACATCTTTCAACATTGAAATAAAACACTTATTATACATACATATACTGAAATCTTCTATTTCAAAAAAAAAGAAAAAAAATGAAGATTTTTTGTATTCATCTGATGATTTAACTGTTCCAGTTTTTTCTGTATCTAATAATTTATTTAAAATATTGAAAAACTGTTCTCGCTTTTTTTCTGATAGTCTGCATTGTTTTTCTCAAAATCTTGAAATTTTACTGGATCAGATATAGTAGATAAAGCATAAGGCCAATAGAATGGTCATAGACATAGGTCTTTAAATATGTTTTATATATGTGCGTACGATGGATATTGTAATGAGTCGAGTAACATATAATCCAGATGAAAATTCATCAATTGATGTCCCTGGTAATGATGGATATCCTTGTAGTCAAACTGAAATGTCATGGCGCTTGTTTCTCGTCAATGGGAAAATATATGAAAGTCCAAATCAATATAATATTGAGTTATTTTCAAATTGATTTCAATTGTTAATACATTATTTTTTCTTAGTTGAACCGTGCTCAGAACGATATTCGTTCAGTAAGAATTAAGTATAACTCTTTAAGATTGTGTAGACCTATTGAAATACTCAATATTACTCAAAAATTAAGAAAATTGTTAATAATTTTATCAGAATTCATTCTATAATATCGACAGATTGATCTTATTTGCTTATGTATTCTTTTATTTATTATCATTGGAACTTAAATGATATTAGTATTGTTACTATGAACGATAATTTAGAAAATTTGTTTCATTTGTTTTTGGATGTTTTTTTTTTCTATGCATAATTTTGTACATTCTATTAAAGATTTTCTCGAAAAGATTAATTTCAAGTCTACATATTGAAATTGTATTGTTAATTTTCTATGTATTTTAACATATATTTCTTTACCATTCGGTTACTTAATCTTTCTAAAATGCAACAAACTAGTAGTTCATACATTATAGCAAGACTTTTATTGATATATAATCTATGGAAGGAGAAGATTGCAAACTTTTATTCTTAAACTTCAAGATTCTTTTTAGATTGTGTTTTACAAAAGAAAAGCAATAAATTTTTCTTAAGCGTACTGAAATTATTGAAAAAAAAACAATTTTAATAAATAAAAACGAAGTCAAATCTTCTAAGTTTTTCTTTCTTTTGTAATATAGGTTCAACAGCAATAAAAATATCAAATGATGATACATCAACAATACCAACTCATGCAATTAATCGATTAAAACAATCAACACAATATGCACGTGTTTTACCAATAATTGGTTTAAGTATATCACCGCGTGGTGTCGAATTTTTAAAACATTCAAAAGATCGTGTTGTAATCTGTTTTCATGATATTAAATCTATACATTGTGCATGTCAGGATCAAGATTTACGTTATTTTGGTTATGTTACACATGAACAACGTTCAATTAATGGTATATCATATACAACTACTACTTTTGATCATAAACAACCATTAACATCATCACCATCATTATCTACAAATGGAGATTATCATAATTATTGTCATGTATTTGTTGTAAAAAATGAATCAATGTCAACTGAAGTAGATTCTATTTGAATGAAATTGAAAATTTAAGTTTGTTTGTTTGTTTTTTCTATTTAGATTCTATTAACTTTTGGTCAAGCATTTGATATAGCTTATCGACTTCATCGTCGTTTAAATTCTAAACAAATTTGTTCGGATAAATCTCATCGAAATATTGATGTTAGTCGTTTGTCAACTAAATCTAATAAAGTTATATCATCATCAACACATTCACCAGCAACATCATCGTCATCATCATTGTCGAATGATGAACGAAGAATTTTTATTTAAAAAAAAAAAAAGACAAAAACAAAGTTTATTGTTTATAAATATGTTATTAAAATAAATTTCTTTTTCATTTGGTTATTGTAAAATCATCCATTCGTGTAGAATATCATTAGAAGATTAAAACCATCGAAGCACTCAGAAAGATAAGATAGAGATACATGAAAATGCCATAATCATAACAAAATTTGTTTTTTTGATACTGTCGAAAGGTAATGAAAATCAGATGTGAGACAGTGAGCTTCTTCTCTACGCGTCAATATTCATATTCTAAATGCAGTAGTTGATCTAAATACTTTAAAACCGATTGAGAGTAATTCTATGATAACCCCAAATATTGTGATAATCACAATTTTCAAAACACTATCTTCCACTGAATCAACAATCAGATCACGATTTTTGCGACTTGGGTATGCAATCACGCTATTCATCTTGACAGCTTTCAATAGAAAGAAAGAAAAATAATATTATAGTTTATTTCTTGCAGATGTGGCTTTGTGAATAGACATATCAGTGTGAGTTTCGTACGTATGAATAGAAAGACAAAAACCACATTCGTGTCTCCATAACCTCAAAAATGCACATGATTTTTCTCGCAATGTTGTTGATATTCCAAATTTGGAGAAATACTTATAAAAAAGTCGAGTGTGTCTTCGTACAAGATAATTCATCTATCTGTGAGTGAGTTAGCCTATTAGAAATCCTAAAATACACTTCTTTTAATCCCGCACAAAGTTCCGAGCAAAAGTAGAACAGCATTATTTCCTCATTGAACTTAGTTTCGCATATTATTTTAATTGTTTTGAATCTTGTTAGGTCATATTCATTTTTCAATGATTATCTTGACAGTTTTCTTCTATCAAACTTTAAATAAAATCTATATCTATAGTCAAATTTCAAATAGTATATCGTTACTTACAAAAATCGGATTTTATATGCATATGCTTTATTAAATGCTGTAATCATTTGGTTTTTGTTATAGGAGAATAATTATGATTTAGACTATATATGAATTATATCCAAGAACGATTTATTAGTACGAAAGTATTCATGAAGAAATCTCAAAATAATTTCAATCGAACAATATGCACAAAAGTATTTTAATCAGTCCTTTTTATCGAGGAATATTTCCGATGAGTCTCCGTATTTCAATTCCATTTTATTTTCACCAGAATAGCTTTTGGTTGGAACAAACCATTTGCCTTCGAATTGAGCATGATTCGAATTCCATGTCAATTGCACAGGTACTGCATGTTCGAAGCTTCCTTTACTATTACCACTACCGAATGTATAGACTTTGTGCAGAGCTATCCGTTGGTTCTCCACAGAAAATGTTCCGTCAATGATAAACTTTCCAATATCATCGTATCCGTTTCCAGTCACTCGGCTTGTGGCACGATCGAACGCTAATGACATTAGATATGGTCCATGCCATTGGCCGTTCTGATAATATCGACTCATCCAGCTCCCAGTTTTAAAGCAGTCTTCTTCGTACGTTTTATAGTTTCTATTGCGTTCATTTGCAGAACTTTTATCCACAAAACTTGTATACGATTCTGAAGATCGACTACGATATCGACGGCAACAAAATATAGTGAGTAAGATGATTGCAATTAGACCTAATATACCACCTATTACACTGCCTGCAATGATTCCTGCGGTGCGACACTTTGAACCTTGACAGCTACTTCCACGACTTGCACCACCTAGGATCGATATTTTTCTCAAGAAGATTCATAGTTGAAATGAAATAATTACCTCTATAGCTACTACCACCTCGATTTCCGCCACCCCGAATTCCGCCACGAGCACCCTGGCTATAAAAGATGATGGGGACTAGTGCGACGAACAACAGAAAGTGAAATGTCATGTGCATGTTAATGAAAATTCAGTGCAAAACAGTTGATTTTTACACGTTGCTTATTGTCAATCTCGATACAGATACGTATCAAAGACTGATTCTTTGACAGAAATGAATAAAAATTATGTTTGCTCTATACATCGACTGGTCATGATACTGTTATAGAGAGAGAGAGAAAAATAAGTATGACGCTGAATATTGACAATTTTCTGTTTCACTCATTCTCTTACTATGAAATATACATATGTATTTGCACTATTCAATATTCTGACTGACAGCAAGACAAGCGAAATGCAACACACACATGGCAATGCTCCGTAGTGGTAACAGTATTTTCTCTCGTTGTTCTACGATTGCATGGATTTCATATTCATACAAATGACTATTGACATAACTGAAGTACAGTTAAGAGCGAAAATCACAAGCATATGTGTGTATTCGTTGTAAGAACCACCATACGGCGATCAACTCTAAATGTTTCTTTACAAATGCTTGATGAAATAATAGAATGTATTCAATGAAACGTAACAAACCAATTGGTGATCACTTGCCTGAAAATGCCGCCATTCCCACAGACAAACTAGCTTTGATTAATCGAAAATGTGTTTTTTTTGCGCAAGTTCATACATTTTTTTCTTCGACAAAGATTTAAACAATCTATTGAATGAAAAAAAAAGTTTCATTGTGAAAAGAAAACCAGTGAGATATACATGTCTAAATTGTTTTTTTGCAAACACTATTAGTAAACGAAAGAAACTTGCAAAGAAAATAAGATCTTAATTTTTATTGGATTCGTCATCGATGAAAGAAAATGAAAACCTCAGTTTCACCGTAGAACATTGTACAATTTTTGAAAAGCATTAAAATCTAGGTACAATAATTGATTTATCATTATCTTCTTGCATTTGTTGAGTCACACAATACAATTTTTTCATTCAGTGGCTTTTGCAATTATCGACAGACAACACCATAAAATAAAAAAAATTATTTGTTGAATTTTTACGCTCAAATAAAGAACTATCATAAACAGAAGATCTACTTTTAACTGGATTAGCGAAGGTCAATCATTTGATTCCATTTTTAGGTTCTTTGGAATGATTTTCATCTCTCACGCATATACGTTTTTCGACCATTTGCCACTACTATCCTTATTTTTTAGGTCAACGAAACATAATACCAAATGCTCAAGCATTGAATTTAATTGGGTAAACTTTTTCAACAAACACTAGAGTGTTGATTTGGTTGGAGGAAAGACGCACCTCATCCGCAATGGACAAATGCAGCATAAAAGTCATTGAATATTATCCTTTCCAATCAACTAGGTATTTTTGAACACACTATTATCGGTGCCATGGTTTTTTCAATGTAATTATAATGGAACACCAATTTTCCTCATTCCTTTCGTATTTTTCATTGTTGTGCTTTAATTATTATTATTATATAATGTATTTAATGATTCGTAAACTCTACAGCCGTTTTTCGTTCATATACTGTTGGTGTAGAGTCGCCCACATATCTACGCACACGCACATTGTATTAGATATTGTGAAAATTTTTTAATCATATTTGAAAATAACAGCTGAGGAAGGTATTAAAAATTTTCCAAGATAATTCTGATAGACAAGCAACTTATTTGCATCTGGAATTATTCAAATACACTATTCATGATTGGTTGCTTTTGTCTATAGTTTTTTATCGATAGAAACTAAAGCATATGAATGAATTTGTTAGAAAGTATGTACATTAAGTATCACGCTAGATGATCTTCTTCAGCGAACTGACAAAATAAGGACAGATACAATAGATGATTTATTGCTGTTTCAAAATTATAATCAATATTCATTATTTGAATATCGGAGATATTACTTTGAGAGCATATAAACAAGTACAAAAACCACACAGAAATAAAAGAAAACAATTCGTATTTCTAAAACAATTTTTTTTTCCAGTCCTTCATGCAGACTATTGATTGACTCTTCCATAATCTTAAAATCGACGTTGTAGACGATTGTGAATAACAAAAAAAATCAATATCTGTGCACGGATGGTATAAATCAACAAAAGATATTATGGGTGTAGGCGTGAATGTAGGCTTCCTATTCCGTCACCCACCTACTCCTTTATGGCACGAAACCTTGTAGGATTCTTATCTGCAACATAAGTCCGACTAATAAGCAAAATATCACCTAAAGAGAAAGTATCAGTCGATGAAGTTCCCTCGTCAGTTAATGAATGATGAAATAAGTTTCTATTCATTTCATTCTTGTTACTATTAGTAATTAAGGCACTAGTTCGCATAGTACCGAATCCTACAAGAGTTATTTAGTTTCCTGCTTTACATTGTTGTTCGAACATATTTTTTCAGATCGACAAATCTGTTCGCTCGAATCGAAGCATTTCGCAAACATAGTGAAGAAATACCATCGAAGATCTCAACTATTATTTCATTCAATAAAGAGCTACATTCATGTGGCCATTATACTCAACAAGTCGTCGTTTTTCAGAATAGCCGTATGCATTGTCGTGAAGGCGAAGCTCCAGTATATATGAGTTGTTGTTTGGGAACACCTTTCTTTATATTCTTTCTCACATTTCGTCAAACAGCTCTGTAAACCGGTGGCAACTTGTGCGATGCAATTAAAATGAGTTTCAAAAACAAAAACCATAGTTTAATAATAATCATTTCGATTTTCCGAACATAGAATTCTTTCGAGTATAAATTGAAATATGCGACAAAATATGGTTTTGAATGCTATGTAAGAGAGAAATGTTTTTACACCCAAGTAGGGCGGTGTTTCTTTATTTTTATTTCATATTTCCTTTTGGTTATATCAGTAAGGAACGCTAATATAGAATCAAGTGAAACAGAAAACAAATACTACGTGCACAGAATAATAAAACATATGAATATGAGAAAAGTGTCATGTTAATCATTAAAGTAGGAGAAAGCAGTGAGTAGCAACATAAAGTTCTGTTCTTGAGCTGCTGTTATTCCACTAGGCAATCATTTATTTTTTACCAATACTATGTAATATACGAAGTGTTGGTTCGATTGATCTAATATGAATATGAGATTTTGGATGAGCAAGTCCTGCAAGAGCATTTTCGGCCATACTGAGAAACACTTCCGAGCCGGCCACATAGACATGTGTATCTGGTTTGATTTTACCGTGAAGATGCTCCTTCGAAATTGGTTCTTCTTGTGTCAAGATTAGGTATTGACCATGTGGAAGTATTTTATGTAATTTGCCGGCAAAGGCAGCATGATCTTCACTTCGTACACACTGAATTAATGATGCCGAAGCTGCTTTTCCTTGTTGTTGCAATTCTTGGATCATCGACATGAAAGAAGTAACACCGATACCACCACTTATGAATAAGTGACTCTTTCCATCCTTGGCCATTGCAAAACTACCAGCAGGAGGTGAAACTAAAACCGTGCTGCCAACTGGATGGTTCTCAATCATATCGGTTGAGACAATGCTATTTTGATCAAGATCATTTCCTTGCTTAAAAGCGATAGTATAATTGTAGCCATTGAATGGTTCAATTAGAGGATAGTGTCCATGATGAAGTACACCATTTTTTTCAATGCGCAATGTAATATATTGTCCAGGATGATAATCCCATAGTTTTCCACCGTCTTGACGTTCCAGACTCATAGCATAAATGGGTCCACTTGCGATGACATCACTCTTGAGAACAGTGAATGGAGCGAAACCTTTATCACGTTCATCGGTGCCAAGTTTGTCGTACAATTCCTTTTCCAATTTGATAAATGTTGCTGCAATAAGATCATATACACCTTGCCATGCCGCCATTAATTCAGGTGTTGCTTGGTCACCCAAATGTTCTTTGATTGCTTGCAATAAATACTTGCCGACAGCTGGGTAGTGTTCAGGTTTGACAGTGATGGCGCGATGTTTGCTAGAAATACGTGCCATCTGTGGTATCATAACATCTAAATTGTCAATATTTTCGACGAAATAAAAGACGGTTTGTGCCAATGCCATAGGTTGTTTTCCAGTTTTTTGATTGGTTTGATTGAAAAAATTGCGATATTCTGGTTGTTCTTTGAACATTGTGTTATAGAATTTTGTTGTTATTTCTTTACCATGCTCCTTCATGATATGTGCATTAGCTTTAACAAGTTTCTTTTGTTCTTCAGTAAGACCCATTTTGATTCTAGAACACAAAGCAGAATTTGTCTGTTTTGTTAACAAAAAAAAAACACGACTAGAACTTCTCCTTCTTCTGTATTTCAAGTCAAAATCATCAGAAGGTGGTTTAAACTGCGCTTTATATTTAGCAGGTTACTAAGTGGCAAAAGATCTTTTCTTGCTTGAAAAATGTACAGTTTTTCATGTATAAGACAATTATTTATTTTCATTCACCCGTAAACATTCAGAAGAAACCTAGAATCCAGTATGCTGCTAGAAATAGCTCACAAAACCGAGAGTATCTAATTATGTTTCGGGCAAAATAGCTGTTTGCCGCAGTTGCTCAGAATTGAACTCTTGACTGACAGTAAACACTTAGCCTCTAGAAAAGACTTAAATCTACATCATTTGAGAGCACATATTCAACTTAGCAGGGTAAACTCCATTTAGCTGTACGAAATATTGTTTTTAGTTTCACAACAACAAACATTTTCGGGACTTGACTCTTCGAAAACGCTCATGATTTTCCGATATCGACCGCCCGCTCTTTATATACGCTGGAAAATCAAAGCATAGAATAATAAAATGTGAAAGTATTTATGAAAGTAGAACACATAATAAACCTTTTGTTACCGTCTGTGAAATTTTCATAAACTCTTAATGAACCTATTCGAGATCGTCACTCAATATAACTTTAAGATCTACATACCCTAGTTGAGAAGCATATTCTTATCTTAAACAAAATCAAAGCAAAAAAAAAACTTTCCTAAATGTACTCAAGCTGAAGTCACTGATCACTGTGTATTATTGTAGTTCATGATAAAACGTATTTCAATCGATCAAAATGAAACATAATCAATTCTAATCTAATTTACTAGCATTTTATGCGATTTGAATAAGTTTAAATTGGAATGTGAATCTTTAAGTGTAACTCGTGTCTCAAAGACTGGTCTATTATTATACTTACTTTTAGTTGAACTGATGCGTTCGAAAAAGTAATCAAGAATTTGAGTTTCTAAAATAAAACGAGAAAAAAACACGTGTTTTATTATTATTTCGGTTAAAATCGATAAAAAAACTAAATAATAGATGTACATTAATTAAAAATCAAATTTTTAAGTTTTCTTTTTTACATTAATGACTCATGGACACCCATTCAAAATCCGAAGAGTCATGCCCACCCATAGTTTTGTTTCCTAAAAGTTTTAACCTATGTGCTGGGCTTGATCTAATCTATTTAGAAGCTCTGAAGACTAAACTATGTAAATGAACTAAAAATAAAGGTATATTAACTCTAACTGTATTAGATGAGAAATATGATTATTTTCGATGAACGTCGACTAAAATTAAATGGACATTAACTCTACCGAAGGAGTCGGTTCGGATGATTAATTGCTTTTTAAACTGTGTCTATATTCAATCAATAGAGCCTAGTGAGTAGGCAAATATCCTAGAATGGCTCAATTTTCTAGGCCTTTATTACTAAGATATTGAATTTTTAGTGAATTTCCTGTGCAGGACTCCAGTTTTCCAGTTAAATTATATTTTCGAATTTTTGAAATCCAAACAAATGAATTTGAATAGAATTTTAATTCTTCTAAATTGAATTTATATTGATTTAAACTCGATTTAAATTAATTTAAATCAATCAAAAAAAAAATTTTAATTTTAAAAATTTCAAAAAATCAAAAAATTTTAATTAAATTTTAAAAATTTTAAAAACTTAAAAAAAATTAAACTTAATATAAGTGCATTTGAAGTCAATTTGAATTTAAAATGAATTTAAATTTTTAAAATTTATATTTAAAAAAAAACGTAAATTTTGATATCTAAAAAATGTATACTTCTTTTAAATTTAAGTTTCTTAAAATTTATTTTCGGATTTATTAAATTTTCGTAAATGTAAATTGATCATCCCTAGATTTGCATAACTGTCGTATAACTTGGTGCTATAATAACGAAGGTTTTAGTTACTATTTAGAAGAATGAGATGAATATCAATTTATTCCATCATTCATTAGCTGAGAGAGAACAACAGAAAATGTAGTTTATACTTAGAGCATACCAAAAGTAGTGATAGTGGTATTTCAATACCGTTTAGTAAGCTTAAATACTATTCTGTCTAGATGAAATGACATTACAAACAATACATTTCATTTTTATGACATTTGATTGTCCTCCAACTAATATAATAATAACAAAATTTCCATTAAGATCTGTTTTTTTATGGTAAATTACGATTACATTGGATTATATTTCTCTTCGATATGTATTCTCTTTTTGACATTTTCCCTGTTTTGCTCTATTAGTCAGGCGATGACCTTTTTCAATGTTTTCAGATGTTGTTTTGATTTCTAGGTCTGCTAGAACGTTCTTCATTTTCCAGGATATATGTGTTTCTATATACATATATAGACGGCTACGTATTGAAGGAGACGAGAAAAATAGAGAGGAGAAGAACAAAGAGAATTTGAAGAAGAAGATATACATTGAAGGAAAATATGATCTAATATAATCGTTACTTATTATAAGAAACAGATCTTGACTGAAATTTTATTATTATGATATTAGTTGAAGAATGATCGAAAATCAGAGAAATAGAGAGCATTTCATGTACTAACAGTTTACTATACGATATTAAAATATGACTGTTACTACTTGTGGTATGCCCTAAGCATTTTATTTGATGGATATCGCGAGATAAGATCCAATATAAATATGGAAATTTTACTTATGCTTATATATCCAGGAGTATCACGACCAGGGGGAGAGGATGTAAGAGTGTCTACCATCTGGTATCGAGAAAATTTTTCATTCTTTCCTAGTGGAAATCTAGCACTTTTTCGCTTTTTTACACACCAACGTGTCCAAAAAGTCATCGACTACTTCTCAAGGTAAATGGTCGATCATCTTCTGTGACGAAGAGAAGCTGATCTTCTCTCAATCGTATGTGTCTCGTGGCATTCCTATATGTATCTTCAGATTAGAAGCAAAAATATTTCAAGATCTATGAAAATAGAAGAAGAGTAAAAAAGAAACACAAGAGATACTACCAAAGATTGGCCAAGATGGGATACTCTTTCTTACCTCGTATGGCGTATTCAATAAATGATATTCTACTTTACTTGAAAGTCGTTTATATATCCAGAAAATAGGCGATGAAAATAGAATTCATATGTCCTTCTGTTATATTTTTTCCTGCTTTGTTGCTATATCTTGAAGACCTATTAAGATATGCTACATTGAATATATTTTTTAGCTCGATATGGATGAGACCGTTTGCTAATTGTCGAATCGGATTCGCGAACGTAACCAGTTTATTTTTGTCATTTCCAGAAAAGTACATCCACACACACGGTAGCAGGAAAGTACAAACAATCTACAATAACCACAAAGAGAATAAGATCAAAAGAACTACAAGCAAAAACCGAAGAAAAAAAAGACAGAGAATCAGAATTATCAGTATAAAGTATGACGAACACAATAACCTTCTCAATATGTATGGAAACTGAAATACTAATGGTTAGGTGTGTTACTTTATATTTACTGTACGAAATAAAGATAAAGATAATCATTATATTTATAAAATAAAAATAATATATTCTTATAAAATCTTAATTTAATGTTAAATAATTCTCAGTATTTTATTAAAAATACTCAATTCGAGTGATATTTGGCATGTATCAATAGAAAAAAAAACATTTTAATATCTAAGAAGTTCTTACAGATTCTAATAGCAAGAAAATTCTGCATCTAATGAGTCTATTTTCAACAAATTCAAATAGAATATTCATAGGTCTTTATATCAAAAACTGATTTTTACGGCTTCCAAAATGTGCTTTAGATTTTTGTTATTATTCAATACGCTTTAAATAATAAGGTGATATTTGTAATTAGCTTACTTAGTTCTATCGAACTATAAAGACTTGTAATAGAACGATAATCAAAAATTATTTTCGATACCTGAGAAGGACCTCAGGAGGGTGAAAACTGGAGTTGTGATACAATGCAAAATGAACAATGAACTTGTGACACACAACCATGGTTTAATGTCAATTTTTCGGACTAATAAAAGCAGAGTCAGGTATTTTGAAACGAGAAGTCTCTAGTTCGACACATCTCCTTGACGTATAGTTTTCTTTTAAGAACCAGGGCCTGCTACCCTCTTAAATTATAAAGAAAACACCTAAACTAGAAACATTAAATGCTGAAGATTCAACCTTCTCAGAATGATTTTTTTCATCTTCTTGATTACATTTTGTTTTCATTTACAATCGATTAAAATAAAAGAAAACAGTTTTCTCCTTCTTGTTTATATGTCAGTCTGTCATATTTCTCTGTTTGGTTTATTGATATACGTGTTGAAAAGATATGAAGATGTCCGAAATTGAATATATGTATTACCTCGATAAGATAAGACCTTTTGTTAATTATCGAATCAGATACGCGAGCGAAGCCAGCTTATTTTTGTCACTTTTAAAAAGGACATGTTCTCATATGGAGCGAAGAAAGTACAGAGTCTACGCCAACCACAGAGAGAGTATGATAAAGAGAAGAAGAAACACAAAGCGAAGAAAAAGAAGACAGAATTGGAATAATCAGTACAGAGTATGACGAACACCATAACCTTCTCGATATGTATGAAAGCTGGAATACTGATGATAAGGTGTGTTACTTTATATTTACTGTACGAAATCAAGATAAAGATAATCTTTATATTTATAAAATAAGAATAGAGAAATTACGAAATCCTGATTGACCATAAAACAATCTTCATCCTTTGAATTGATATACATAATTAAGACGCTATTTGACATGTATCAATAGGAAAAGCATTTCAATACCTGAGACGTTCTTATAGGTTCTAATAGAAAAACTTTTTGCATTAAATGTGTCTATTTTCAACGAATTCAACTCGTATATTCAAGGATCTTTATATCGAAAACTGACTTTTAGGGTTTCCAGAAAGTGCTGCACATTTTTGTTCTTATTCAATGAGTTTAAAAAAATGATAATCAAAAATTTTCTTTTTTGATGCCTGAAGAGAACCCACAGAGAGAAAAGCGCATTTTAAAGTATTTGTGTTTCAGATATACATAGAATAATTAGAAATATCGGGACAACCTGAATATACGTAGACATGCTAAGTTTCAAGTATGACTCTCTTGTTTCAAGTTTTTTAATTTTTTCCTCTCGTGATCATTTTTTTGACTCATAGTGCAAAAATGAATGTTGTTAATATAATGCAATTGCAAGAAATTCTTAATGCAACAAATCTGCTGCACAACAATCAAGAAAGAACTTAATAATATCTTCTTGGTATTCTTATCCTTATTTAATTGTTTCTCTTGCTCGTTTTTAACGATCTAATGACAAATGATTGTTTTTGTTAACGATTTGTCCAATATATGTAAATATATTACATATTGGTTTATTTCCTTCATATAATAGGACACATCTTACTGACATTTTATCTTGTATCTTCTTGTACTATGTATAGATTTATTCCCGCTAGTTTTGTGTTATATACTTATATATATGTATATTCTTCTCTTTCTCTCTATTCTAATTATGTTGTCCTTCTTCTCATATACTTTTATGGTTTGGTATTATAGAATAAACCGACCTTACGTCCATCAAGACTCATGTAGCTTACGATTTTCATTAGTTAGAAACAAACATACTGTTTGTTTGTGGCTGTATTTGATAAAATTGTCGAGATTAAGCTTATAATGAGAATGTTTTAGATTTGGATTGATTTCATGAAGCAAACATATACCGGAAGAATTTATTTTTATGGTGAACAATTCATCTTCATTGTTATTGTCATGATAATATTCAATATATATCATCGATATTATCCTCTTCGGGTGATAAATAATCATCATATATGTTCTGACTAAGATTCTTTCAGTCATAAATATTCTGTTACTTGAACAAGTGCGGTATTTCTAAATTTTCAATAAGTTTTTTTGCTGTTTTACAAGCAGACAAAACCACTTGTTGAATATTTGATTTATCAATATTATTGATATTTTGACACATTGTTAAATTATTTCTTTTGTTTATGTTTATGATGTATAGGAAAAAACAAGCGACGATTATGATTTCTTTTTTCATAACACTTGATTTGTTGCAACATAGACAATTTTTCAGCCCGTTCGAGAAAATCACTAACAGTAAAATTTATCTTTGTCAAATAAGCTCTACTCAATACTCTTGTATTTCTGAATGTGGGTTTACATGCCTAAGAACTAAATAAATGTATATTCAACAAATATTTTGGATAGTTGCTGTCGCTTCACTAACAATATTATTTTTCTTATTTTTTTCTTGTGGAATTTGAATTGATAAATCTTTTGTATTTTATCTATGATCTCCAGAAATGACAAGTAAATACAATGGTTCACGCTGAATACATAACATTTCCTATTTTCGTTATCTCTTCGATTTAAGCAATAATTATATGCTTCAATAGTCGAAGATAAACGTCAGTAGCTTGAGAGCAAGGACAAGTTTGGCTGTGAAAGATAATAAAGAACTTCGCCATTTGTTGGCAACATGTGTAGCATCTTAGAAAAATAAGAATAATTGTTGCGAACGAAAGAAAAAATATGTCCAATGTGACAATAAATTGATGTTAAATGCATCAGATTTTTCATGTACTTTAATATGTGTAAGATTGGCGAAGAAATCACGAACCAAACGCATGAAACTTCAGTATTTGGGATCGGTACAAGGATGAAAAAGTTGATTCCGCGAATCTACCGACTCCGGAATCCATATTAGTATCATCGTTTTTCTTGACTACTGTGTCGTCCCATCAGTACGAGCTGCATAGAATCACTAGCGCATATGAGTCCTGAGGACACCAAATCATTTTGATCAATAGGAAGCCAGCTAACTTCAAGTAGTTATAAACAGAGTGTGTCAAAAACAAGAGATATATTCTTCTTATTGTCAAATGCTTCGGACAAAATTCCGTCACTTCATCGTTTCATAGCGATTCATTCAGGATGGTGAACGGTGAGCGATGCTTTCCAGCTCGATACCTACATAAAAATTTTAGATACGCTTAGAATACTAAAAGAATAATTATTGAGAAATTCTATAAATAAAATATGAAATGAATCCAATCGATATGTAGAAACCGTCTCATAATCCATTCGAATCTTTTCGAGTATAAATGTCCGTTCGTGTGGTTCATGATCATCCAATATTCGAATGAAATGGAAAAGAATAGATGATGAAGTAGCTATACCATCAAATGAAACCATTATTTTACTATTCACTTGTTCACAGGTTATAACGAAAATCATTCGGTACACAGAAAAGCCACTTTGTCTTCAGCAATACGTTTATCGATCGAAACTAGAGATCTGTGAGTCAGTCAGAAAAGTGTTCCGCCTACCACTTAATGTAAAAACAGACGTTTCCTTATGCGTGTTTTTGTCTCATTTAGAAATTACTTTCTTTAATTTCCTTAAAGGAAACAGAGATATCCTAGATGGCGGACTACCTCCACTCTTGGGAAATTTTTATTCTTTCCTAGCAGAATTCCAGTATTTTTTTCCTTTTTTCTGGCTCACCAGTTTTCAGACAACTACTATGTTGAATTTATTGCATTCTATCTTATTAGTGTGCATTTTCTGTCAATCAGACCTATTTCCTTTTCTTTATAAACATCAAAGCGAAAAATATTCATTTATAAGAGTATTTGAGATACCTACACTATGAATAAAAGCTTCAAACAGTTCTCTACTATTTGTACATAAACCAGTTCATCCCAGACAACTATGACAGAACTATAAAGTTTTCCTTTTGGTCAATGACTTACTGGGTATTTTATACTTTTAATTCATATAAATCGTTTCAAAGTACAAGAATAGATAATCAGACCAGAATGAATAGCTTTGCATTGTCAACCTCGTACATAGAGTCAATTAAAGTGAACATTAGAAAAAGGTGACTAACTATCATTTATATAAATTCAACAAAAACAGACAAATGAATGATAGTTCAATAAATAATTAAGTATGTGAGTAACACAAAACACGTTTGAATTCTATCTTAATTTGACAATTTTCTTTCAAGCTATTGGCTAGGATGCCCATCATCGTGGTCACAAAACAATAACAAAAATAAAATATAAAATATACAAAACTATTATCCCAAGTAAGCAAAAAATTATGCATGACGGCCGACATGACTAGTCCGAAATGTCCGCAATACCCGTCAGGTCTAGCCTGAAACGTCTTGCACATCCGACATGACTAGTCACCTTTAGGAGAAATGTCCTTCGAACACGTCTGGACTAGTCTAGAATGTCTTTCAACCCCGTCATGCCTGGTCCGTTTTGTCCGTTGAACCCGTCCAAACTAGTCCGAAGTTTAAGAAAGAAGATAAACGGTGAATTCGAACATCCAACCCGACAGAATTCGAAACCTGACGATCATCCTGACGGGAGACTAGGACACTGGAATGAACTGACGCCCATTTACATTCTAAAATACAAAATTGATTCCTTTCCATCCCGTAAACAATCAGAAACCAGTCGATGTCACACGACTTTAACTAGTCTGGAACATCTTCGATAGTAGTTAGAACTATACCGACGCGTCGTCTTCACTCGCCACGACTAGTCCTTTTCTAAAGAGTGTCATTCATCCTGGTCCAGACTAGTCTGAAAGACTCTAATCAAGTCATTTTCTTTAGACTAAATTATCCTATAAACTCGTTTAAACTGATGAATAATGGAAAGAAAAGAAGTAGTATGTAAATAGAAAAAATTTTCAACATCTATATCATTTGTTAAAAATGATCGATGGATAATCATATGCATTTAGAATCTGGACTAGATAACAGAATAGCAACCGTCTTATTGCCTATAGTGTACTCAGATTTTCGTAAATGGATAACTAAGCATGATCTATTGTATTATGATTATAGAGATTAATAACATGCATTCTTATTTTGTATTAAAATTATGTCGATTGTCACTAGTATTATTAGTTTTTTTCTCTTTCTAGAACGACAATCAGAAAGTCTGTCATAGCCAATAGTGAAATCAAAGATAGATAGTATACTTTGTGCATTCCTATCTGCCTTGATATATATATTATTATATTTGGTATTTTCATATATTGAAAATATATAAGAGTATATCAAAACATTAAAAAGTGGAAGTAGCTATAAAAAACAATAGTTATCAAGCAACAAGGAGTGCTAACTTATATTTTTTAAAATTATTAGATGTACCAAATTTAAAAAAAGAGCTAAAAAATAATTGAAATCTTTTTGTACCATAATTGCTGCTTTAAATATCAGTTCTAATAAATTTTTAAATTTAAAAGTAGATTTAATTGAAACAAAATTAATTTAATACTTAGCTGAAGACACGATGATTTAAATTTTCACGTAAACTAAATCATGATATGAAAAATCGAGTTTCTTTTCAATATAAATTGTTTTTTATTTTTGCATTTAAAATTAATTTTTTTAGCATAACTAATTATTCCTACTTAATAGTAATAAAAAATATTTATCCAAAAAATATAAATTTTTTTGACTTTGTTTTATCTAGTGTTGTTTAATTAATGACCTATTTTGTAAACGATAATTTTTTACTTAAATGCGAACATCAAAAACGTGGAATAAAATTATATTAAATAGCATCTTAGAATGATTATGTATGTGTAGAGTTGATCTGCTGATCATATGACTCAATGGTCTAAACGATGGGTAAGTAACACATTGTATGCATGTTCGAATCTAACGTTCATCTTTACACATTTTCATTTAGACTAGTCCGAACTCGTCCACTACACAAGACTACAACTTGTTCTATGTGGTGTCGCTGTTACCCGTCCTGACTAATCTTTTTCTCAAAAAGTCCTCCTACAGGACTAGTCCACCTATTAGTGATTCTTACTAGTCCTAGACGGGTCTTTTTAGTGAAACAGACTAGACATGTCAGAGCCAATGACGCCCATCAGTAAGATAGTCTGGACGGGTATTATGGACGACAACTTTTTCCAGACTAGTCATGGTATAGTCCGATTTGAGAAAAAGACTATACAGGACGTCCCGTCAGGACTAGATATGAGACTAGTCTTTTTACCCGTCCTTTGCTCGCCTGGGAATATGAATGTCGATTCAAATAAAAGAGGGGGATGCGTAACAGGTCAAATCAGTCCACTAGTACTTTTCCTTTTCAACTCCACTGAATTATACATTATTGGCAAGAGTATGTTGAGACTAACATTTTAGTACTAGATTCTTGAGGTTTTGATCGAATTTTGAAAGCTAAAAGTTATCCAGAGAGTAGTTCATTTTGGCCATATTTTAATAATCAGTTTTATCATGGTGGATTTAATTTCATTATTGTAAGAAAAGATAATACAGCATTGAAATTATGAATTTGATAGCTGTTTGATAGGACTTCAAAATCATATATAAATCATCTATTGATTGTTTAATTCCATGATATATAGAGCAAGTATACTGGTAAACACTGTTACCATATTTGTTATAATTATCATCCATAATTATCTCTCAACAAATATATTAGTTTGAAAATTGAAATAAGTGAAACTCTGATAGTACTAATTTGATAGCCATTTTAAAAAACTGCAAAATCATATATTTTCCGAAGTCAAAGAAAAATGGCCACTTGAGAAATTTCTAAGCGCACTGCTTTCTAGAAACAGCTTTGTGTATTTTTGATAAATATTTAGAAGATTTCGATTAGAAAAAGGATGGATGTAGGTGTGAATGTCCAGAGATATACCGACACCCACACCCTTAAGTATTAAAAAAGTGTTTTTGTACTTTCAAAATCGTGTACTAATGATCATTGTAAATTGTTTTGAGCAAGCATTTTGTAATAAGTTCCATGTCGTTGTATCAGTTCTGTATGAGTACCACTTTCTACTATGTGTCCTTTCTCAAGTACACAAATCAGATCACATGAGCGAATAGTTGAAAGTCGATGAGCAATAATGAGTGATGTTCGACTAGGATCGTCTGTTTGAGCTTGTTCAAGAGCTTTTTGTATAATCTATATTTGTACAATGAAGATGATATTTTAATTGATCAATAGATAAAACAACTATACTTGCTCATTGTATGAATCCATAGCACTTGTAGCTTCATCTAAGAGTAATACTTTAGGTCGACGGATCAGAATACGAGCAATTGCAATACGTTGCTTCTCCCCACCAGACAGAAAAGTACCTTTGGTTCCTACTCTTGTTTCGTAACCCTAAACGAAGTCACACAATAATAATGGATACATTATATTATGTTGTATTATTTAACCTGAGGTAAATGATCAATAAATTGATGAATATTAGCTTTAGTTGCTGCATTAATAATATCTTCCATTGAAACATTTTCTAATCCATATGTTATATTTTCAGCAATTGTTAAATCGAACAAAATTGGTTCTTGACTAACAAGACCAAACTGAGAACGAACCCAATGAAGATTTATTCGTCGAATATCAACGTCATCAAGAAGCTAGATTGAATGAACAAATTCATATGATGACTTGAACTATATGTTGAAGAAATACTAACAATTCGACCACTTGTAACATCATAGAATCTTTCCAACAGTTGAATAGTTGTTGATTTTCCGCTTCCAGACGTACCTTTATAGATCCTCTTTCATAGTTGACATTTAAAAGAAACATTTAATTCAAACATACCAACAAGAGCTACACGTTGACCTTATCAGTGGATCATAACTATTAATAACATGATTAAATCAAAATTTATCTCATTTACCTGGCTTGATATTCAATTGAAATTGGTTAAGAACAATAGATGTTGGTCGAGTCGGATAAATAAATTTGACTTGATCAAATTTTATCTCTCCATGAAAATCAACCTATACGAATCATATTATATCCTTGGCATATACATAATCGAAGAAAAATAATTATAGTCTATGTTGTCTTACTAGTTCTTGTCCTGCAGTAGATGTATTATCGATAGCTGGTATTCGATCAAATAAATCAAAAAACGTGTCAGCAGCCGAAATTGATGCAGCAATACTACTAGATCTAGAATGAAGACATTAGAAGAGAAATAAGCAAAGTCAAGATTGAGTGTTACATCATTCCAATGAGTTTTAGTGCTTGTATCGAAAAACCAGCAAAAGCAACCACCCTAATGAATTAAGAAGATAACGAAACATTGTCTGTAGTTTTATCAAACGGTGAGTTCAATTACATTATAATTTGGTTTGCAGTGACTTTGCTCTTCTCAAAAAGGACGAGACCACGCCAGTACAAGAATGCTGAAGTGTATAGATCTACTGTCCAGTATATGCCATACGCCATTGAAGTAACTATTGAACTTTTCCATGACAATCTATGACAAAACAAGATTGATTACAAATTTATCCATGTATGATATTCAAGTGGCTAACATTAACATTTGATGAATCAGTTCAGAATATTGACGTAAAACTTCCTTTTCTATTGACAATTGTTTCACTGTACGCATGTTGTGAATAACTTCAACAGCAAGCTGCAGAGGCAAAAGACAAAGTGAATATTCTTTATTTGATATATCAAACAATTCGTGACATTTTAGCTTTTCTCATAGAAAAAGGATTATTACTTAAAACATGATCTTACTGAGCTTGCTCGTTGCCGACTTTGATTAGATTGTTTAGTCACCCATCGGCGTAGGCTTACATCCTCATAGGCTATTATGCTTATGAGAAAAAGAGGACCAACAATGATCATTGTTAATTGCCAACTTATGAGACATTCAAATAGAATTCCAAAAAGCGACAGTGCGAGAGCTTCAGAAATGGCTCCTAATCGAGTACCAGTCATCTGTTGAATGGCTGATGCATCAGAAGAAAGCCAAGCACAAATCGAACCAGAGCTGTTTTCAGGTCGATCGAAATAAGCAACTTCTTGACGAAGAAGACATTCAAAAGCTTTCGAACGAATTCGTTGTGTCAACTTTGCTCCTGCTATGGCAAAAGCTGTATACTATAGAAAAGAATAAATAAATCACTCATCGAAGCTAGAAATAGTATTTTTACCTGAAACAAACGAAGAATTAATAAACTAACACCTAAAAGTAAAAAAAGAACACTGATAATCAACACTCGATGACCTTGTTCAGAGGTTGAGCAATATTTGAATGTCTACAGAGTAACGTAATTGGTATAAAAAGATTTACATTGTTAATCGTGTTGCACGATATTTATATAAATGAATCACTCACATCGATCATTTTCGTATATAAAGGTGCAAACATTGGTTGAGCCACACCATTAAGGACACATGCTATACAACCAATCAAGATGGTGATCCATTCGCGGCTATTCATTGATAAGAGTCTGAAAAAGCCGATGCTTTGTCCTAATGTTTTTGAACTTTGCTATAAGAGAAAGATATCAATAATGGTTTTTATAAATAATTGTAGCGGTATTTATACTTTTGTCGCATCAACAATTCGACTATCGCTAAGCAAACGAGATCTTTCGACTGTCAAAGGAAGAAAGATCAACGACAGTAAAGGTCATCAACGTGATAATATATATATATATATATACTTATTGATAGTTCGTCTTCTTCTTTTGCTTGTTGCATGGTCATCATGTCATCTTGATCATCATTGATTTTTTCCATTTGTTGACGTTTAACCATTGCTTGGTATTTGCCTCCTCGTTTTGCCATCAATATATCATGTGTACCTTGCTCAATCACACTGCCATTATCTAATACATATATTTTATCAGCATTTTGAATTGTACTCAAACGATGAGCAATAACAATAGTTGTACGACCTATACAGAATGTTATATCCGTATGAGAAACAGAAAAGACAATAGCTACCTTTACATGCTCGATTGAGCGCTTCTTGAACAATTTTTTCGTTCACATTATCAAGTGCACTTGTTGCTTCATCTAATAAAAGGATAGTAGGCTGTTTGACAAGAGCACGAGCTAATGCAATACGTTGTTTTTCCCCACCACTCAACTGTACACCACGTTCGCCAACAAGTGTTTCATATTTCTAAATAAGAATCAATGTTAAATTTATGTGGAAAACGATAACTATTAAGTGTAAACATTTGGCAACTGCATGATGAAATGGTGTACATTTGCTTCTTTTGCTGCTTCTTCAATTTCTATTCGTGTTGCATTTACTTTTCCAAAACGAATATTTTCATAAATACTTTGACCAAACAAAATCTATTATAATAGTTAATGAAATCATAAGGAAGAAAAGGAAAACGAATCAAAAGTATACAGGTTCTTGACTAACAACTCCTATATTTTGTCGAAGTTGTTCAATATTGTAGTCACTTATTGATCGACCATTGATTGTGATGCGACCAGATGAAGGTTCATAATAACGAAGAAAAAGTGATATACAAGTACTTTTTCCTAAGAATAAATTATGAACACAAATGAGATCATTTAAATATTATTTTGCTTTGGAAAAGACTTACCACAGCCACTTGAACCTACGAGAGCAGTTGTCTCTCCAACACGAGCAGTAAGAGAGATATTACATAGAACGGATACATCTTTTCGAGATGGATAGAAAAAGTTTACTCTGTTAAATTCTATATCACCATTGATATCATAAACCGGTTCTGCATCTTCCTTCCATACATCTGTGTCATTTATACTTGCGTCATTTCCCTATGTCATGTAAGCAAATAGAGAACATATTTATTGATAATATATCTCAATTAGCTCAGATTTACCTCGTCGATAAGTTGAAACACAGATACTGCTGCACTTCGAGCTTCTGAAAATGATTGCAAGTAAGGACCAATGAGACTGAAGGATCTGAGACATCGTGCAAAGATAGAAACGACCTGTATTAATAGAGTAGTCGTATATTGGCTTCCTTATTGGCTAATTAAATGAATGACTCACGACAAGAATATCAATAACATTCAAAGTATGATGATCTTTACTTGAATTAAGATAAGATCCAAAAATGAAACCAACTGCATAAACTAGGTAATTTACCAGAGAAAGCCATCCAGCAAAAATTCCACAGATCACACCTTCGCGAACACTACTCCAACGAGTTAAATATAGTTCTCTTTCATATCTAAATGCAGTGAGAATAACAAAAATTGAATCATATTTTAAAAGCAAGTAAAATCGTTATATATATATACAGTACTTCTCAGTAGTCCCGGGATATAAAAATTAAGGTAAAGTTGAACCGTTTTCCACCAAATTCTTATTAGAGATAAAACTCGAAAAACTGTGATCGCAAGCAACGACTCGAGCTCGATTGACCGAATCAAAAGGAAATTAAAGCCCAAACACTACTTTCAACTTCGACGAACTCTATTTCAATATTCAAACGACTTTTCAATCTGGTTCATCGATACTGTGAAGCCTGGTGCTTTTTACATCTTTAATATAAGTTTCAGGAGAAACTGGGAGAGTGGAAGACGTAAGAAGGACTAGGCTTCACAATATCAATGAACCAGATTGAAAAGTCCTTTGAATATTAAGATAGAGTTCGCCGAAGTTGAAAACGTAGTGTGTGGTCTGCAATTCCATTTTGATTCGATCAATGGAGCTCGAGTTGTTGCTTGCCATCACAGTTTTTCGGGTTCTATCTCTGATAAGAATCTGGTGGAAAACAGTTCAACTTTACCTTGATTTTTACATGTTCCAGGACTTCTGACGGGTACTGTATATATATTTATTTACCGTTTTTGCTCAAATTTGTTACCATTAAGAGAAAGAACAGTCCGCAATGAACTAAACACTTCTTGAACAATTTGTCCCGCTTTTGTGTATGCTCTTAACTGATTCGTGGCTTCATTAGCAGCGAGCTGTAACGATTCTAATACATTTAATTGATTGAACAATGTTTGATACCTTAGAAAACACAAAAGAACTGCCAATAACCAAAGCTATTAAACATATCATAATCAAAGTCAATTGCCAATTGATAAAGAAAGATACTATTACACAACCGATTATATTGAATAATGTTGCTATCAATATTAGAAATTCAAAACCAATGCCGTCATCGATCTTTGCAATGTTACTACGTAAGAATTGAACCAGATAAATTTATTCAATATAAATTATCACCATTACTTACTGAAACAGTTTAGCATTAAGGCGACTAATAGGCCTCGTATCCATATAGGAAATGTTCTACAAAATGGAAAGAGAAACAGTAACAATTAGAAATAGGCAAGTTTGACTATGTGTTACTTCAACTGCACTCCTATTCCATAAATTCGATCTTATCTATACTTCCCAATTTATAATTCAATTTCAACTTTGATTTATTTCAGAAGGGTTTGGGTATAGGTGAAGAGGATGTCAATAGCCATACCGACACCGACATCGACACCCGCGCATAGTTACAGTGAAAAAATCGCAGTTGGGTGTAATTTTTTCGAAAATTTTCGCAATTATGAGTCTCAGTATCATGTAGTAAACAGAAGTGAGTGTTGTCCTATCTTTTCCATTGTTATGGTGATGTATGCATTAATGTGGGAAGAATACAGTTTTTTGTCAAATGACTCATTACTAATAGGCTATCACCACTACATTACGCAAATGTCTAGAAATTTAACAAGTTCATAGTTGAAAGGTTTTCAGAGTCCTGAATGTTTAGTATTGATCAATCACATTGTCGTTACTCTTTCATTTTATACAAAATTTGATACGTATTTTTATTCGACATCAGAGCGTTACCCCAATATAAAAATATTTTTATGGACACTCTATATAATAAATGAGAATAAATGTTATAAGTTAATAGAAATGCTGAGCAAAGCCTGCGATTAAAATTTGAGCAAGCGTTTTTTTTAAATGGAAGTGTATTTGACTTACACGCTGAATAAGTGATCGAAAGAGAGAAACATGCATACGAAATATCTGCCGTTTCTCACTGATATTCCAAATAAAATATTCAATCGTTCCTGTAAGCAACTTGACAGTAGCAGTAACTACATTTACAAAGAAAAAAGGACGATGTCCAGTATTCTTTATAATCTTGTTGGTATGTACAGTACACTTACTCAATAACCAGTGAATTTTGGTCATAACTGTTCCTCGAAATGAAGGCGTTAGTACAGTTAAACCTAATGAAAAATTCATTTCACTACCGTGACGTAGTCTAAATTAAAAAAAATATATATATCAACGAATAATAGTTTTTAGCGGAATACTTATGCAATGAAGTACTATTGGATGTAGCGAATTCAGCGACTTGAAAACTTGTATTGTCATTCTTCATTGGATCTCTTGAACTTTTATGTTGCTGCTCACATATATCACCAAATGATTCAATAGCAAATATTCCTATGAGTTGACTGAACAAAACTAGGCTAGCGAGCATGGCAACCGTGTGCACCGCTATCAAACAAATAGTAGTGAACATCAGGGCAATATCTAGACAATTTGAAAACCGAAACTACAATAAAATTAAAAGCATCAATTACGTAGTTTGTATTTCGTTTGAATACACTTACTAATTGAAAAACACCGACTACCCCATCTTTATCATTATGTTGGGTATCATCATCTAATTTAATGTAATTTTTATCGTCCGTGCTCCTATTAAAGTATCGGCGCCAATCAAAGAAACTTTGAAAAATGATAAATTCATTGTGCTTTACTCGAAGTCAATCATTTAATCGATCATACCTATTGACTGAAAGTTGTTTCTTGCCTCGATTATCATCATCGCCATCATCAATAGACAATTTACTTGATGCATTCAACAGAGCTTTTCTATCACTCGATTGATTCTTTTCAAGCATGCTGTAATGAAAAATATTAAAGATAAGTATACGCAAGTTTTTTCGTAAATAATTATTGGCAATGGTGATTTAACTGCTCATGCGTTTCTTTTTTTTCGTTCTTTATCAATTAAGCAAAAAGATATGTATGACCATGTAATTATTTAATCATCAGAAGGCATAAAAAATGAAGCAATTTACATTTTTTATTAGAGAAATGTATATGTCACAATTGACACGGGAACTTAATTGAGTTTGAAATGCATGCGGATAGTATGAGTGATGTGATAATTAGTAGTTGTTTATTATTGTGCTCAACTTTTGTAATGATAATAATTCTAAATTATTGATTCAGTTTTTATGATTTTATATTATTTGAAAAATACTTGCTTATAGTTATACCGCTTTGCTTTAATTATATAAATTATTTATTTGTTTTTGTGTCAAGCTAATTTAAAAAAAAACAAATATTTCGTATTCAAAAGTTTAATCTTACATTGATAAACTTCCTAACAATAAGCGTTATATTACCAATTGTTCGATTCAAATTTTAATAACGAATTTAATGATAACATACATTTAACCAACTATTCAATGTCTTCATCTCCCATTTACTTCAGGTGGACAACTATTAGGATCAACAAAGGAAATAAATAAGCATATTTACCATGCGTAGCAATACCATTTTGATGGAACTTTTATCTGAAATGTTTCAAAGATAAATAGAAAAATTTGATATTTAAGACTTTATCAAGTTCAAGAAGAAGAATCGGTTGGCATAAAAATATTTCACGGGCGTAATGTATATTTATTTGAATCTTATTTTCTTTAAATCTAATGTTTTCTATTTTTGGATACTGACTAATTTCTAATAACTGTTCTATGATCGCATCAATCAAAGATGAAAATGCAGTTAAACTGACAAATATATGATATCAACAGAACTTTTACCGCACTAGACGATCCGTCAACATAGCCTTCAAAATGAGCTGCATTAATATTTGATAAGATGACACAGAGGCGTATGTAGATTTCAATTGAATAAGCAGCACACAAAAATCAAGTAATCAACTAAATAACTGACTGAAATTGGTATAAAATGTTATGATAATCATATTTCTTTAGTATCATTGGTGCCATTATTTTTAGAAAAATAGTTTTAGACAAATATATATATAATAATTTATAAAGTGAACTATGTGCAGTCAATGGTCAATGCACGACTTGTATTACGAAATGTTTCACTCGTTCATCAATTTTTTTACACAGGTTTAATAAAACTGTATGATGAGAGTCCTTTTTTTATTAACTTGAACTTTCTTGATATGAAAAAAGTGTTAAATTATAATAAAAAGGCATAATTAAAATATGTGTTTAGAGTTCAATTTTGTAGTTACCGAACGCGTGATTTTCCACGTATCTTGTAGTTTTTTCTGTATCCTTTTTTGTTTCTTTTTTTAAGATCGCTTTCTGCATCTTTTGCATTTGCTATGTATAAACGCGATTTAATACAAAAATCACCATAACGGCAAACTTCTTCTTCAGACATTGTTTACATAACTTGTTGTAATTTTGCAAAATCACGTAATTTATAACATTTTTGTAATTCCAAAAAGGAATCAAAAGTAGAATAAACAGTCGTCTGTATTTTTTTACCTTTGGTAATGATTCCATAACTTCAATTTGATCTAAACTAGCTGGATCTAAACGTTTTTCCGTTCCTCGTAAGAAAACATTATGTTTATTGATTGTTTTTTACTTGAATAAATTTACTTAGTATGAAGAATCTCAAGCTAGGATCCAACAATCGGTTCATGTTGGAAGATACGGGGGTCGAACAGAATGTTGCTCTTTTTACTTGTTATATGTATAAAAACTAACAGACCATAAGATACTCAAGAAATTTTGTCTTGTTCACAGTTTATAAAATTTTATTTACATTGAAAAATTTTCGTTTTTAATCATTGGTAATGTGCACCAACAAAAAAAAGTTACAGAAAACAAGAAAGAAAAATCAACGAAAGACAAATTATTGTCAAATTTTAAAACAACAGTTTCAAAAAAGACAAAAGACAAAGAATTATCCTCATACTATATTTGTATTTAAAACGTTGTAGTTGTTGTTTACGAACCACGACCAGAAGAAAAAGATTGTATCGGTTGTCTTTTACGATTTTATTTACGTTCATGCTATTAAAAAATCAACTTATTTGGGTCGAACCAATTTCTCATATGACTATTCGTATTGATAATTAACTACGCGATATTTCGTACCAATAATTTTAAAAAAAGAAATTTAGAGTTGACGAATTAAAAATTCGAACAAATTTTCAGCACATGGTATGAAACATTTGAAATTTATTTTCTATTAGTTTCTGAGTACACTGAGAGTCACCTAAAGCCTAATTGAAGATAACAGTTCTTTACGTGGAAAGATAATAGGAAAGTAATTTGTGTGCATAATCACCAATATTTATTTTTCGAATTTTTTAATAATTTACTGTTCTAAAATATTTAATAAAAAAGAGCTGTACTGTAGCCAAAAATAAATTGAAAGCTCAGTTTGAATATTAGTTAGTGTATAAATAATGTTATTCATGATGTCAGATATCATCGGATACCATATATTCCTACTGTCGGACAATCTCGGGTTATTTAGGGTGCGATAGGATCCTGTCGGGCAATTTCGAACCGTGTATCTCTTTCTGTTATTTAACAAAATCTTTATTATTTTGTTGTGCACATTGGTGAACATGTCTTTGCAACGTACGAAGTTCATTTGAAAATCTTTGTTTATATGTTTTATCGATTATTGATCTACATGGAATCTTTATTTTATTCCCAGTTAAAAAGTATTCAGTCTAACCGTTTAAAAATTTCTCGAACATATCATATTGGATCACCTATTAAAGCTTGAATTAATTCACCAATAAATTTAATAATCATTGCTTGACGAGTAAGACGTTTCATATCAGCAAAGTACAAAAAGTATTTTTGTTTTAATAAATTGTAAATAAAAAATAAACATATTTACGTCTTGCATTTCTTGATCTATAGGTGAAGCGGTTAAATCATCGTATGTTTCATTATAAATCAACTTTGGATGTTTTTCAAGATATTTTTGAAAACTATAATTATTACCAAGGAAACCATATATTTTTAACTCTTTATTAAATTCCGGATTCTTATTGTCATCATCGATATATTGTTTAGATGTACAGAGTGTAGCTATAGGTGTGGGATATGGGTGGGTGTGGATGTAGATATTCAAACGGAGAGGGGTCATCTACATTCATATCCACACACCCACACACCAACACCCACCAACTAGCTACTTCCAGTAGCCAAAGTTGATTGAATCAATTACAATCGATGTACTTAACAAGTAGGCACGATAAATGCTGTACCCTCGATCAACTTAAATGTGATCTGTTCTCATCCATCCATCCATAATGCCTTGCGCTTGTATGCGAACGTCAACAATTTCATGATTCAATCGAAGAGTATAAATTTAAAATCCCGACTTCTGTTGAAATCTCATAAAGCCAAAAACAAAAAAATCCAAGAAAATCATGTTGACATGTCTTAATGATCTGTAAGATGGGTCTGCAAAAAGTGTTAAATTTTCTCGCTTAAGTCACTGTTGATTACAACGAACTTCAAAACGAGTGTAGTAAACAATCATCGATCTGTATTTTTAAACGTCTTTCCAACCGATTTCATTGTTCAAGCACGATAGAAAGCCAAAGGTTTTAAGTGAATTTATCTAAACAGCATGGATTGTTTTAGTGTATATTAGAAGAACTTGATCATTTTTTGCATTATCCACACATTATACTCTATTGACTTGAAGCTCATTTAGACAAGTGATCAAAAGCCTGGGGTCTATTAGTAAGTAAACATTGACTGATCGAAGTTGAATTTTTTCTACGGGGAAAAACCTAAGCTACATCCTGAAATCATAACCCAACTGACCATCCGATAAGCAGTTTGATACGTCAACTTAAGATTGCCGAGGACAATGAATTTTCAAACAGATTCCTTAGGTTCTCACTTTTCGATAGGTTAGCTAAAAAGCTGAGTTTTCGACTGGTCGAAATGAATTTTATAGAAATAAACATTCGAACATAGGTACATACGATTAAAATTCGTCCAACATCGAAATTAAATATGAGCTAACAGTTTTCGAAAACTAAAAAGAAACTCTTTAATCGAATAAAACATCTTTTGTATGTGTCCAGCTACAGGAAAAGATTTTTTTAGAGTCTCAAATGTCACTTAAGAAAAAAATTCGTTATGGCTGTGCTTTTCGTCAAAAATGTTTATGAATTCCTCTCTAGTTATTTTTCATTAGTTACTGTTAAATATTTTTTTAGAAAATCATGAAATTAAGACAATTATGTGACGAACATAAATCATCCTACTGAGGTAGCCGAATAAAATAGACATTTATGAATCGCTTTTTGAAGACATTTCATGACTTCAAAACTAACCTCATCACTTGAAACTATTATTTTGGTAGGCTTACTTCTACTGGAGCACTCGATAATTTGTTTCCAATATGTTTCTTTACTCTAGCACTCGAAATTTCCATGAGTATCGAGGAATTTAAGCTGAGAATCAGAACAGAATGAACAAAAAATATATGTAAATTACAAATATTTGGATGCTCGTCGCACCCATCGAATGCTCTTTTAAAGTCTTCTCTACTAGTTCTTATTGTTATGATTTACAAAAAGTTTTCTGTTAGATTCTTATCAAAATTAATTGTAGCTGATTAACGCTTAGGAACCAAATTGATGAAAATCATGTATGTGCTGATTTTTTTGCTTGTTTTTTTTTAACATGAGCATGGATCTCACAGAAGTAGGAATGTTTAAAATTCGCTATTGGACTGATTCATTTGCTGCATTCAAGTCATTAATATCAAGCACTTGCTCTTCACCACTTTCCCATGGGTGAGATTTCTCCGCCGGCCATCGAAGTACAAGCAAATCGACTGCTGATGCAAATTCTTCAGGTGAATTTTCGTCGGGTATTGGTTGGAGTATAAAATATTCTGAATCATTTGTGTTCGAAAACGCACTCTTCGAGAGTTCAGTAGCCATTTGACAATCTTGGTATGTCAAAATCGAATAATGGCGTATTAGTTGTTCAAAAAATGGATAGAGTGATGGTGACGATTGTGGTGAGTCAGGTTCTGTTGCTTCTTTAACAATGGTTTCTACTTGTGCTTC
Organism: Rotaria sp. Silwood1; assembly: GCA_905250075.1. Taxonomy (NCBI): domain Eukaryota; kingdom Metazoa; phylum Rotifera; class Eurotatoria; order Philodinida; family Philodinidae; genus Rotaria; species Rotaria sp. Silwood1. Next base: position 209,225 of record CAJNOP010000220.1, read on the forward strand.
TTTTTCAGGATCGAGTGTTAGTGTCACTAAATCGTGGAAAATTTTGGCATGCTGCGATAATTGATCCATTAGTTGTGGCACAGTTTTCATCTCGTCTATCTTTGTTTGCTTCTGTTTCTCGTGTACTGCAACAACTTTTGACACGGCAATACCCGATAGGCCACTGAGAAGTTTTCCGCTTACACTACCGATTACACCACCGATAACTGAGCCAAGAATGGGTACAGGAATTAGAACAGTTCCGACAATAGTACCTGCAGTTCCTCCGATGACCTCAACAAGTATACATATTTTATGTGACTTTTTTTTCTATAATAAAAATAATGACCTACAGTGCCGCATGCTGATGTGATTCTAAGTACGACATATTTTTTGAAAGCCATCTCACTCAAGCCACCTTGTCGTCGTTGACTTTCTTTTCTTTTTATATCGATGAATGTTGAAATACTCTCGACACTCGTAAGAACTACACCCGATCCAACGGCACCAAGAAATTTGCCAAGATTTTGCATACCAACAACAGCTATATCTTTAACAAGTAGTGCAGTAGGATCAACAATTAAAAGTGTAGCGGCTTTTTCTTTAACAAAATTACGAAATCGGATAATTTGTTCTGAATAGGAATCACCTGTTCGACACCATCGTGCCCAATGTTCGCAATTATTACTAAATAATGAATAGCCACGTTTTCCAAGATTGGTAATAGCTCGTTCAAGAGTTTCTTCATTCGAAAAACATTCTATATCATCATAGTGATGTAAATAAATTTCTTCACTATCACTATCCATTTTTAAATCCCATTCACTTTCAACAACTTCAGCAAGATATAATGAACCTTTAACCAATGAATTCCATACATTTGCTGCTGTATTGTAATAATGTATAATACGAAGATGATTGGTACTAGCTTCACGTACAATACCATGATGTGCATAGTAGAAATCACTTCTATAAAAACTGACATGATCGCCAGGTTTGAGTTGAGAAACATCGGTAATTTTTTCTCTGCGTGTACTTTTCAAACGCTTCTCATGACGTGTAAAAGATTTTGTAGCCTCTAAATAAAATTAGACATTTTATCGAAGGTAAGAACTTATACGAGTACAAAACTTACCGATGGACTCTTTTTTTAGTTCAGATACCATATGATATGTGTTCGACATAGTCTGTGTTCGTCTACAACGAGTTTCAGTGAGAGGGAAGTTATTTTTTCAATGTGACAGTGTTTCTTTGCCGCTTTACTTTACACTTAGTGCTTGTGTAAGAAAAAGAACATATACATACACGTATATTTTTTTAAATGCTCGTGTAATTGATGTCAGAACAGAAAAGAGAGACAGAAAAAAAATCTTTTGCAATCGTTTTTTTAACGAGACGTCAATAATGATTTCTTTCTTCTTCTACTTTCCAGTCATTATAATCGAAAGAGAGTGAATAACAAATGTTTGATGTTTACCGTTCCTTTTCTTCTAGACTTCGTTTGAAAAAACAAGCGGGCGCAATGGCAGTAGTTCTTGTATTACTTTTTTTCAACGATTAAAATAACAAATTTTATTTGCTTAGAATATTAACATATTCCGATACGGAGCTTTATCTTATTCCCAGTATTTATGAAAAATGTTTAAAACAGAAAAAACTAAGTGTAACTAAAATATAAGGAGCCATCGCTAACGAATCATGCTTGAAAAGTAAATAAGAAGATCATTACCATTAGTTTCATATTAGTAACAGTTGTAAGTATGACGTGACAATCTATTATCTAGAAACACATTCAAATCTAGAAATTCCTTAGAAAAGAATCCAGAATATTTTTACTTTTTAAAGGCTCTAATAAAGCGAATTTCGTTTTTCATAGATGCTTTATTCTATCTCAATGTTCAGTTATTGTCAAAAAAACAAAGAGTTTCACTGTATGGTGAAATGCGTATAAAGCAAATTATAAAATAATAAATATCTTTATTGTCAATCGATTTGTTACGACTAGGGATGCAACGGTGACGATTAATCGTTAACCGCTCTACCGTTATTAACGGTGAACAGTGAAACGAACAACCGGTGAACCGGGGCCCGGTGGACCGATCAGACCGATGAACCGGGGCCCGGTGG